>VZSC01047435.1:1028149-1125039 GCA_013398225.1 Steatornis caripensis
CCCCCCCCCCCCCCCGCTTTGTCTCTAGGCTCTGTTCACGGCGTGAGCAGTTGCCTCGGAGTGGCTCCGGAGGCAGACCCGAGCGGTCGCCGTCCCTGTTGATAGAGACAAAGGTAATTGCCAAGTCTGTAGTTGTGCCCCTCTGGCTGCGCTAAACGCAGGCTGGGAAACGCAGACGTTGCCATGAAGTCACGGGAGCGCCAGGGTAACTTCTGCAGCCGGTTCTTGCCCCGGGGCGCTGGGGCGGTGAGGGGCAGCCGTGGGTGATTTTACCCCGGGTGCTCTCGAGGGTCTGCTGGGAAAGAAATAGAGGTCTCTGGGGAGGCAGAACGGCTTCCCCCAGGATCCAGTCAAGGGACCGGCCGGGGACCAGCTGCGGGTGCTGCTCTGGTGACAGCCGGGTGGGGAGTCGAGCGTTACAGCCGAGCAGGGCGTTACAGCCGAGCTGAGGGTCCTGCAGCCGCCTGGACGCCCCTCGGCCGGGGTGCGGCCCCGGCCTGCCCTCGCTCCGTCTCCCCGGGGCAGAGAGCAGCGTCATGGCAGGTCCTTAAACCTGCCGTTTTCATTTCGCGTCTTAAATGTGCATGAAGGAATTAAACTGCACAAGTGAATAACAGCATTAGTTTCAATTAATTTTTATCCTGGCAACAATAAACTTTAGAAACAAAGCGCTTTTACATCCTTAATTAGTCTTGCTTCCCATCTGTAGTCTTTTTAAGTGCCTGCTCTTTGATTTAACTTTGTCCCTCCTTCAGAGCCGCCTCCTTTTTCGTTCTTTCCCTTTTTTTCTCGTTATCCCTTCCAGACTGCTGCCTGCTTCTTTCCTGCAACCTTTCACCTCCCTTGTCCCTATCTGTCTGCTCTGCTCCGTGCAGTTTATTTCTACTGTATTTTCCCAACATCAACAGCAGTATTGGTTACCATGGCCCCAAGCTATGTGCAGAGGTGGGAAAGCTTCATCCGCCCAAAAGTTCTTACACTTTTGAAGTCTTTCTTTTAGTAGGATCTGAAATGTATCATCTAGAGTGTGTATTAAATGAACAGTATTCCTGAAGGCTTTAGAGCAAGAAAGGCAACACCCTGGAAAATTCTGCAGTCTTTCAGCATTCTCTGCCCTAGGGTTATAGCCCTGGGCACGGAGCTGAATGGAGCTCTTACAACTGCCTTCTGTTTACCTTTTATGGTTAAAATAACAGCTTAGCAAAGAAGCAACTTCATGGAGAAACGATTCAGTGAAATCATCTCAAGCTGTAGCAGCATAGCTAGTTTAATCACCCCTAGAGAGCTGAACAACTGTGAGCACAATGGGACACAAAATCATTTTGTGTGTAAATGAGCATGGCATTGTGATTATTTCACTTTGCATGGGCAAATAGTTTTTACAAGCAGTACTTATGCAGTTAGCTTAGAAAGGCAGAAAAAGATAAGCTGGCTCTGAAAGATCTTGGTGTGTAATGTTTGAAAAACTAAATATTCAGATAATTTGGGAATCAGGCTCTATTGATTTTGCCTTCAGCAGGTTCCTGTGTTACTTATTAGAGCAGGGTTATTGCCTGTGCCACTAGTTGGGATGCTGCATCCTCTTGTAGGCAACTAAAGAGCAAGGATTATTTTACATGGTTTAATAAATGAAGTTTGTTAGTGTTTCTGCGATATTTACCCTTAAGGTTTTAATTTTCACATCAGTATTAGAAAATATGTGCATAAAGACTTCCACTGGATAAATACACTTAGGATTTTGCTTTGTGCATAAAATAAGTACGTTACTCAGTGTGATGAATTTTAGCTGCGCTTTACGTTAAGAAGAGGAAGGAGTCGTTAGAAATAGGGTTACGGTACCTTAAGAAATAGGGGATACTTTTTTTTTTTTGGAGCAGTAGGAGTGTTTTCAGTGCCCTTTATGTAGTGCTTAACAATTATGGCCCTTGATAATTTGGTCATACAAAAATGCTTGAATTCCACAACTTTAATAAAAACGTAGCATTCAGTTTTTTAATACGAATGCTCTCCAACCAGGGGAAAAGCCTGTGTTTCAGTTCCCCTTCTCCCCTCCCCCAAAAAGCCGGTGGCACCCTCAATAAGTATGAAAAGCCATAAAAGTTTGGGAACTATTTTAGCTTTCCAGTGATTTTCTATAATTAAGTGTTTTTTCAACTCATGCTCTAGCCGAGAGATGCCAAAAGCGGAGGATTGTTCAAAAGGTCCCTCCAGTGAATAGTATAAATTAAATATCTACTGTGTGAGTATGGCCTCACTGTGAATCTCAGACTCTTTACAGATCAAGGAATTTACTGGTATACTAACATTAAACAAAATCCTAAGATAGCAGCAGTGTTTAAATATGCACAAATAGATTCAGATCACTTGATCTTTAGCTATCTGTGCATATTTTAAAATTGAAGTCTGTGTTTCAAGACAAGTGGTTAAATGTAAGATGTGTTTACAGAGGACTGGAAGTCCTTTGATTTCATTTGGAAATTGTAACAAGGGGTGCAGATGAGCCCTAATTAGGCACTTGTTTTGTGAAACTGCGTGAGATTTATTTCTTAGGCAGCTCTGTACCGTGTGAGGTCTGTACCTTTATCATTAGCGATAATAGTTGGGGTCTGAACAAAGACAGGGTTGACATTCAGCCGGGATCTTCTGACCCTTTCATTTAAGTGAAGGAGTAGAGAGTGCACATGAGTTTACAGTGCTCTTTGGTAAGAAAAAAAAAACCCCTTTGTCTGTGTTGGCAGACAGATGAGGCACCCACAGATTAGCAAACACATCGCTAGAATACTGTAGGTACTTACGTACTAAGTTGTTTTTAAAAGTTAGTTCTTTTATTTATGCTATATGACATATTTACTGAAGATTGCCCACAACAGACTCTTGTGGGAGACAAGAAAGCAACCTCTTCAGTCATGAAAGAACTCAGTCACTTTCCTTGAAGGTGGTGCTGTAGTAAAAATGTTAATGCCCAATTTCTCATCGGCTGACACAGAAGTCCTAGGACAGAGTTGGTATTTGCTTCGTGTTCAGTGCAGATGTCCGTCCAGCCTCTGAAGAGAAAAGGATGTGGATTCACAATGGGGTGATGTATTTCTGTGCTGTAGATGCAGGAAATTCTTAGGAGCTAACCAAGATGAAATACAGCAAATGGAGATGTTGTGATGACTTTGTGAAGCTGTCCAGATGTATTAAGATTTTTCAATCCCTTTCTATATAGCTTAGCTTTTTTCTTTTTTGCCAAGAATGTTGCTAATCGTATGTTCATCGAGTGGTGTAGCCAGGCATCTTGTGCAAAATACTGCTAAGAGAAAGGCGAGACCAGCTTTAGATTTCTAAGAAACATTGTCAAAAGTAATGTGGGAGAAATGGGAATTCACTTTGCAATGCTGCATGTAAAGTGCTTGTCAGATGTAAGGAAGAGCCTGGATGCTTGGTAGCATGCTTGCAGAACAAAATACCAAGAAAATTAGATTATATTCAGAAATGTCTTCAGCTATAATGTTTTGCATATGTTGCTTTACCCGTATGGGGGAGAATGGATGGACATTTTCTTAAACTTTTATAAAAGGGTTTTTTTTTCATTTGACATGTATGCCGTCTATACCGATTTAACTGAAATCAGCTTTGAGACACACGTCTCATGCAGAATGAGCTGTGCCTTTCTTACAGAAGAGAATTGAGGAATTTTCTTTTGCTATGGTTGTCCTGTTCATTTTTAAGATATTTCAATATTTCTTGATTTGTACGTCAGCTGAAGATTTTTGGACTTGATTCAGAAATTTCACTAATTTTCAAATATTTTTAGGGCACTAAACCTTAGGTGGATTGTTGAATTTGTGATTTCACATGCCAAATCGTACAGTAATTTCTAACACGTCTTACCATGAAAGCATGGGTCAGTTTATATATCTTCCTATTTTCACTGCTTCCAGGTATTAATTGCTTTCAGTTTGAAAGCTTATTAGTTCTTTATGCTAATATTAAGGCTTAACTGAAAATTACCTATTTATTTCACAATTATTGAAAATAAACCAGAAAATTGATCTTAGTTTGATGTGAAATTTACTACATGTATAAACTAAATGCCTTAGGTACTGAGGAAGTCACTAATTTAGAGGTGTCTCGTTACTGAGACAAACTTGTAAAAACCCCTGAATCCCAATTCACAAATTGGTTATTCGTTTGTCAGGGGATATTTCACATCTAACACATAAGCCCACGACCTTTAATTAGAATTTTGCGGTTTGTTTTATGCCCCTTGAGGCTGACACCTTGAAAAAATTTTTTCTTGATTTCTTATTGCTAATAAGCATCCTTCTGTTCCCCTCTGGTACTTTGAAGAAAATGATGCAAATACACTTAATTACAGTGGTGGCAATAATTTGTTAGCTGAATATGTGATCAGGCAGATGCAAAAATGATCTGATTAGATCTGTGATCACACTGGAAAGAAAGGTAACACACTGCTACATTTAAGAGAAACTGTTCTTTTTTTGCCTTCTCTTTGCAGGAGGGAAGAAGCATGTCCCGTCTGTCTCTAACACGGTCCCCGGTTTCTCCTCTGGCTGCTCAAGGAATTCCTCTCCCAGCTCAACTCACCAAGTCGAACGCGCCTGTGCACATTGATGTAGGAGGACACATGTACACCAGCAGCCTGGCTACCTTGACAAAGTACCCAGACTCCAGGTAAGACCTTGGTGTTTTCGGGCTCGCTGCCTGTTTCTGTTCGTTGTATGGAAAGAGGCGTATACCTGTGAGGAATATTTCAGTGCGAAATACCATTTATTATATATTCACCAGTTATGAATAATTCGGTTTCCGATTTATACAGTAACTTCACTGGGGTTCTACAGAAAAAAAAAGCCTGTAAAATTTATGTATTATTTAGAGAGTCTATTCATTTTCTCTCTCAACGTCTTCTGCACTCTGCCGATACGTTTGAAGCACCTGTTGGTGTGCTGCCCTAGATTATTCTAACTGCATAAAGCAACTTCTTTCCTTCAGATTTAGGGAAAAAAAATCCTTTTTTTCTTCCTTGAAGAAAACAGAACAGCTCTGTTACACTGGGACTAATGGATGCTTCTGTCAGACAGCAAAAATCCTCACCTCAGTGGTAGTGGTGTGCCTCGGTGTCAGCGGTCATTTCCTTTGGGCACTGGCTGGCTGACCAGCTCTGTCTGCTTGCAGCTGCACATTAGATTGAATCTTTGCATGCTTAAAGGTAGCTGATTTGGGCTGGACAGGTTGGTGACATGTCTGACAAGATTTATTTAGATCTGGCCAGTATTATCACAGAGTGGACAACATATATGTGAAACTATGAATAGATGTGGCATGAGAGTATGTTTGTGTATATGACAGTATCTTCATGATTTGCCCGGCTCCCAGTCCCACGGGGTACTGGGCGCCGTGAAGGATGAGGGATCCTGGGCAGCATCAGGCCTCTGACAGTAGTGTGGAAGGGACCGCTGTTTTAAGGGTTGAAGCATATTCATTGTAGCTCTACGTTAAAATATACCTGATTTTGATTTACAGTTAGGATCACTAGAACAATTCACCTTTTTGTCATTCAGACTGCTTATTTTTCAGAAGGGTAAGCACTTCCTAAGTAACCAAGAGAAGGTGTGGTGTGTAGTGTCAGGGTGCCCAGCAGACTAGTTAAAGAAGGCTCAAAAGCAAGCCAGAGCCCAGGCCAGTGGGTTTCGTTGCCAGAGGTTTTGCTACGCGCATGGCTGGTATTTCCTTAACAGATAGATTTTTTTTTTTTGGTATGACAACCAATGTAAAGTTCTAGTTTCATTTGAAGATTTTTCCTTTAAATGAACCAGGGATTTTTGCACAGATTTGGCAGGTTCCCAAGCAATAAATGACATTTATGGAGACACCTTGAAACGCCTCTGATGTCATAAAGCATATGGCTGTGATTCCGTTCCAAGGAGAGGGAGCTGCTGTGAAATTCTCTATGGAAAAGAAACAGTTATTAAAATACTTATATTTTATGACTAGACCAAAACAATATGATTTTTCTGGACAGTTTCTGCTTAATGATGTCTGCGTGGTAATTCTTTAACTGTAGAGAAGACATATCTTCAGTGGGGAGAGATTTATAACAGAGAAGCAGACAAACACTTCATAGTATAAAAAAATAGAGAAGATTCAGCAGTTGTAATGGAGTAGCACATGGGTTTCCACATTTTAAAATATCACTGCTTACACAATTTTTAAAATAAGCCCCATATCAGACTTACTTAATAAAAACTTCAGTTATGGAACCTTTGTAAGAATATACATAAATTCACATATTCTATTTAAAGACAACAGAGTACTGATCTAAAGCTAATTTTTTTTCTATTTGCTAGATCACAGAAGCGCGTTCCTTCAAGTTTTGTACTTCGTTTAAACTAAAAGTACAAAACTGTATGACTGACCAGAGCTCATGTGCTGCCTGATGTTTTGCTGTGTATTGTCTTACGTTTGTATTGCTGTGTTACCTCAGAAGGCTTGAATGCTTTTCCAGCTGCTGAAACTTCAGTTCTTACCAGAGTAACAGTTTACAGGACGAGACCTGTAAATCGGAAAGATTAAATAGTAACCATGTGTATTTTTACAGCATAAGATAATCCTTCACCAGCATCCCAAGTAGGACATATTGCTACATACACTGTGAAGCTGGATGGAGGGTACACCTTAATTTTTTTAAATTATTTTTATATATTTTTTAATTTGGTTTTCTGCAGTGCTGTACAGTGGACTCGGTTGGTTACCTGCATAGAGTCTGGCCTGCTCTTATTCCCGGTTAAGGCAAAGTACTCGTAGTTGTTTCAGTGGGGATGGCTGGAGCTCCCGATGGTGCTTCGCTGTCCTGGTGTGTATCTTCCATAAGGCACAGACTCTCTCCACAGTGGTCTGGCTAGGAAAGGAATCCTGGGTCTCTTAGAGGTGGAGGAGGAAGGAGACAGGTTTTCTGAGCGAGACATCTGGAAATAATGCCAGAGCACTCTTAGCTTATCCTCATAGATAACATGCATGGCCATGTATAGAGACATGGCCATACTCATCCACGAGTGCAGAGCCAGAGCTTTCTGGATTATTCTGGACAGCATATTAAACTTTTGCTTTGAACATGAGCTTACAAGCTTCAAATATAAGAAATCAAACATTTGTGGATTGTATTTCAGCAAAAGATGTAAGCATGTGCTGAAGTGCTTTCCTAAATGTTAGCTCCAGTCACACAAAATACAGTTTGCACTCACTAAAATTGAAAGCTGTGAGAATAAACTTCCTGTTTATTTGTATTAAAACCTCTGTTTCTTT
The DNA here is from genome assembly GCA_013398225.1 of Steatornis caripensis. Taxonomy (NCBI): domain Eukaryota; kingdom Metazoa; phylum Chordata; class Aves; order Caprimulgiformes; family Steatornithidae; genus Steatornis; species Steatornis caripensis. Next base: position 1,035,458 of record VZSC01047435.1, read on the forward strand.
CTCTGTGCTCCAAAATCCTAAGTAGGCTTTGAGCTTGTAGTATATACTGTACATGCATGTTTAAGGACACAGACAGATTGCGAGCATGTGGATAAGTACAATCAGGGTATGCATACACAGAGACATCACATGCTAATGGAAAACAGAATAAAATAAATCAACAAATCGTCTTTTTCCTTCCATAGTATTGTGAGGAGGCCCAGTCCTGTTAGGTCCTGAATAAACTCAGTTCACGTTGACTTCAGTGGGAGGGAAGAGCTCCCAGCAGCTTGCCAGATCAGGCCCAGCAGGAGTAAATATATGGTATGACCAGTTCCTGCCTATACCTGCTCTCCAGTCACCCCTCTGGTATGATATAAATTACACCTGACAGAAGGCAGCGTGATACATTTCTTCATGTAATTTGTTAGGATTGACTGCGCTCAGCCCACTCGGCTGGCTCTGCTTGGCTGTTCCCATGTTACGTGGTTGGCTCTAATTCAGGGAGAGAAAGAACCTGATTCTGGAAGTCTTGCTCACCTGAGTGAATGGCTGGTGATGTGAAGTTGGAGGCCAAAACTTGCATTTCAGTGATCCCAGAGTTGTTTCAGAGGAACTTTGACAAAGTCTTTGATGTTGTTTGTATTACTGCAGCTGCTGTGAGAAGAGCATTTGTCCATTGATTAAATTTGCGTAAGTAAAGGGTGCCGGATTAGGCATTAAAGGGGGCAGAGGACCTCTTTCCAGTAAATTTTTTAAGGGCTACAGAAATTCTCTCCTCTAGAAAGGAGAAAACTTGAGCAGCTCACAACTGGTGTGACAAAGGAGAAGAGGGTTCAATAACCACTATCAAAGACGGTTTCTAAACCACTCATGCTCACCTTACACGTTACTCTTACACACCTTTCCCATTGGCTTTTTGAATTAAACACCATATAAGAAAGAAAGCTGGCCTTTCGGAGGGTGAAAGGCAAGGAAAATGAGAAACATAATGTTATTAATTGCTCTTCTTCTAGCTACTTGAGGCTGCTTTCCATGCATACTCAAAATTGCCATTAAAGTTAAGAAGCTTTGGAGGTACGTGGAGGCTGATGTTGTCTTACCTGGATCTGAGGCGCAATTCCAATAGTTTATTTTCAGCAAAGACTCCCACCAAAACTCCCAGCTCTGGTAGCTGTTGAGTTACAGGTAGAAAGAAAAAAAAAGAACTGTTGAATTTAGTCTAGTGGCTCTTACCATCATCATCTCATTTCTAAAGTAACTGGCTAAGTAGACAAATTATTCATCTTTGAGAGCATTTCCTCTAGAAATTCCATTCATGTTTTCACCCAGAGGACCTCTACAGCAGCCCCTTCACACATTGACACTTGAGTATGGATTTATATGACAGACTGTAAAGGCTGCAAAAGCTCTAGCACATCTATTAAACAAGCTGAAAATTGTATTTATCCAAGGGAGTGAGACAATTCTTACATTTAAAAAACAAACCCACACGAAAAGTCCAGGCTCCTAATGCGCAGTCAGGACTACCCAAAGACATTGCCAGATCCTCCAGATTTACTCCCACTGAACTCGGTGGCAGACATCTTCTTGACTTCCAGTGGAAAAGAAGTTCCAAATCCCTGTATACCACAGCAAGCCCCATCTGCTCGATTTCGCTGGAAATTCTGGTATCACTTCGAATTTCTGTTAGAAAGCAGAACAGGATTTTTCATCACAATCCTGTCCTTTTTGCAGCCCTGAATAGTGTTTTTAACTCAGAGAATTGCTGTGAGCTCTGCGTGAGTTATTCTGCTACAAAAGGTATTTACCTTACCTTCTTGGTTAATTAGTATTTGTTGTATAACCCTCTATTAAAGGTAAGTATGTTCTTTTGTTCGAAGTGTATAAAAGCTCATGCTTTCCATGGCGTTAATCATGTGACAAAAGCAAGCAGCAATAATTTTAATTGAAGTGGCAACGTCTAGGTGGGAATGGTGTGGGTGCACAGACCCCAGGGATCCTCCCCCTGACAGTTTGTAGCGCACCCTGTTTGGGATCTCTGCTCCCAGCCTTTCCTCTTCCGGAAAATGGAGCTTTTTGGCCCCCTGGCCCAAGGCATGCTGAGCCAGTGCTAACAAGAGTGCATGTCCTGATCTCAGCTTTTGAGGCACTTGGGCTTTACTACCCTTTTCTCTAGAAGCTCTGTCCTCCAAAGAAAACCAGCACAGGCTTTATTAACTGTTTCAGAAACTAATGACCTTAGCTGTTATAAGACATAGTAGAATTTTCCAGGCATATGCCTGCCTCGCTTTCCTCCGAACCCATAGACGACTTTGGTGATTTACCATGGAGTCCCCTAAAGCACATGTCTTTTCCTTTGGATGTTTCTTGTCAAAACAGTCATTCTTTTATAGACCCCACTCTTAGACAAGCTCTTCTACTAAGCATGGCCTTCTGATTCTAGCTACTGTGTAGGTATCTATGGTTTTTAATTCCCCTGCCTTTTCCTCCAGCACCTACATCTCTCTGGTTGCTGGAGCTCAGCACTGGCACCTGAGATGCTCTGCTTCTCCCTATCTACAGCCACACTGGGCTGGACTGACTTCAGGGGAATGCTCTTCTCCAAGTTTTAGGACTGCTCTGTTGTCCCTGGCAGAACATAATTGCTGACCCCATATAGCCAGATGCAGCAGTTTTGTAAGCTCAAACACACCTGGTGTCAAGATCTACCAGACAAATTTTCCACATCATCCTTTACACTAAGGGCTCCACGCTGGATCCTGCTCTGTACTTCTTGGGAGGGAGCAGGGAAATGCTTAGTTTAGATGTGTTTAGGATATATAATTTGTATTTAGGATATATAGTTCTCCAGACTTAGCACACTTGAGAGCATCTCACATTTCTTGCTCATGTGACTTATTTGCTGATTTCCCATCAAATCTGCGTATTCTTTATGTTATTACAAGAAAACAACATCCAGTTAGCAAATTCTGTCGCTTACCCCATGCTAGCGCTTAGGGTATAAATCAGTCCTTAAATAAGGCCTGTACTTTGGACAGGAGGTTCAGTGGGGTGAAGACCAGATTTGTTCATATCCAGAGATTGTTGGTGGCTGTGAAAGCACCAGGATCCCAGTCTGGAGCAGAAGTGGTGTCAGCTCTTCTGGGTTGGCGCAGCCTCCTGCCAGCCCCATGCCGCAGCAGTCCTGCACCACTGCGGCATCAGTAGCGTTCATCCTGACTTAGGTGTCTCTGTGCTGCTGAAATTCCACGTTGGAAATTCCACGCTGCTCACCCACCCAGCATCTGTATAGTGTCTTGTCCCTCTTCAGTCGCTCTCCCTTCCCCTACACACCCGCTAAACGATTCTATTTTCAGCACAGTCCGGGACATAGGCAGGCATGCTGCCATGGCACATTTCACCCCTCATAAGGTACCGCTGTTCCCACCAAGGTCAGTTGTTGAGCACCCTGTTTGTGGGGTGACACCAGGCTCAGACACTTGTCGGCTATGAACTGTTGTATATTACCCAAAAGGCAAAGAGTTTCTGAGTCGGAGCCAGCAGCCCACGTTCAGGCAAAGCGCTACAAAATGTGCCTGCATGTGAGCTGCAGAGCAAAGCTCATTAATTTTAATAGGTATTGTGAACTTAAACCATACATGGACTTTAAAGCAAAACACCTGAAGAGGCAGGAGCAAGTGTTTTTCCTGCACATTACAAATGCTCGGAGATGCAGGTTATGGGCGTGGTGCATGAGCACTGTGTGCACATAACAACACTGCGCACCAGCGTGGCAGGTCTGCAGAGAGGGGTGAGGCTGCCAAGGGTCCGCGGGGCTCTGCTGCTGTTTAAGGCAATCAGGTGTATGCTGCAACAAGTAAAGGCGCCGAAAACCAGAGGTTTTGGTTATATGCAGCACCTTTTCTGAATTAACATAAGAACTTCCATGGAGATAAAAATAATTTTCGGTTTCATTTTGTGCATATGCAATGTAGAGATAAATATTTTGAGTTTTTCTTATTTGGTTGTTGACTGGGCAAATCTCTTTGGTTCCCAAGGGAATTTTGTCCAGCAGAACCCGTCAGGAAAAAACCCTTAAAAGGGCCTTTACCCTTCCCATCCACTGTCTCCCCCCAGTCTGCCTGTGGATGTTGCACTTAGCAGAGTGGGAGCTGGAGCAAGCAAAGAAGTCCCATCGCCGGGCTGCTGAAGGAGGTGATAGTCTAAAATGAAGCAATCTTTCCCCATCTGCAAAGCCAAGTATTGCTGTTTTGTACCGGTGCTGAGTTGCTGAGGTCACACAAGTCCATGCAGCACTCTGATAAGCTCTGGGAAAGGTGTGAAGTGTTCATTCCTAGGGGCAGACACACGTTGCTGCTAGGACACATCCAGCACAGCTCCTGAGCAGTGTGCAGGGCAGAGCACAGTGGGTGGAGGTGAGAAACTGTTTCCTCTTGCAGACAGACTGGCCAGAGCTGCTGCGGCAGGAGTCTCACCAGGGCATGACGTGTGCCGGAGAAGGGGTGCGTGGCTTGGCCTCTATGGAAAATAGAAATAATCTGTAACAGGGATGTAATCACAGCTTGGAAGGATGTTAGAATCACTGTCTCTAGCTTTCACTAATGGGAAAAAGTCCTGGATTTGGGGTCTGGCAGAGTCCATGGAAGCACACCACGGTAGCAGATTTCCCCGCGTTAACCCAGGGCTGTTACTGCACAACTGGAGAGATAGCTTTGGTGGTAAAGGAGAATAGTCCCTGTAATCCTAACCCTCCACTCCAGTGACAGGGAGATGCGAGGGAAGGAATTTATATGGAAACCGAGTCTTCAGAGCTGTCTGTGTCCACCTCTCCAGGATCTCCTGGAGACTGGCAGGTAGGGAGCCACAACAGAGCTGAGCTGTCTGCTGTGATGAAGGTGTTTACTCCTTACTGGACTTCATAACCACTGCCTTGCCCAGCACAGCCGCTGCCTGGGGACTGCCTGCAGGCTCTGGAGCAAAAAGCAGAGTTAACCTTTTGGGAATACAAATCTTACTGTAATTGGGTGCTGAGATGAGGCCCTGTCGATGAATGAATTATTTGTGTAGAATAATACTGCCTAGCTAGTCTCTGATGAACACTTTTTCAGAAATGGTTGTTTCTCTGTATACATTTACAATCTGGGGTTGCGTGGAGTTCTAGGCATAAATGGGTATTATGGTATCTAGGAAGGGGCAGACGAAGCTAGTCACGGAGAAGAGAAGGTAAATCAACACTCATCTGATTTACAAAAATAAAATTATGGCTGTGGTGCTATGCCTGGCACAGGCTGTTAAAAAAACCCTGAATTTGAGAAAATTGCACATTCCTATCCAGATACTAGCTTATTCAGCTTGGCTAAGGAAGGAGGGAACAGGCATCTCCATGCAGCTCATGCAGCCTGGCTGTGGGCAGGAGGGGTGTCACTTATGGCCTCTGAGAGGAGCCCAGATGATGAACATCGAACAGTATCTCCAGTATCTTCAGTGCAAGACCCAGCTGACTTTGTCTTGTTTTCTGCTCTTCCCTTTCTTCTTCTGCAATGATAAAATGACTGTAGCTGAGTTACACTTAGCACGTTAGTAATTCCCACGCTTCCTGCTTACAATAGGTTGAAAACTAGTCTGGTTTATTAAAACTCACAAAGAGAAGCCAGCAGACAAGGAGAGTGAAAATTCAACTTTTAAAATTCTTTTGGTTTAGCACTTTATAGCAGTTTCTGAGGTTAGTTGGTCAAGTACCTCATCATTTCTTTCATTGCTGCTTCTGCTTAGCACTCACCTCACAGGGCACTTTGGTCCCAGCAGCACAATTTAAGTATTTTTCAGCACTCATTTTCAGGGCAGTAACATGAAAAGCATTAGCAGCAAATTTTGAGAAACCACTCCCAGAGGATGCTGTGGAAGCAACCTGTCTCCTTTCAGGTGCTGCTAGTGGAGGCTGTTTCCTGCCGATGAGCATGGTAAAAAGTACTGCACCTGTGCTCATGTTCACGGGTGTAGCAGCTTTACGCTTAAAGCAAAGGGGAATCTCCTTTATTGATTGCTTCTACACCTGCTGTGCATCCAGCTCCCTCACCGCACGGAGAGGAGTTATGTAAAGATGTGGATTTGGTAGCTTTGTACTGGAAATCATGTCCTGAGGTCACGGCTAACCACCAGGCCAGCGAAGGGGTGTTACCTCTTCATATTTGGTCTTTGAATATACACGTCACTGGTGTTTGACTTTTGATTTGTAAAGACTCTGCAATGGCAAGGAGACCTGGTCTGCTTAGGGGGATGTTTCGTGAACCACTTGGGAAGTTTATAAAACAGACTCCCTAGATTATGAAGCAAGAGGGTATCTGTTTTGTAAGGAACATGTTATGAAATGAATTTGTCTCTAGGCCTAACTTAATTATTTTAATGATCCCACTGGTGGTTGTCGTAGGTGTCGTTCTGTGTGTATATTGTGACCTACATCGTTGTGATCATTTATGAAATCTAAGATTTAAAAATGCGTTGGACCTTATTAATTCCTACTTTCACTGAAATAAATGGAGGTGGTTCGGATATTGGTACGTTGGGCCAAATCTCTACCACTGAAGTGAACAAGAATTTTATCATAAGCTTAAATGGAAACAAAATAAGCCCTATCTTTTAGAAGACTGCCCTAATAACAGACCTGGCCAAAACAATCCCTAGTGTAACTGTGTTGACCTCTGGTGAGTTACACCAGGGATGTATACTATGTGATGCGTGGAGAGGGGTTATGAGAACCCGAACATTGTATTAAGATGCTTCTGCTGCGTATCCACAGTACTCGGTCTCAAAAACCTCTGAAGATATAAAAACAACAGGCAAATGAGAACAAAGCATCGCGCACTTGTGAGTGCACATACGTACCTTTCCTGGTCAGATGGCCTTCCCAAACAGATGACTCCTCTGGTTTTGAACGAGTTGCTCCAAACTTGTACCTGTATAACTGAAAGCAAAATTAATGTATTCGTGGGTTAATAAAATCTTTTAAGAACAAAGTGCATATTTAAATAGAAGAAATATGTAGGCATGCAAACACAGGATTCATATATGAAAGTAGAAGTGATGCTAGATCTCTCGAGCACAGAGTAGCAGGATGGTGCAGAAGATGCCAGGGTGTAGCTGACACAGGTTGTGCCCCGTGCTCCCACAAACCACATTGACTTTGCCAAGTTTCTCTGTTACGTGAAATGTAATAAATTGATGAGTACACGTAGTCCTAGGAGCACAACAGCTTTTTCCCTTGTGCCCTTCTGACATTAAATGCGTAATCTGGTGACTGAAACAGGTAAATATTGTCAGTCACTCTCATCCCTGTTATTTCTCATCAACTCCATTGATACAGAGTTACACCAAGTTGGTGGCTTTCCTAATCCAGTTTGATAGCTGGGAGAAGCTGTGGAGCTGGAATTAAACTCCAGACTTCTGAACTATTCCCTCCATGCGCTATCCACCAGACTGCCTACTCCTTCACCTCATTTGCTGTGATTAGCATGTACTTCAGTCTTTTGATGCTTGACAAAGAAATGACACCTGTAAACATTTTATAGGAATTTTTTTTCTCTTGTTAGTACCTGATGTGCTCTCACGTGAAACCCTGCCAGGCAGGATGGCTATTAGCTTTGCATTCTTTATTGATGCAGTCACTGTGTCGCCTGCCTGCCTGCCTGCCTGCCTGCCAGAGCTGGGCACCAGGACAGATAGGCTGAGCAGAGGTATTCCAGTGTTCACCTGGACTGTGTTGATTTCACTCTACTGCAGTATGGTGTGTGTCCAAAGGCTAAAATTGCTGCTTTTTTATCCGAGCAAAACCTGAAAGGAGTCCTGCACATGGATGCTGGGAAGCTGTTATGCAGCACCAGATCAGACTCAGAAGGGATCGGTTGGCAAGCACTGCAAAGTGAGATTTGCACCGTAAAGCTGAAACGCTGAAGGAATCCCAGTCCAAAGGGCAGGTTCCCGTTATGCCTCTCTCTTAATGGAGTGCAGATGCTACCAGTGCTGCAGGTAATCCGTTTAGATCTGGTAGACGCTTTTGCAGCAGCAAATCTCTCTGTCTTGAGAAAGCAGACAGTGAAAACCAGGGACTCTTTTTAACCTCTTTGTGGCATACTGTGTTGTGCCAACAAGTTGTACCAGTACAGTTTTTACCAAAGGCTGCAGCTTTGGCAATTGGGGAATGTGGTCTGCCTTCCGGGAGACTGCTGCCTAAATTCTGCTGTTGCAAAATGTACATACAATTTCACAGACAAATTTGGCTAGTGGAACTCCATGGGAACCAGTAGATGACAATAGAGAAGCTGGGTCCTCTGCTTGTGCTGGGGTTGTCTGGGAGGGAACAAGGGCTGAATTTGGGCCAGTAGTACTTAACGCTGCTGTTGAATGAGGAAAAAAATTCAGTGACTGCTTTTTTAACTTACGGGGTTGGGGGGTGGGAAATCATGCATGGATTTGTAACCAGTTCCAAACATATTTCCTCTTCTCTTCACATCCAGTTATACTCTGTTTGCGGACACGAGGGTTAAAGCAGGGGCCTGCTTCTGCTTTCAATTAAATCAAAGGATGTTTTGGCCTTGACTTCACTGGGACCAGAATCAAACCCATGACCATAGCATTGTATTTGAGAATGAATCTCTCGCAGTCACATAAAAAAGCCAGGTTCAGCTTTCAGTATCTCATCAGAATCCGGCAGTTAAAGGTTTTCATAGGATTTAAAAGTTTTTGCCAAGCTTAGTTCTGTAGGGCAAGTGTCCTCTGTGCAGCAGGTGGATCGCTGTCTGCTTCCCTGGTGTGGGTTCCCTCTCTGTCACTCCTAGACAGGGGCTTCCCCTTTTCTGGGGGAATGTGGCTGCGGAGCCAGCCTCTTTCTTCCCAGTGGACATGTCGGCAGGTCGCTTCCTGTCTGTCCATGCTCTCTGGCTACAGTAACAAAAAAACTACTGGAAATTCCTCTTCACTTCTGCATTTCATCTGCCAACAGCTCAGGCTCACCAGCAAAAACTGTTATGCAAGTCTTCCTACTTGGTTTGGATATATTGGCGTTGGTGGTTTGTTTGCCCCTCAAAATAGCTTTTTAACAAATCATTCTTGATGTGTTCAGTTTCTCTAAGTGAACAGCCAGGAAAAATGTGTTGGGTACAGCTTAATCAAATGTAAGGATAAACAGGAGCATCATTCAGTCATCGTTTTAAGTGTGCTAACAAAAATACGCATAGAGAGAACTGGGTGCAGCTTCCTAGTCACATATATGCTTGTAGAGAATTAAACCAGTTACAGTCTGCTTGTAACTCTCTGCAGTGTCTTTGTGCCAGGGTGGTGCTGTTAGCTGTTACTGTACTGTACACACAGTAGGATAATTGCAGCAATGTTATATTCTGGGGCTGGGCAAAATTGGTGTAGTCTGCTCACTGGAGGACAGAAAGATGGGCTGCAGGAAAAGCAAATAGAGGAAGAACGTAAGATAAGCCTTTTTTTTCCTGTATTATCAGTCTCAGCAACAGCAGAGCTTTATCAGTTTAGCAAATTGGCATACCAGAGGCTGGTATGGTTCCTGTTTACAGCAGTGGAGAGTGTCCTAGTGCCGTGAAAGCCAGCATGGGCACCGAGGGTCGCCCGGTGTTCCTGCTCATCCCAGACAGTGCAGTGCTGCAGAGTCCTGGGCAGCCCGTGTCAGGGAACTTTTTCCTGTGGCTCTGGAAATAAATAAAAGAATTGTAGGAGAAAGCTGCTAAGCTTCTAGGATCAGAAGTAAAGAGCTGTGGCTCATGCAGATTAGATACTCTGGCTGTTTACATGAGCAGCAGGTACCAAAGTCAATGTGTCAGCTGTCACCATTTACGCTTTATAAAAGGTTGTGCAGCCCTTGAGTATCTGGTCCCTCTTCCTCCTGCTGTGTACTGAAACGTACTGGTTTCACAGCACCCACGCATGCAAAGGATGCGGAGGGCCAGACTCGCACCCTTAAAGGTAAATGAGTTACATTTGAAATTTTCCCTGCCTTCACTGAGTCCCAGTGGGAGTTTCGCTCTTGACTTCAATGAGCAAGGATTTAGCCCATTTATATTAAAATACAACCAGTATCTGCATGTTTTCCAGCCTCCCAGCATGCCCGGTTGTACAAAGGTGATGGTAATGGAAGTAATGTCCAGATCTAGTCAGATTTGAAAATCTTTGTAAAAATACTGAGTTAGCTTCCACTTGAACTTACAGCAAGTAGGTGAGCAGCAAGAGAGCTGGCATTTGGTGCAACCCTGTTCTCATCAGGGCCCTCATAGCACCATGATTTAGGGGGAAGGCATGGTTAAAGGAGTAGCAAGAAAAGGCTTGTATAGGCAGGAATGTTTTATTTGAATTGTGCATCTTCTCATGTATGAACAACTTAATTCTGTTGAGTGCCTGCAACTCGCATAGAGTTTGAACTGAAGTGCGGTTCTTGCAGGACTGGCACCTTCAGGGAACACTTTGGGAAACTAAGATGCTAGTTTAGGAATTTGTTTTAAATAAATTAAAGAATTTTTGTTCCTACATTGATTTTAATGCCCAAAATTTAGTGTAAATTCTCTGTTGACAAAACATGAAAGGCCAAGAACTGTCATAGGGCTCAAATCAGAGCAGCACCAACAGTGGCATAATAAAAAAAAGGATACTTTTACAATAAGTATTCATACAAATACATTTGTTTTAATATTTTTAATCTTCACCAACTATTTAGACAAAAGTTTAGTTAGAATGAAGTAGAAGACCCAAGAAGAGCAAAAGTAACCTGAACTTCATAGTGGAAAATACGATAGTACTGGATATCCAGCTAATGTGCTTCTTTCTTTAACTTCAAATCTAAGTCCACTATTTAAAATAAAAAGAGGAATTCCCAAATAGGTAGGTATTACACCTGGACTTCGGCATATTTCACTGAAAGGGTAGTATTTAGCTCCTACCATTAACAAGTTCTGTGTTTGTTCATATTATATTGTAATATTATTTTGTTATTTTTATTAAAAATATGCAAGTCAGACAGACTCTGCCCTTCTCACTCCCCCCAAGTAGTTACTGCTTGTTAGGAATAGAGGTGGCAGAACTGGCCTATCTTGAACTACAGTAAATGCAACCTCTCCGCTGGTGTTGGGCTGCTGTGCATCAGCACACTCTCCGTCGTCAAGACCTCTGTTCTGGTCAGGGTTACTCCAGAGCAGCTCAGCCAGAGCAAATGAGTGTAAAGGGTATGGTTAAGCATCAAAAAATAATGGGAGGCTGTTTGTCGCTGTCCCTGTTACAAAGGATGAACAAGCCATGTCAGTGGCATGTAGGGAACTTTTAATAGAGAAATGCAAATTGTACCTGTATTTGAAAGTTACCTTTTTTCTGGTTAAGCACAGCAAATGCATTTCGTGACTGACAACTCAAATAAATGTGGTGGGATGCCGATACGTGTAGCAAACAAGTGCCGTTCCGTCTGTATGCGTCTACTTACCGTGCCTATAAATGTGGCTATACACCGAATGCAATGAAAGGATTCGTAATACAGCAATTAACATACTAGAAACCGTTTGTTTAGTGAAGTCTTTTTATAGCTGTTAAAATAACACACTAAAATATACAAATGCTACTTTAATAAGGCAAAATAAAATCATTAGCCTGACAGAGGGCTGGATTCTGCCACCGTTACTCATGGCTGAGCAGCGCTTTGCTCCTGAGCTGTTGACTGCCCACAAGACGGGTGGCAGAAGCAGGGCCCTGGGGAGCAGACATGATGCTGAAATTCCGGATGAGTGGCTAGTGCTGATGGGCCTAATCCCAGTATCCCAATGATGTGAAAGGCTTAGGGTTACAACCCTTGTAAACCTGGTGGGAATGAAAAGCCTGGAAAGAGAAGCTCACGGGAGCCTCGGTTCCCTTAGCCACTGGTCTGCTCATTGCAATCGTTTGGTCACTCCTCCTCCTCCTACTTCAAGACCTGACGGGATGCTTGGTCACATGGATGCAGGACCAGGGTGGCTCTTGACTACCAAGAGAATTTTTTAGCGCAGTGGCTTCACTGCGTGGGGTTAGTGTTTCCAATTTCTTGTGTTAACTGCTGATTTATGTATAGGCAATACTGCCTCTACAAATTAAAAAGGAAGTGTCACGTATCTAAAATCTAAAAATACGTATATATTTCCATGAAATTATATATCAAGGTCACCTGCCAAAGTGTCCTAAGTGTGGAGATAGGCTGTTAGCAACAGGCAGAAGAGAAGGAGCTGTAGGATCTCTTATCCTTGCCCTGAATGCTTTGTGATATTTAAAAAATAATAGGTAATTTCTTCAGTGGATGAATAACTTCAGTGGATTTTATTATGTGTTGCTTCAATGGACATTAATTGATAGTAACAGAGAACTGAAAATGTGATTGTCCGTGACTTTGTTTTAACTACAAAATCCATTATAGATCTAATTTTGCTTTTTAGTGCTTTTAGTGAAAAAGAAGAAAAAAAATCCTTCCAGAACTTCCTAAGAATGATTCTGCGTGGTAGATGATAATGTTCTTTATGGATTATTGACTTTTAAAAATACATGTTGATACTATATAGACTAGCTCTGATCTATTGCAAAAATAGATATTCTAGCCTGAACAGGAAAATATGAAGTATTAAATCTAGGTAATAGATCCTGCAGTTCCTTCAGGTGCTTAATAGTTAATGAGTGTAATATCCTTCAAAAGCACTGCAAAGTGAGCATATGGCTCAAAAAACTCCTGTGGCATTCCAGGATCAGTGTTGGAATGTAGGAACAGGAGGTTATAGGAATTGGAGATGGATAAACTTGTTACCTTGTAAGTTACCTCCTCCATCCCTCTGCTGAGATCGGACCATACCAGTTGATGCTCTTTTCTTGTTAAAAATCGAGAGAGGTTTTGGGGTTACAGGCTTTAGTATCTCCACTTGGTTCTCACAGGTCAGTTTTGTACTTGAGTATCTGTGGTCGCTCACTTGTGCCATCAGGATTGAAGGTTCTGGGGCTGAGCGATGCCTGTATGGGGCCAGGCAGTGCCTGTAGGACTCTGGCATCTGAGGCTGCCCTGCTGACGTGCAGGTGCTCATCTTGGTCTTGTAGGAGTGGTGGGAGAAGGAGTTGGTGGTTGGGGTGGCTGGAGCACGCATGGAGTGGGGTGACCTGCCTAACACTGCCGGCTTGATGCCTGCACTGCATTTGGGACTGGAGGCTGGTACCTGACCTGGGCTTGCTTACGCCAGAAACCCACTTTGGGGCACTACTCTTTGTCTTCAGGCGCATGAACCGGTCCCAAGGCACACGTGGCTGCTTGGATTTCATAGTTCACAGAGCAGCAGTTTATACCCCCAGTTTAAGACTCAGATTCTCCCCCACGCGCACACTTTTTCCCATCACTGTACAAATAAAAGATTTAAAAGATGCTTAAAACAAAATTCTCCCCAGCTGAGACACCCTCCAAGCCAAGAGTACGCCTGAAGCAATCTGAGGTGGTCAAGATGTTATCTTTGATTAAAATGGAAACTGTGGCAGAGCCGTAAGGGCGAAGCCCCCACAGCGTTTCTACAGCGCACCGCAGCCAGGTCGTGTGTGCACAGACGCGCTCTGTAGACGGTGCCTCTCCTTAGTGCTGTTTTTCCATAATCGGAGAAGGACTTAAAATCATGGGTCACGTAGCAGGGTGTGAAGATACTGTATAACCATACAACAGAGCTTTGTTTATGGACTTTCATGCTAATTATAGCTGAAGTTTTAAATTGAGGCAGATCAGAAAACCTGCTGCAGCCGAACACAACCTTTAGCCACGTTCCTCCCTCTGCAGGGCGTGAGGGAGCATGTGTCCTGGCAGAGACAACCCTTTAACATCTCTCCCTCATAACTACTGTCAGGCCAGAAGGCAAAAGAGACCCGTTCGCTGCTCAGCTCGGTTATCCCTGTCCTCCTCTGGCCAGCCTTGCCTGCTTTCCGGACAGGTTGGGCATTTTAACATACCTCCCTGCGGAAAGCAGCTGCAGGCTCTTTTTCCATTACAGTTTGCTTTGCGGGGAGCTTGTGCACAATTCCAATCTGTTTTGCAGTAAAATAATGGAAACACGAAAACCACTACTGTAAAGATCTGGCAGCACTGTCCACTGCCCACCCCAGGCCGTGCTGCGGCAGCTGGGTTATAGCAGTGCCAGCAGAGAGCCGGCTCCCGGCACACACACTGGGCAGGGTGCAGCCGCTCCAGTGGCTTTCCGCTGTTCTTTCCCAGCAGTTACTGTCTTGTGATGGGACAAGTAACAGACCTGTAACAGACATGGCTACGCTGGAAGCAGTGCCAGACGTAGTGTAAGGCGCTCCAGTCTCTGAAGCACCTTTACTCCAATTCACAGCATTTTTTCTCTTCCATGCAGATAACAGTATCTATCCTACCCACCTTGAGCAAATATTTAAGAGATAAGCAGCACTGTTTGTGCTCAGCAGCAATGACTGGACTCTGCTCGTACACCTGGGACGCTTTGCTAACTCGTCCCATCCCGCGGGGGATGGGTTGTGCTTGATGTCTCGGCTCTGAACAACTCTCTCCCTCCTCTCCATGGCATTTCCCACAACCACCTCCTCCTCCAGCTCCACAGCAAGGCCCGACAGCCAAGTACAGCTGACAGCCGCCTTACAAAACGCAGGGAGAGCTGCAGAGCTCGTGTCAGCTTCACTGTATTTGTGCTGAGTGGAGCAGGAGGGTGCACGGAGGAGTGGCAGGTACAGCGGAGGGCACCGAGTGAAGCACGGACCCATGCACTTGCAGGATCCACCGACAGGCATTTCTCTCATCTTCCCCTCCCCTCCCGTAAAATTAGGAAAGAGACATACTTTAATGACAGTTTGCCGAAATGTGCAGTCCCTGCTGATTTGGCATTGGGCAGAAAAAGTGTCTACAGAATCAATTTTTAATAAATGTAAACAACTAAATTATGAATGACAAAGATATCACTGAACAGTTAAATATTAATCACATAATTACTTAAATTAATACTTCTAGTGCAGTGTTGTGATAGTTTTACTTATGCAGTGTCGTTGCGTTGGCTGGGCGGGTGCGCAATGGGGGATGCGACCGCAGCGGCCCTCCGGGCGGAGCGGCTGGGGAGCAGCGGGCTCTGCTGGTGCTTGCCACAGCCCCAGCTGTTGGTTGTCCCACAGGTCCCACAATACTGGGTGCTCCTCTTAAAGCCTCTGGAACCAGATTTATTAAGAAAGAACTTCTGTTTTCTGTTCAAAAAGAGAACTGGCAAGAAAATGGCTAAACTGGCCCCAAACCAGAAAGCAACCCCCCCCCCAACCCCAAAACTTTCCCATCCCAAAGTGCTGTTAAAAACCCGCAGCAGTGTGTGATGCGTGGAGCCGTGGCTGAGCTCAGTGATAATCTGAAGATCTCGGGAAGACCGAGGGTGCTCCAGAGGGAGCTGGGGGTGCAAAAAGCCCTGGCTGCTTCTAAGATGGAGTTGGGTGAGTTTATGAAAGAGAAGGTGTGCTGCGAGCTCTTGTTGTGGGGGCTGGAGTCACTGCCCTGTGGGCCCCCTCTGTGCTCCCATCTCAACAGGCGCTGCAGGGAGCTTGCATGGTGGAAAACTGGTCGTCAGCATTACGGGGGGTGTGGGTAGCGGCAGCCATCTGTAGGTACTTGCACACAGCACATGGCTTCCTCCCCTGCCCGAGAAACTAAGAAAAGAATTTACTGGCGCTCTTGTCCTTGTGGGTTGGCTGGCTGCGTTGTTTGTTTTTAATCTAATAAAAGGAGATCTTAATATCATAGTAAAATCAGTACAAAGCTAGAAACTCGCCCCTTGGCATTTTGGCGAAACATTATTGAAAATGTAAAAGCCTTTAGCAGAAACAACAGAAGCACAAAGAAATTGTAGAAATAGGATCAACAGGTTGTGTTCTGGGTGTCGGGAGGAGCATGGAAGAGCATCCAGGCGGTGCTCGATGTGCTGGCGAGACCCACTAAGCTGGAGGCCAGATGCCAGCCCCGTTGGGGCTCTGCTCTGCAGGGACATGATGCAGCGGTGGTCAGGAGCAGGGGCCCTGCGAGGGTCGGAGTGGGCAGCGCTGCGGAGCTGTGGCCAGGCGGTAGGGAAGAAGAGCACATTGCTGGGAGGGCAGAAGCGACTGAGGAGGAGGAACAGACGGCTGGGGAGAGCTCTGCACTGGGAAGATGGTGTGAGCATAGCAGGACTTGGCCAGGGAGTTGTAGGCAAAGGAAAGGCAATCCTTAGGCTTGCAACTACTTGGATTGATCCTGACTCAGTCTGCTCCCTGTCTGGAAATTAAATCCTGGACAGAAAATTTAAGAGTGTTTTTAAATTGGAAAGTGAAGCATCTCTCGCAAAAGGTGGGACTGCTGAAGAAGCGTTCATTGCTTAGACTCACCCATCACTGTAGGATCCAAGTATGCTCTTTTTGCCTCGTCTCTGTTTTTCTGTGCCTCCCACCTCTTCACAAACATCACTGGAAGTACCATTCCTACGTGCCATAAGCAAGTGCCTCCTGAAAATGCCATTACCTGGTTTGTCCGCCAATACAGTACTGGGCACCATAACCGCTCATAAAAAACCCATTTCTGGGGTGACTACTGCCCAGTGTGAGAGCTGCAGCCACTGCCCCCCAACTTTTACTCGCATCACACAGCAGGGTGCTGGGAGAAGCAGCTCTCTTGAGGCTACCAGTCAGACTGGTTCTTAATTTCTGAAATATCAACAAGTTTGCACAGTGTAAAACCATTCCCATCCCCTTGCAGTCGCTGACTTGCCGGCTCTCTGACAGCCTGCATGCATTTTGCTTCCACGCTTCTGCATGCAGCATTCTGTTGTGGCCACCCAAGACCCATCTACAGAGCACATCGGGTCCTGGTGCAGCTTGTGGAGCTGCCCCCGGTTGCTGTGCTCTTTTCCATGGCTTCATACGTGATGAGTAACCCTGCCAGGTGAACTTTCCTTTCAAAGCTGCCATTTGAGTTAACTTTGTGCTCTCACAGCGTTGCATTTTCTGATAGACTTTCTACAGGTATGGTTTGTACTGGCGAGAAGGGAGAAGCTGGAGCGCTTTCTGCACGCAGCATTATAACATACTGCAGTGAAGTTGGTTCTTGGAACAGCTCCCTAAAACAAGCCCCCTAAAACGTCAAATAAATCCTTAAACTATTCATCACTCTGTTTTTGGGGTGGCAGTTAAGCCTTTCAACACTCTGCAAGTTTCTTTCCCCAGCAGTAATTTCACTGGTGAAGAAATACAGCTCAGGGCACTCCACAAAGGCCTCAAAATTCATGTTTTGTTTTCATTACCAAAAAAATGCTTCACTACATTAAAGAGTGGCCCATTAAAATTTTGTACCCTGTCTTCCCTGCGCCCTGTCGTTGTTGGCAAACCTTCCCCCATACACATGGCGGAGCCGAACAGCAGCCGTCACCTCGCTTTTGCAGTCCTCACAGAGAAAGGGCAGTGAAGTGGGGGAGGTTTAAGCCACAGCCCAGCTTCATTAGGTGTAAGATCTCAAAACTTTCAACAGTCACGCAAATTTGCTCAATAAATGTATCGTACTGAACCTTAAGCTGCTCTATCAATGTTCCCTCTGCTTCCAGTCTAACCCACAACAGCATGCTGGCTCATGTGCATGTCTAAGGAAATAAATTAACTGGCTCCTGAAATAAAATTTAACACCATACAAAGCTGTATAGTTAACCATCTCAGGCAAATAGCCCTAAAATAACAACAAAAAAGAAAATAATGAATTACTGGAGGCTTACCAAACCTTGGGATTATTTAAATTAAATGTTGCAGCATGAACTGGATGGTGTTTTCTGATACCGTTGAAAAGCTAGAGGTCAAAGAAAAACAGTAAATGTATTATAATTAGGGTCTAGGGGAGCATTTGGTTATTCTCCTAACTTCGACTAGCTGAATGCTGACATGGACACGAGAGCAGGCAGTAAAACCTGGAGCTAGTTTAAGAGGACAGAAAGGTTTTTAGCTGAATTCAGTGGGAACTTGCTAAGTCCAGTTTTATTTAATATCTCCACAGTTAATTTAGAAATAAACAGCACTTTAATTAAATTTGCAACTAAATTAGCAAGTTAGACGATCAGACCGAGGTGCAGCTGTGGAGAGCATTCTCACCATGTTGCATGAACCCACAACCCAAAGCAAGAAGCGCGGGGCGTAACTGGAAGCCCCAGCACTGCAGGCGGCAGAGGGGGAGCAAACCTTCTCCCCTTCCCATGTCCGGGGTGGGTGCGTGCCATCCCCAGCCAGGCTGCGGCCTCTCGCATCTGCTGCTGTCGCTGCCGGGCCGGAAAGCTTGGGGTGGGGTGGTGATGCTGGAAGGAGGGAGGCATCAAGGCTGCAGCTGTGGCATTTGCCAGCAGTGCTGGCCATTGCCTTTGGCAGGGTTTGGTGAGATTGTTATCCATGGCACAGGGAAGCCCTGCCCTGGCTTCGGCGAGGGGCACAGGGGCGATTGCACAGCCAAGTCGAAGGAACGGCTCGATAGTGAAATCCAGCAGGCTGTGGGATAGTCTCTCTGGGAAATGGAGGAGTCCTCACTGGCAGGGTTATTTAAGACTCAACTTTGAAACACGAGACACTCTGCAGTTGGGAACAATGCTGCACTGTCAGAGAGATGGACTCAATTACTTAATAGGTCGTTGCTGTCTGTCTCCTGCGATTTTCCTTTCAAGAACATATATTCAGTTGGGTTATTTCTCGTGGGAAGACAAAGCATTCTGAGAGAAGCGAGGCGGAAGGAGCAGCAGCCAGGGAGATGCCTGGTTTGCTTTCTGCAGAGCGTGCTCCTCAGGACGTGGAGAAAGCTGGAGCAATGTAGCTGGTGTGGTATTTTAGTCCTGTAACCAGCTGATCCCCCAGTCTCATAGGTCTCGCTCCTTTCCTTTGCTCACAAAAGATTGGCTACATTGCCACCTCCTGCCAGACTCTGATCCCCAGGACTACTGGTGGTGGGACTGTGGTCCCACAGGCAGTGCTACAGATGCTGCACGGGCCATTGGTTGCTGGTTTGCCAAAACATTCAGTATTGGGTGGCCACTTATCCAGCACTGACAGGTCTGTACAGCTCATCTCAATGTATGGGAAGCTTCTCCTCTGTCCCAGAAAGGCCTTGGTGTTTGATCAAAGTGACAGCCAAGCTGGAGGAAAAGCTCGTGGCTAGGAACCCATCTCCGAGTAACCATTTGGTTCTCCATTAGCAGGACATGTAGCAGGGATGTGTAATGGAGCCGGTGATGCGTGTTCTCACCAAAATTACTCTGCCAGCCATGGGGTGAGCATTTCCTAAGCACTTCCTTGTTGGGGTCATGGGCCTAATTTGCAGCCCTGATTTGGGCAGCGTGAGCTGGGGCGCGAGCCCCAGGGCACCTGCAGGGCTCTTGCTGCTGGTGTGTGCCCTGTGTCTACATGTGCACACGCGCTTCATGTGTGTGAGTGTGTGGGGTACACACGTGTCTAAGGCATCTATCTTTGTGCACTTTTTGTCACCAAATCAAGATACTGTGTTGCCTTATGCACATTGAATTGAAGCAACTAAATTGGCTTGGATGTTCTTAAGTCCTGAGGGTGTAATGAGATTTTGGCCCATTTCTTTTTCTTTTCTTTTTTCAGAATAAGTCGTCTGTTTAATGGCACAGAGCCTATCGTCTTGGACAGTTTAAAACAACATTATTTCATTGATCGAGATGGTGAAATTTTCAGATATATATTAAGCTTCCTAAGGACATCTAAGCTACTGCTCCCAGATGACTTTAAGGTAAGGAAAGCTATAGTCTGCAATCCATTTTTTCCTCCCATTCTGTCATTTGTTTTGGTGCAGGTTGGTTTGTGTGCTTGACCTAAACACACTTAACTAAATGTTGCTGTTTATTGTTAGGATTTTTAGTACTTGTGTATTACACCAGGGATGCTATTATTTAATAAATGGACCAATGGTTGTCATGGATACCATAAAAAGTTAAACGATGAAGCTTACGGCTAAATCAGTTTTTCAAACTAATTGTATTTTCTCACATTTTTAGCTTATTTATCAGGGTATAACAACAATTAAGAAGCAATATCAGCAGCTAGCACTTACCAAGGTTTAATGCTCAGAATCTGAAAGAAACATTTTAAATTTGATACTTAGAGGACTTAAATTGTATAAATCTTTTCTTGTTGGTATAAAAAAAGAAATACCCTTAAAGAAGCCCATGAGGATTTGTGTTAGATATAACCGATGCAGATACTTTGATTTCAGGAAGTAATCTTTTACACAATTTATGAATGTCAAAATATTCTTGGGAGATGGAATTTACTGAGGGCTTTTTAAGGAGCAATACGTGCTTTCTATGAAATAATGGCGCTGGTTTTTGCTTTCAAATCCTCATTGTTTAAACGCTCTCCTCCTAGCCTTGTTTATTTGGCTTTGTGCTTACGAAACTTGCAACATTGTCATCCTTATGTATGAAAATTAGAAGACAAAAGTGTCCAAACTATAGATGACAAGATTCAACAAAAGCACTAACTCCAGGATGAAATGATGAACAAATTGGGATGGCAACAGGGATCTGCTCAGTTAGAGGATGTGGAACATTGCTGGAGAGGAAAGTTCCCGTGCTGTGCAGAGAGATTTCACTTTGCATGTTGGACTAGGTAGGCAAGATAATTTGGCCAGTCATGACTGAGTCAGTCCAGATTTGTGGTTGCTGTGGTGGCTTCAGCTTTGGAGTACAGCTGATCCTCACACTGCAAACCACTCCTCAGCCGCTCTTGCCTAAGTTACGCGTATAACTGTATTTGACCCCAGCATGGGAATGTTTACAGTTAATATTGAGCAGATGTGCTGATGTGCTGCGTGATGGGAGCGCACGTCTAGTCCCAAGGCAGGAGGAAGCTTTGGCAGTCGTGGGCGGTTTTGGAGGTGCAGCCCAGAAGGGTTGTCCCGAGCACTGGTCTTCCTGGGGAGTGGTGGGCAGGTTGGGGAGGCTGGCCTGTGGGTTGGGGTGCCGTGAAGCAGGGTGTGAGCCAGAGCAAGAAAAGCTCTTTACAGAGGAACGAGAGAAAACATGCAGGTAGGAGTGAAGCTAAAGACCAGACCTGTCCGGTGGGTTGTAAGATGGATCCAGTAAAGCGGGGTGCATGGAGAAGCGGTGCAGGTGAAATGCCAGAGAGATGCTTTAGCAGCAGCGTTTTGGACAATGTAGTGGGACAAGAAGGCCTGAGAAGAGAGGGTAGAAGAGATGTAGTTCGAGCTGATCATGGCCTTGACCGGCATCCACATTTTAGAGGTGCTGTGAAACAAAACCAGCAGGATTCAGTAAGAGCCCGCAGGTGAGAGTGCCGGTGGATGCCAAGGACTTGTCTGCGCAGCGAGCTGCTGGCAGGGCTGGGAGAGACTCGAGAGAGCCGGTGCTGTGCCCGGGCTCAGTCCGTTGTTCCAGACCATTTCTTCGCATAGGGTTAACTGTTTTATTTAGTTCCTCCCTGGGAGAGCTTTAGAGCAAACCCCAGGCTAATGAGGGCTCAAGAACAAAGCAAAGTATTGCTAGGTAGGGAGTAACTAAATAAAAATGCATAGAAGAATGTGCTGCAAAGCTATATTAAAACTGCATTGTAAACGGATTTGACTTCACAGAAATCGTGTAATTTTACCGGCATGATTAAAGTGACAGAAGACAATAATCAAAGGCAGCAAATGGAATCACTCAGTGTTTCTAAATGCAAAACTCTATTTAAGGCATAAAACCTGACAGGTTTTCCAGTAAGACTTGCATTAAATGTTCTTTATGTCAAACAAAGCATTATCAAGTGTTTTGAATATTTATTAGTTTTTACCCCTTAATTTAATCAAGCAGTTTATTAGCCTCAAGGTTTAGCCAAGTTGCTTTTCAACGTGAATTGCTGCTCAGATGGTTATTTTGGAAAGTTTGGAATGTTAGTACTGCACCAGCGTTATTGTGTTTGCTATTTAAGTGTTGTTTTCAGACTAAGTTAACACTGAAATGCAGAGAAAGTGGAGTATGTGTTCCTAGGCTAGTGATTCTTTATTATCGAGTCTGACTGGTGTGTTTACAGTGAATATTAATTACACTTCCAATTACTAATAAGCCAGAACGTGAAAGTGTTTAGTATCTGACAGTTCTCCCTGCTGAAAGCAACACTAATAGTTGATATAATTTTCCTAGGTTTGGGGGATTTTAAGCCACAAGAAGTATGCTGAGAAATTACCTTGAGTTGTTTGGCTTGGTTCTCCTTTGCAGCCAGCCGGTGCTGAGTGAGGCAACGGTGAGCAGCCCGGAGCTGCTAACAGCTCGCTCTTTCTGCACCGGTTCAGAGTCCCTCGCGTGGGACCACAAATGTCCTCAAGCAGAGCGCAGAGCCAGCACCCTCCGTGGTCTGCCGTGCTGCTAGGTTAGGAGGTGGCTGGCACAGGAGCTGCGCCTCCTCTGCAGCCCAAATATTGCCTGCTTTGATCAGAGGTGTTTCCCCAGGATATTTATGAGCAACGTCTGTCCCGTTCACTGCTAGTACATAAAACTTCACATAAAACCAGGACCCATTGTACCTACTTATTTGAGACTCACTCCCTGCTTAGAGAACATCAAACAAAACCAGACGTAGGCAGTATGTACATTATTACTCCCATCTTGAGGAGGGGAGGAGCACGAATGCACAGGACATCTCAGTTTCGTCTGGATTACAGAGGTCACCTGTAGCACTGGAACCACAAGGCTGACATGCTAGTTTATTAATAATCGTTTTAAAATTAGTGTGCCTGCATCTCATTTAAAGTGCTTTCAGACTGACCTTAGCAAATGGCGCAGTTGTCATCGTAGAAGTGAGCAACTTTCTCTTGTAGCCAGGAGTCAGATCTTCACAGCACTAAAATATAAGCCAAACATTGAGTCAGGATGACAGTTTGTTGTTTCATGTTACAAAGAATCACACATGAAAAATAGGCAGAAAGAGCCATTTCAGCCTGTTCAGGAGTCAACATTAGGTACAAAAATAAAGGTCTGCTTTAGTACTGAGAGAACAGCATTAGGTTCATGGGAGACAAGGTTTTACAGTTTCTGTTGGCTGTCCCTGCCTGTAGTTAGCAGATCTTTACTGGCACTGATGTCCAAACAGCAGCACAACTGGCCTTGCAGTCACACTTCCCGTCTCCTCTCCAGGAAGATGTCACCTTTGTCAGAGGCAACTGCAGAATTTAGCCAACATGAAATCCACCAGAAAAAAAGCTGGGGAAAACAAAAGGGAAATGATCCTTAGAAGAAATGGGAGATGCATCATTAGTCCTGCAGGACAAGGAACTCCTGGGTACCATACAAAATCTGCTGCGGGATGCTGTCTGCAGCTCAGCAACACCACAATGGCACTGGGGCTGGAGCCTCCATGAGAGAGAGGGTGCAGTATCTGTATGCATTTATCAGCGTATGCCTGGGACAGAAGCTGTAGCAGGTTGCTCTGAGGCAGAGTTTCAATGAAACTGTGTGCACTTTGCCACTGTGCTAGGCAGTTAACACCCTGTAGCTACTCCTGTGCCTGTTTCAGCAAAATGTGCCTCTTCTGGATAGGACTAGAAAGATTCGTATCTGCATCTGCCTTTGGTAACTTATCAAAATGAGCAGCATGGAAATGTTTTCTTGCAGCTCCTGTGGCACCTCCCTGGTGAGATCCCTTGTGGGTTGAATTCTTCTATTTCATATTTCATGTTAAAGTTTTGCAAATCATCAGGGTCGGATTTTATATCTGCAGTGCAAGGGTGGAAATACTTATGTCAGTCTTACCTGGGCATCCAGAGCATCCTGTGTAGTCAGTCCAGAGCTGGGCATCGCTTCCAGTCCAGTCGCAGGTGCACAGTACGCTGAATGGTGTATGAAATCTGAACAAGCAGATTGTGTACTTAGTGGTGTGTTGAAGCTATTGCCCTGCCCAAGCACAGGCTTTACAGAACTCGACTCCCACACTGTGCACCATTCATTCTTTGTTCCTGGTTTTGCAAAATCCTCTTCCCTAAATACATTGTCCAATCCCATAGCGGTGCCTAAGTCACTCAGTGCAGAAACACCAGATGTCCCGTTACAGAAGCCAGGGCAGTGGGGCAGGCTGTGCTGGTGGTGGCTGGTCTGGGGCAGCGTGCAGTATGCGGAGTGAGAGGTCACAAAAGGTGTCCTTTCCCAGCACTGTCACTAGTGGACAGCAGTGAATTTTCTCTTGCCTAGCAGAAGACACTTTTTTATCCCCTTTACTTGTTACAGCACAAGAAATTCCCTTTATTGCCACTGCCTGATAATAGGTGCCCAGACTCGCTAACGCCACACGTGCATGTTGCCTTTTCAGACCAGTGCCCCTCAGATTCCCAGCTTCTGTTACAAACACCTTCTTCCAGGTGCAGAACCCTTGCCAGCATATTTGTGCTCACCTCAAGTGTGGAATGGACACGGACACGAGCGTCTTATTTTAGAAACTAACCCAAACACCTTGGCTTAACCCAGACAGTTACGACCAGGTGCACACCTTGTCCCACGGCACACGTGATGCTCCAGCACAGCCCCGATTTCCACACAGCCATCTGAGGCATGGCTGTATCGTTCTGGGAGCAGTAGCGGAAGAGCTGTTTGTCTTATCACAAAATGGTATCAGAATATAAAATGTATCTTGTTTATTTTAGGACAAACGATGGCTAGCAGAAGTCACTAAAGAGCTGCATTTGATGCGGTGGGCTAATAGCTGGCTGTGGGGGAGGTAGGGGTGGTGTGATCCTGGGATTTTTGCTTTATGGAATTACTGTTTTCACCTGGGGGTGCTGGACCATTGAACTTCTGTGATTCAGGATACTGTGAGCCTAGTTCAAAGCCCAGTGAAGTCACTCAGAAAGGCTCTCTTGAATGTGATGGGTTTTGCGTCCAGCCTCAGGAGCACTCTACCTCTCTTGGCTTTCAGAAATGAAGGACTGGGGTTTTTATCACTGTACCACCACTTCTAGGTTTGACTGCTCAATTTTCTTATCACATATTCACTTGATTGACCTTACAAATAATATGTTATTTTATAGTGACCATGAACACAGATATTCTAGAACTAGTTTTTCAGAACCTTCTGAAAACAGTGGGAGACTTTCCATTGCCTTCAGTAAGCACTGGTATGCTCCTGTTCACTACAGCATTACATTTTTCCTTAGCATTTCATGTTCTCCTTTGCTCAAAAAAAGATGCCCAGTGAAAATTTGATAGGCCCCTGCACATACCTCTGTAACGAACACAGTTAGGTGGTAGACTGTGTTGCTCCAGTGTCCCGCACGAAGATTTCAGAAAGTTTGGGGCAGGGGTTGTTTTTTAATTTAGGCCACTAATCCCTGTAGGTTTAAACTGATCCCGAGCTCAGTGACCAGGGTGCTTCACTGGTGAACAGAGAAAAGCAGTGATGATTTCAGCAGAGTGCTGATTTTCAGAAGAGGGGGAAGTAACCTTCCATCAGGGGACAAGGCTTTGGGGCCTATGCCATCTTACCTGAGATGAGGTAATGCAGCCAGTCTCCACGCCTCTTCATCTGGCCTGTTCCCAACTCCGGTTGTTTGCAGAATGCTGTCTGTATTTCTTCCTTAATCTTCCTGTTGTTTTTCATCTTCCAGCTACTTCCCGTGAGTGTATTTGTTGCCTTCATTTCTTCCCTTGCTTGCTCTTTCCACTCTTTCCTCTCCGTGCCTTCTGCAGTCCTTTGGTCCCAGCCTTAACAGACATCAAGGAGATGTAAAGGATTGGATGTCCCTTTTGTAATGGGATAACCTTGCCGGTGTCACTGTGAATATTCATACATCTCCAGGCTGTAGGCAGCCTTGGGGTGAATGAGCACCTCTCCAGTAGCGGCAGTGGGTCTGTGGTGCCAAATTTCAACAGAGCTAACTGCTTTGGTTCAGTAATATCCTGCAGCAGCAGATTTTACAGGTTAATTCCAAGCTGCTGTGAAGAGTCGCACCTTTTTGTGCTGCACATTCATTGGCCTTTGATTCCCGCTCTCCCTGAGTCCTGAAGCAGCAGCGCTGCTGTTATTTTTCATGTAATTTCGGTGCCCATTTCTTGATTACTTCTTGTCATGCCCTTCTTCCCAGTCCAAATGATTCCAGTCATTTCACTTTTGTCATTTTTCATTTCATTTCACCGCAGTGGTGGTGAACTGGCCCTTATGTCCAGGTCTTGACATACAGCATACTCCACAAAAGCCACGTAGCGTACCTGCGGTGCAGCATTTCCATCTGTGACCAGGCATAAGAGCCAGGAAAGCAAACGGCAGGTCTTCGCAGAGAGGAGCTGGTGCTGTGCTCTTGTCGCTGCTCTTCCTTTCAGGAGGCTGAAGGAGGCGGTGGGGCCAATGTAAGCAAACTGCCCGCTGGGCGCTTCCCCCTCCCTTTCTTCTCTGGCTTGGTTTGGTGGGCACTGCTGCCTCCTCAGATCTGGGGGGCTGCTGACACCCTTTGTCTCAACACACTCTCATAAGTTTAAGCCCAGGTGGGAAGATCTGTTGGAAATCTGATGAAAAGTTATTAATGAGGATGTGCAGAAGACATCTCAATCAGTGAACTGGGAATTGGATCAAATTAGGAATTTGAATTGCCCAAAGCCCAGGTGAGGTGATGGACAAGTGGCTGGGAAGAACTGTTTAAGTTGTTGGAGTGCACAGCTGAGCTCCCAGCCAGCGGGATGGTCACTGGTATAATTTACCAGGCTCCAAAGTACGCTTTAAATACATGAATAGTCATGAAACGCAGGGAGCAGCTGAGCTGCTGTAGCTGAATTTCAAACTCAGCAAAGACAGGTGAGAAGTGAAGCTGAACTGACATCTCTGTCTCGTAACATGTGTGCGAGAGGTGACAGCGAAGCCCGAGATCTTCTCAGTTGAGAAGTGAATATCTGAGGTCAAGAGTGAAGATTAGGGTTCAGGACATCTTCTCTTACATCAGCAGGCTTTGCTTATTGCAACCAGTTATTTTGATTCCTTAATCCAAAACTAAAGCCTTCTGGCATTGAGGGATAATAAATGAAAGAATAATTCAGTGCAATGGGAACTTCACGGTCAGCTCAAATAGATTCAACACTAACACAGTGTGGTTTTCTGTGTAGGTGTAAGACGAAGACAAAGTACGTGGATACCTGTTGCCTTTGCACTCTTGCTGACAATACATAAGTCTAAGTAGGTCAAACAGGAACAATGCTCATTTTTAAGAGAGAACTATAAGCATTTCTAGTTCCTCTCTCTCCTTTTTTTTTTTCCCCAGGACTTTAATCTTTTATATGAAGAAGCAAAGTATTACCAGCTGCAGCCAATGATTAAGGAACTTGAGCGATGGAAACAAGAGAAAGAACAAAGGAAACATTTCCAGCCTTGTGACTGCTTGGTTGTAAGAGTGACTCCAGATCTGGGGGAAAGAATTGCATTGAGCGGGGAGAAAGCTTTAATAGAAGAGATCTTCCCGGAGACCGGGGATGTCATGTGCAACTCCGTAAACGCAGGCTGGAACCAGGACCCTACCCACGTTATTAGGTTTCCTTTGAACGGATACTGCCGGTTGAATTCAGTGCAGGTAATGGCCTTTTGGTGCTGGTTCATCTATTTGCTGGGGTGTTTTTTTTATTATTTCTTGTTCAATTATATGCAAATTATTTGCTTCTGCCCAATTACCTTCAGCGCTTGTACTGCAAGGAGACATTTTCTGCCTGGTGAGATCACAGTCTTTCAGGTTTTCCTAAGTCTAAGCAGAAAAATAGATTTAGATTTTGTGTATGTTAGTGCCATGCTGGTCTCATAATGGTGTTATACTGATAAATGCTAATTTTTTCATCAATGTATAGCCCGCAGCACGTTTTTTTTCCTCCAAAGTGCCCCCAGGAAGAAAGAGAGAGTTCCAAAAACTACAAAAAAAAATCTCCACACCATTTTATAGAAAATGCAACAATGTGTAAATGCATAATTTATGTCTCACTCATAATTAAATGATGGCGCCTGCGGGATGGACTTAAAAAAATTGATCTCTGCACTTTTTTTTTTCAAAAGGATGTTCTATAAAAATTGCCCAGAGTATTTTAAACAAAATGTATTTCATTTTATACTCAGAGTTTTGACATTAGGTTTAAAATTAAACATATGAAACAAAAGAAGATAACTGGACAGATAGGTGGATGGTAGTGGAAATAAATATGTGGCTTGTGCTTAGGCAGCAGCCTTATGGGCAAGAAATGCCATTTCATGAGGGATCACCGCCGCTGTGGCCAAAGCTTTGGTGTTGTAGGTGTCCTTCGGCTGCGGAGAAGGAACGGTGTTGATGATGCTGTTGAATTGTGCCTTAACTAATGAGGGCAAAACAGAGCTCTTGGTTTTTGCATGGATGCCTTTAAAATACGCTGCAAATACTTGTATTATGGAAAGTGAAAAGCAACCTATAGGGGAATATTTCCAAAATTACCATCCTGTGCAGAGGGGCTGTGGCTGCAGATGTTACCTGGGCTGTGGGAGGTGCCTTCATGGTCTTGATAAACTTACCTGCGGGCAAATCGCCACAGAAGAGCCTTGGCACCGGCTGGCCCAACAGCTTGGGGATGGAGGCATAAGAGCAAGGGAGGGCAAGAACCTAGAGCCCTTGCTTACCTGTGTTGTTATTACACAGCAAGCTGAGGTGCCCTCCAGCTCCCAAGTTGGCAGTTGACAGCATTTTTGGGAGACCTGCAGTTACCCGAATACGTAAAGGTGGATGGAGTAGTTTTAACAATCTCCATTTGACACTGACGCCTCTCTCTTCGGGGTGGCATCCCCAGGCGCACTGCGTACTAAGAGACGCTTTTGTCTGAAACCTTTCTAAACCCAGCTATTTTTGGTGATTTTTGGTTCAAGACTCCTAAGTGTTTTGTTTGGTTGAACTTGTAACAGTCTGATGCCTGTGGTTAATGTACAGTCTTTAGCAATTTCACGTTTGGCAAGGTTCAGAGTGGGCTGCCCCAAAACAAGAAGGCTGGAGGTGGGTCGGAGGCAGAGCCATTTGCTGGCAGTGGGAACAGTGCTGAATTCATCACTGTGGTGGGTGGAGAAGGGAGCAGCTGCAGTTTAGCTAAGGTAAGTCCATAGGGAAGCGTGTTCGTGTCTCAGCCGCACTGTCCATGCGACACAGTTAGATGACTGCAAGAAATTAGAATATCTGAAACAATAAAGGGTCACTGTGAGCCACTGATGGGCTCAGCACTGCAAGCAGCCAGTCAAAGCGCTGGATGCCCACGTGGCTGGGCACTTGGCTCTGTTTTATCCAAAGTGGCATGCTGGTAGAAAATACATGCTTGTGGTAAAAGCTGAATGCTAATTCTCACTATTATTTGAATGCGTTTTCAATTCAGTCAGAATTCAGACAGAATCAAAGAGTCTTTTTGCAGGTTCATGTGAAAAAAATTTCTGTCAAAGAGTCTATGGTCTAAATAATGTTATTAAATTACATCATTTTACTAAATTACATCATTTTACTATATAATTAATAGAAAGTGTTTTCAAACACTTTCTGGAAAATCATGCATTTCTGAGACCAAAGGCTGATGAAATCAGCAGCTAATTATCACTGGCTCTGAGGGACTTTGGTCAGCGCACAGGCCCTGCCCTTCCCCTTCCCAGGATTTTTTGGCAAAACAGTATTTCATCAGAAGTTGGAAGTAAATGTACAGACTTAAGGGATATAGGTTAGAAGGGGTAGTGGTTGGAAGAGCAGCATAATTTCCGAAGAATCTCAAAGAGTGACGTGGTAAGTCTGCCCGCTCCTTGCCGAGATACATTACTTTTGTCTCCCTGTGCCCTGCTGAATGTATTTGATAGCACAACTGCAATACTTACAAATTCTTTGGATCTTTGCAAAATATTTTCATTAGATGTTTTGTATCAAGAACTGTGCATATAAAACAAAGAGTGTCAATGCTGAATAGGTAGTGGCAGCCAAAAAAATACAGTAGCTTTTAATTTAATGCCCATTTGTAATTACATACAGGTGTAGTTTTCTTAAGACTGACACTGTTTTTTCAACTCCTCGCAACAGGTTCTGGTGAGATACGTGAGCTTACCTTAGAGAAAAATCTGTGATGCTTGTATATGTTGAACATTGAGTCTTCGTAAGTGAAAGTATCGTGTTTCTATTTGGAAAACCTTCCAAGAAACTCAGAGTCTGTATCCCAGGGTGCTCAGAACACTGGAAGACAGAGTATATTAAATCCTAGCACAAATCCTCTATTTAATATTGTGTGTCTCCCTATACGTAGAAGAATCACAGCTGACACTCATTTACTTTTTGGCATATTCTCTTTGGAGATTTACAGGACAGTAGCTCTGATTTGATTCAGAGACGCATACTGGTTTCCCTCTGTCTGTATCTTACTTTCAGAAAAAGTAATGTGCGTAGAGCCAAATTCACTAAACGGCATTTAAATCTGTTCATGTTCAACATGCCGTTTAGTCGTACGCAGGCACTGGCGCATACAAACGAGTGCTCAGCACAGATGGGAACAGCTTTTATGAGGATTTCCCCATAGACCTGAGCTCAACTTCACCCAAGTTACACTTAAAACTCTACAATATTTAAACACTCTCTGCATTGTTTACAGGATTTGGCCTGTTTTGTTTCTTGCTGAGAAAATTGATGATACAGAGGTTTTTAACACTAGATTATAGCCTGCAGTCTCATCCTTCAAGCATGTAGGTATCCAAAATGAATCGCTTTGTTCTGTGTGTGGTGCTCTAAGGTATAATGTCTACCTGGATTGTGTGTTTGCAGAGAGCTGGCTCGGTAAAGATGCGCCCTATGTTAACATGCAGCTTTGGATCGAGGCAAGCCAAGGGCACCCCCGTGCTTGTTTTGTCTTACAAGCAAATTGATTTTAAAAAGTTTTTAGCAAGGGTTTTGAAGTCACGTCTCTCCCTCAAGTCTTACCTTTCAATCCTCTGTTTCGCTATCCAGTTAAATGGAAGAAGCCTTCTGTCCTGTAGCTGGGTTGCCTCTCATCTACATCTTGCCAGGTCTAGGAACAGGGATACATAATATGGTCAAAATACACTCCAGCAGTCTGGTGATGTCTTATTCCCTCTTCCCTCTCAGACTCCTGCCTTCATCTTGAGACAGGAACAAGTGTTAGTGCATGCACCCCATTTCCATCCTACAGGCTGCCTACAGCCCGGACAAGTAAGAGAGTTGAAAGCTTTTTCTCTCTCTCTTAAATGTATTTTGATAACTCACTCTCCCGCTGCTTCTTTTAATCTTTCCGGATTAATTTTTTGTCCATACACTGGGGTGCTGTTTCGATATTTCAGTTCTACAACTTTCTTACAGTACAAAGTACGTAAAAATCAGGGCAAAAGTCAGTGAGATTTGGCAGATGTGACTTTCTTAGAACGTAAGTCCCTGTCTCCCAAGGCCAGGCAGAGCTCCTCGGGCAAGTTGATTTCCAGCAGATTCTGCATGGCTTAAGCAAAGCTGTGCTAGCGCCGCTCCTTTCCATTGCCTGTCCTTAGCAACCAGGGTAGCAAGTACAAGGTTTTAGTTACCACTCAAAACCCGAACCATGGATTAAAACACAGATGGCTAACACAGGTGACCTCAAGGGAGGGTTCCCATGGATTAAAACTGGCAAATGTGGCCGTGGTTTGCATTGCACTGTGATACCACCTTGGATACAGTTGTCCTTTTGAAATCAGTTACCCTTGATAGAGGCTCCAAACAGGTATTTCTGGAGAAAGCAAAGCCAGTGTTCAGGCAGAAGCAGCAGTGCACTCAGAAATGCACCTTGGCCTCACGTGGGTCTGTGTGCATGGGCAAGGGCAGACGTCTGGTGTGCAGACCTTTAACGTAGTCAGCTTGTGCCTTGAAACATAAGACACGTAAGTACTGCTGCAGTGGGTGCAGTAACTGCTGAAGTGCTTCACAGGGCTAGTAAAATCAAAGAAGAAAGCAAATTCTTTCTGTAACATAAATCTGTGAAAGCATACGAGTTGACTCCCATCTGAAGCTGGGTATATTGTTTAGACACTTCTCTAGGTTGAGTTTTTAAATAGCTTAGTCCCTGTCGTTGTGGGTGGCAGACGGCTCTCATACGAGCATGCTGGTGTTGGCAAGTTCATCGGGTTTAGTAAATCATCAGGTTCACTTCCCAGTGAACCAAGACCCATGTGCTGTAGCAGTGGGAGTGGTACCTTGGGTGAGGCTGTTACAGAGCGGTACGGGCTGCTCCCCTTGATGGCATTTGTCAGTAGAGAAAAACCTGGGAACCATGTTTCCAGGCTGCTGCCCTGGACTCGGGAGAGCTGCCAGCGGGAGGGAGGGAGCACGGCCTCTCCAGTGGATCTTGCACTGCACATCTGCCAAAGGTGGATCTGGCATCTGCTTTCACCTAATGCTGAGAAAAGTGTGTGTGCATCCTGCTCTGCTGGGAAACCGTATATCAACATGCTCACCCATGTGAAAACATGGCCCCGATCATATTGCCAAGATCAGTATATCCTAGGGTAATGTGCTGCGTGACAGTCTCAGAAATTAAAGTTGCCTCTGGGTTCCTTAAATTCATGCATCTAAATTGCACCAACTTTTCTTTAGAAGGAGAAAGAGAAAATACATATTTGGGCAATACAAATTAACCTCTTTCTTGGGTCAGAATGTTTCCCTATTGTCCACGTCTTGGCTGCGTATCCCATCCCTGCCATGCTTTGCTAAGAGCAGCGCTCCCTTCTAGCAAGGGAAAATCACAGCTGCCATTTTTGTGAAGATCTGGAGGAAGTGTCACTCGGACCCCTAATACATTTTCATCTGCCAGGGAAGAGCTGAGAAATACTTTCAGCCCCTTTCTG
Source organism: Steatornis caripensis (assembly GCA_013398225.1). NCBI lineage: Eukaryota > Metazoa > Chordata > Aves > Caprimulgiformes > Steatornithidae > Steatornis > Steatornis caripensis. Next base: position 1,068,317 of record VZSC01047435.1, read on the forward strand.
TAAGACTGTTGATACTACTAATGAATAATAGGCACTTTTTATTACAACTTAAACCTGATGTTGCTTTCTGTAAGCAGTAAGAGATAGCATCCATACCACTGCAGTCCAGTATTTTACTATATAATGTACTAAGCTGCTCTGCAGAGTGCTTATTTGTTTGATTAATTTTTGTTTTCTACAGAGGTTTGCTGAGAGCAAGACTTTAATCACAGTGTAGTCATTTAAGAATAAGTTATAGAATTATAGCTGAATAATATTCATTCAACGAGGACTCGAACGACTAAATCCATCATTTAGATCTTGTGTTCCTCAATTCTTTTATCACTAAAATTTCCTAAATATTAATCTGACTTTTTTCCCCCACACTGCAGGTGCTTGAAAGATTATTCCAGAAGGGATTTAACGTGGCAGCTTCATGCGGTGGTGGGGTGGATTCCTCTCAGTTCAGCGAATACGTGCTGTGTCGCGAAGACAGACGACCACAACCTACCCCAACAATCAGAATAAAACAGGAGCCCCTGGACTAGACCCTACCCGTACTCCTTTGTAACCGTAGAAGTGTTTAATAGTCCCTTATGTGAAACACTAAGGATTTGCAAAACAGTATTAGCAAACAGATTTTGACTTTATGTTGCCCATTAGTGGTATTCTGAAACTACCTGTCACATAGCCAGCCATGAAATGCATTTGAAAAACAACTTGTCCGTTTTTCACAATGAAATTCCTGAGCGTGCTCTGCGTACCAGGCCTGCTGGGAACGTACTTTGGACTGAACAGCTGTCGTGGTGAAAAAGGCAAAGCTTCATAAGCCCCTGACCCTAGATTGGACTTCTGCAGAAAGACCAATTACAGTAGTTTGAATAGACCAGCAGGAGAAACGGTTCTGACAGCCTTTCCAATGATACCCTGAAGCTGTGATGCGTGGAAGTGGGCGCCTCCGAGAGGAAGATGGTACACTAAAAACTGCACTGAGTATCTTCCCTGACTGCCGCACCTCCTTCATATCAGACGTGCTTTACACCTCCGTACATTGCGTTACACTTCCGTGATTGTACTCACTCATGCTAGCAAATGGCTTATTTTTATACAACATTTCCAACTGAAATAATCTCTCTGTGGACAAAATCCAGAATCAGAAAAGGACCAATTTATAGTCCACTGGTGCTCAGTACTAAAAAACCCCACACAAACGAAAACAAAAAAGCAACAACAAACTTGACAAGGCCGATTATGGCAATATTTACAAAAGTAGGGATCTGGAAGCACAAATAAAATGCCACCCACCATCACACAAGGGTCGCATACCTAACGTGGAGCTGTAGTTCTCTTAAAGCCAGTCTTGTTTTGACTCAGAAACGTTGTTTTGTGTCATCAAAGAAGCGCGGTTCTGCCAAGCAAGCTCTGCCACCCCTTGTTACTCATTGATTAACCCTGTTATAAGCCCACATTTAGGAGGAAACATTAAGAGTTTTGGACAAGCCTACTCTTCATGGGTCTGGAATTGTTGCAAAAAGATGTTAAAACCCTTTTCTGCCATTGTCCGTTGTAAGTAGGCCACCTTTTGTTTAGATCATTTTTCCTCTATTATTTTAAACTATTATTAAAATACTGATTCTGTAGCTGCCCTCTATCCATGTAATTTTCTCTTTAACGAAGCCCACTGTCTGCAGGAGGTTCCTGCTCCTTCCATGAATCAGTATCGACTCTTGACTTGCAGGGCTTCCTAACTCAGGAGACAGCACCATGTTTGCAGGTGCAAGGTTATAAATAGCATTCTGCTAAATCCTGTTTATTGCTGTTTAGCACGATTGGATCCTCAATAACTAATTCATGTGTTAATCACAGTTTAGTTTCTCCCACATTAATTTATAGAATACTGTTGTAGACGCTGAATTAAACTCTTTTTAGATGCATAAATATGGCCATGTAGAACAAGGGACAGAGTATGAAATGGTCAACTATTCTTTAATGCCAAATGATTACAATCAGGCAAAATAAAAAAGTCACGTTTTATATTTTCAAAAGCGACAAGCTGTACTGACTAGCCAAGGTACAATCTATGCAGGGGTCTAATTTTTGGAAAAGGGCTGGATACCTGTCCATGGAAAATCAGACCCCTGCAGGTTTTCTCACCTTGGTTACTCAACTCAGAAATCTCTTCTGGAAAAGTTAGCCGATATGTATTGGCCTGGTAACTTAGCAGAACAGTTGAGCAAATCTATCTACTTTAAAAGAGTTGTAAAGTTATTTTATTTTGTGGTTTTATACTTGTATGACATTCTAACGTTGCTAGGCATTGCCATATTTGAATATATGGCACAACATTCACCTTTGTATGTAAGATATCTGTAGAATTGTATATTATACATTTAATATTGTAAAGAACTTAACGTATAATTGTCATGTATTTGTGTATGCACATTTCTTATACAGTACTTCATGCCATAAACATTTCTGTAAAGTAAATGATCAAAAATAAGCAAGTAGGGTGGAACACTCACTGTATCTCCCATGTTGTTTGAAAGAGGTGAGAACTTTCGATGCGTCTCCTCCGGCCTTTTGCTCCGTTCAGCTTGATGTAGCCATGTCTTACAGAAAGAAAAAAAAAAAGTGTTTTATTTATTACTTTCATTCATGGAGTTCACTTTAAGTTCAAAGTATCCTTAAGCAATCCATTTAGCTTCGTGTTTCTATCCTATGTACGATTTCATCCTGCCCTCCTGAACAGGGAGAGTTAGCACTAGCAGCAGCTGAGTGCTCGTCCGTCGGCACATCCTCTCTGTTCTGTCCTTTACCTCTCAGCCAGGGGAGAAAGGCGAACACCTCACGTTTACATTTAAACACAGGGGCCCAGTTCTGCCACTCGTACTCAGGCCAAGCGTCCCCTGAGGGCTGTCTGCAAGCGGGACCAGGTGCCGAGTGCCGAGGAGGCCCAGCTCCCGCCGAAGGCACAGGCAGGCAGCTCTCACAAGCCTGGAAGCAGGATGATGCTTTTAGATAGATGTAGAACGCCATTGGAAGTATTTGTGCTTAGTTGGTTTGTTTTTCTTCAGTTTGGTGTTTACCGTATTTTTTTTATAGCTCAATAAGGCAGCTCCAGTACTTAGGGCAGCTTGCTAAGGTGGCATCGTAAAGGGTTCCAGGCTGCGCCAGCCAAGTTAATGTGAACTTGAGATGGAAAGTTTGAGCCATGACATCACAGCACTGACTGCACTAAGGCAAGGAAGACATGTGGAAACAATCACTTTGTTAGAAGAAATATGCCTTTTAAAAAAAAAAAAAAGCTAGGACATGTTCTTTTAGTTAGTAACTTCAGGTCACTTATTTAAAATTTATTACAGTTTCATTTGTATCTTTTTTACTTATTTCCCTATATTTTTAGGCAGCAATATCAGCAAAAACTGATTTGAATTTTTACTTCTGGCCTTAAACCATAGCAACATAACTTAATTAAGAACATTGCTCAGCGTCGCTACAGCAGGTTTTTAAATACCATAGGAACACCAGTAAAGCTGTGGTGCGCAGCCAGCAGATGTTTTTATTATGAAGGCCAAAAAGTAAATGTAGCCCAGTTTTTCGCCTCATTCAGTTGAACAGAATTGTTCTGATTCTCTGTTGCTGAGCACCGGAACCGTGGCTTGAAGAACACGCGTCTTCACTAGCGCTTTCTGTACAACCCTGTTATACCACTGTGCTCCCAAGTCTAGGAAAGAAAGCAAAAGACAGAATGTTATGTTGTGCTTATTGGACTAATCGCTTTTGGAAAAGCAACTGTTGAGTGCATTCATTCACTGTATTAACAGCATCGAGGTTTGTTGACAATTTTATTAGATGTTTGACAAAGGATAAGAATCAGCACAACAAAACATTGAAGTATTTGGTTTTAATATTTCTTTGTGGGTATTCTGTTAATATTCTAATGCAAAATGTTTCTGAACAGTGCTTAAGAATGACAAGACAATGTGAAATTCATGTTTGATAAATTAATACTGTATGTTACTCAATGTGTTACTTTAGTAAATTGTTTTATTTCTTTACAAAATAAGTACAAATAAGGGAGTATGTTTTCACACAAATTGGGGGTATTTACGAGTATGTACAGAAATCATCAAAATAACGTAATTCTAATAAACACAAGGCCTTTATAAACAATATGTACAAATTATCAGTACATTTAAAACATAATTTTACACTTCCTGGCCTTAAATACCTTATGAATAATCTTTTGGCTAAATAGCAGCAGTATAAATTTTCTTCTGCTTTTCATAAACCTTAAAAAATAATTAAAACTTTTGTTTTTAAAACTATTGGACAAATAGTTCTATTTGTGCTTTCGCTATGGTTTCCCATCAAAAAAAAAGTATTGCCTCAAAAAAGTGGCAAGCATAACATAGTAAAACTTGAAAAGATAAATAAGCAAACGTCTCCCTTCCGTGGTTACTGATAATACTGTTACGTTTGAGTTACAGCTTGTGCCCACCTGCCTGCTTACTGTTCCTATCCAATACCCATTTAAAAGACTCACACTAACTTTGCTTGGCTTTGGTGTGGGCCCCTTAAATTCCAATTCAGCAAAGCATTTAAAAAGCATTCATCCCACCTTTAAGTACTTAAAACTGCTTGTTATGCTTAAAGTCATGCGCTTGTTCATGAGCCTCTCCGGACTGGAGTCCTCGGGTCCAATCGTCCAAGGCAAAGGCATTGCCCGGCGGCACCGGGCTCCCAGGGCTCGCTCACCCCTGCTCTCGCAATTCTCTAAGAGCAGAACTGGCCCCCAAAAACCTCCTTTACAGTGACTTTAAAAATCCATATAGAATACTCTAAAATCTTTACTGAACAATACTCTTTTAAAACCACCATTAAACCATACTCTTTGCAATAAATAAATTAAAATATTTTTTAGAAAATAAAAGCCAACTTTGATTCATGTTACTAACCAACTGCTACAAATGTGCAAAAGGTTGAAGAGACTTAGAAAACAACTGGAAGCTAGTCAGGGTAACTCAGCTGGGACCCAAACACACAGATTTCATACACTTAGGATTTGGTTCAGCAAATGGCTCAGGAAATGAGCTGTGCAGTAAAAGCAAAAATCCTAAATACGTAAAATCTGTGAGTGTGCGCAGTGGCTATTCTCTTAGCTGTGCAAAAAATTGCAATTATAACTAACCTGAAGTAACAACAGGTATCACCATGGTTAGTCAGTGGAAACAGTGCTAGTAAAACTAAAAAGAAAACAAAACCAGCACTGTAAGCGAACATACAGGTTAACACCATGGTTACGTCCCAATCCTGCGAACCTGTCCCAGTCCTCCTTGCCGTGAGATGGTTTAGGTGAGGCACAGCAGCAGCCTTTCCATTTGTGTAAGTTCAACGCAGCCTTATCTAAAATGGCCAGATGGAGCAAGGCTTTGATGTTGGTTATGTCTGTGGATTTAACATTTTAAAACCTTTTGCACAATTTTTGTGGGTTTTTTTTTTTTTTTTTACATAAAGGAAATTTATTGCATGTCTCTGACAATTTTACAAAACAAAATGACTGCAACATTGACTTCTGAAAAAAATAGAAGGCACATTAAAATGACAGCTTTTCAATGAAAGTTGAGCTTCTGTATGGAGAAATCAGTACAATTCTTGGCTTTATTTAAGCAGAGCTCGATAGAGCAGGAGAGAATGGCTCGTTTCTCTTTCCTGTTCCATGTAGAAGATGAAGTCCCTGAGGTTTACGCGTGTTATCTTCTGTCGTGCATACTGCCTGGATGAAGGAGTCCCCAAGCCAGCCTGACTTCCACCAGACATACCGAGACCCTACAAAGAAAACACAGCAAAGTCAAAAGTCCTGCAACGGTAAAGAGTTTCCTTGTACTCTCAGGTTTGCAACTACTAACTGCTGGATTATTTTAAACATCTTAAATGGATTATTATGAGCCTAATTCTGAAAGTATTACATGAGATTTGTTTTCTTTTTTTTCTGTTGAGTCTCACCAAGTTAACCTGAGTAAAGAAACTTGGGTGAAAACACACGTGAGGCTAGACCTTGTTCATTTACAACTCAGGACAAATACATCTGACTAATTTTCCTGCTACAGTCATGTTAAGCATTGACTTGTTTGACTAGTTTAATTTCAGGAGCCTTTTAAGGACAAAGTTATTTGCAGCAGATAAATCCATGTTTAGTGTATCAAATGTGTGCACCATCCTACTCCACATCCTGGGTCTAGGGCTGGAAAAAGGAGCGGTGTATCAAGATGTTGCTACTGCAATAACCTCTGCAGCTGCAAGGCCCACGGGGACCCTGATTCTCCTCTGGGTGTACTGAAGAGAAAGGCTCAGTGTGGGGAGATACTGAACAATCTTGCTCAAGTACACAACCAGCGCTCAGCTGAGAGACAGAAAAAATAAATAGAAACATCACAAAGACATGGATACTGTGTGACGATAAAGACAAATATTAGTATACTATTTTCTAAAACTGTTAAATTTTGTTGTTGTTTAAATTGGTTCCAAGGTGCTGAATTACTAAATACCTCATCCTGGCTTCCTACATAGAGAGAAAATTCACAAACTGGGCCTTAGAACACTGTGATTTGAATATTTAGAAATTGAAAGGACGTAATTACAGACTCTCTGCAGTCTTGTTGAGTTTAAAACAAACCTACTACAAGCACACATTCAACCCTTTTTTCATCCTTAGGAGACCATTGGTTTTATTCATTCCAATTGATTTCTGGCAAAATAAACTGTTCTAACTTAGAAAAATAGGTTTCAATCTCTAAAAAGATTTATTTTTCAAACATCTTAAGACATCTGGCAAAGTTTTCAATACTTTTAAAATCCCAAATTTATTTACTGCTGCTCTTAATAACCCACCTTTCTTTTCCCAGGAAATACCCATTCTAGGATCTTGATTCTAGCCATTAAAAATACAGTCAAGCGTAATTTTACTACTCAAAGATTGTAGTGGAAACATATATGGTATATTGTGAGTGAGCGTGGCACTCTTTTTGCTGTTGCTTTTCCCTCTGTGTACCAGCAGTCAGACTCCTTGCAGAACTACACCATTCAAGTTATTTCTCCTATACCTGATTATTAAATTAAACTAGTGGGACAAACCCTATTCTGTCGTAACCACAAACACAAAAGGCTTAATGTAGTGAGATGAATGTGGCTAAGCTTGCAGGCAAGAGTGGGAGAAGCCCGCAACCTTTGAGCACCGTGAGCATTTGATCTGAGGGATTCTGTTCTCCAGTGTGGAGTAGTTTTTGTTAATAGATTAATTGATTTACCACCTAAACTCACTGCTGGCAGGAAAAGCATGGGCTGCAGCTGCAAAGGTTGCTCATCCATGCTGAAGCCAGACACATCCCCAGTGCACAATCCATTTATTTAGCTGTGCTCTGAATTCAGCCTTTACACCAAAAACACTTTGCATTCCTAAAAGAAACAGCATCATTTAAACTCGTGTTCTTTATCTTCCAAAGGTCTGGAACGATACCCTACCTTAAGCTGCCTCTCACCTGCACTCTGATCATACATCCACTTTGCCACAGCTGTTGGCACTTTTCCCTACTCTCCAAGAAATCACCGTATATATATTTATTTTAAATCAAGCTGATTCAAAAATATTTGTCTTTCTTCTCTGTTCCCCACATCTCTCCTCCCTGCCCCAAGTAATACTTATTTCAGATTCATCCTGACTATAGTTCTGAAGACTGACAAACACACTTGTAAGAAATGTGGCCACCTTAAGCTTATTAAAAAATGCTGCCCACAGCATACCGGACTAGAACTGTCCCGCACACACTTACCAAATACTAATAGAAAAGCCACTTTTAAAAAAAATTTTTCTTCATATAAAACCATTTCTTGAATCAGTTGAGGTACATTTACAGCAAATGTCTGCCTTCTATTTGGACAGAGTAGCTGGAATTAAGATGTGGAAAGTCATATTCGTTGCATACTGAACTTCTATGTAGGAAGAGCATATACTTAATGCAGCATCACAACGTGACATAAAGCTGTGCACATCTGCAACTGCACTTGCGAGCCCATCAGTTACCTGATAATGTTCTGTAATTGTTTTACAAGGTGGAAAAAATCATAAGAATGATTTCAGAAAGTACAGAAGCACACCTGTAAACTGACAGAACAGTAATTAATATCTGTCAATATCATCTCAAATTAAAGACCAATTTGTTTCGTACTCAAAAATATTCTGCAGATGCGATATAAAAAATGTAGACTACTAAATGCCACAATTTTTAAATTATATACATGAATGCAAGCATAGTTAAAATTAATTGCTAGGAATAGTGGAATTGAAGTAATGCAGATTTTTCTCAAGAAAAATCATATTTTTTTACCACCATGACAGACTTTTCATTAACCCAAACAAGCCCTGTGTTGTCTGTATCTACGGCAACTAATAAGAGTTACAACGATAAAAGCTCTAACAGAAAAATAAATGCTTGCAAATTGTTTCCATCCTTTATTTCCTGGCCTGCCACACCCAAGCCATTACCAAATTGCACCCACTCAAATATGCATCAGTACTAGTTTTTGTATCGGTGAACTTCTATTTGTAATTTAATGGAAATTTAAGATGTTCCAGACAGAAAAAAACCCATTTAATTTAATTTATATATTAACTCTTCCTGCATCTTCATTTTGAGACTGGTTACATACATGAGTTACAGCAACTTCTTATCCCCTTCCATCTTGTCCTCTCCTTTTCCCCACTGCCTCTTCTCCCTTGCTGCTTCAAGCCTACTGTCTTGTAGCACACCAAGGCAACTGGTGACTGCCTTGAACTCGGCAGCTGCAAATCCCACAGGACAGCAAAGAAGACAGCAGAGAGCAAACAAATTATTTTGTGCTCCATCTGTTCCTTGCTGGGCTACAGAGAGGTGGGCTACAACAGGGCTCCCGCTCCCAGCTAGGACTGAAGGGAAAATCAATTAATGGAAAATTAAATGCAGGGAATTTGCAAAAACGCCATGGTGCCGTGCTCTCTGTTAACCTGTAATCCAAGACCCACTGAAATAGTCAGTCCGTCTACTTTAATGGGCTTTAATGCACTTCAGATATGCACAGCTGATGTAATACAGGTTATAGTATTTTAAATAACAGCATTGGACTGTCAAGCTTAATTCAACTGTTGGAAGCTACCTGGCTTGAAATTATGGTTTAAGAAGAACAATCAGAAGAATTATTGGTTCAGCATGCGTATTTTGAAGCAATTCTGAATTTATGTCAGATGTGACACAAGATTTGGGCCACCCATCTCAGCCTGTTTGCTATTTTCATGATTGTCCTTGATGAGAAAACTCATGCTGTTGCAAAAGCAGAATAAAAACTGTTAAAAATAAAATACTGACCAAAGTAGATCACTAGGTAAATATACAACAATCTGCCAAAGAAACATGCTCTCATAGCGACAGGGTAGAAATTAAAACAAATAGTCCTGTGCACAAGAGCAGCTCACGAAGCCTCATTTCTGACACACGCTCCACATTTCTCTGGTAGTACTTACCACAATAAACCCAGTCCCTCTACAGAGCGTACATCATCTCTCACCTCCTCCAGAAATAGGCTCAGCCTGCTGTACTACCCTCCACCTATCACAAACTCCCCGCCACCTCCCAAACCTTCCCCTTTTTCAAAACGGTCTCAGAACCACTCCGTGGCTGGCTCTTCTCCCATCCTCACGTACCAGCTAGGCAAGCATCGTCCCACGGGGTGGATGACCCACCAGTCTGCGTGTGTTCATCGGCCACCCCTAAACCAAACTTACCCCAAAGCTCACTCAGCTCATACTGCAGCCTTTTCCTTGCTGGCGAGACCAAGCATGTCTCTCTTTCCTGTACCCAAGCCAACAGTTCACATGGAAGTTGTAGGGACTTGAAATCTCGAGCTCCTTCCCACCTCTGTCCCCCTCCCTTCTGCTGGCCCCCACCACCAGATTTGATCAATTTCCCAAAAGGTTTAAAGGCTACTGGGAAAGAGGACAGACAGACACATCTCCTCTGAAATTTTCATGGACAAACTCCCCTACTGCTCAGAAAGTAAAAATGTCTTTGTGCATTAGATTACAATAATTACAGCAGCAGGTGTATGAAAATTAAACCGAGTAACTCTCAAAAGTGTGCTGTTCCTTGCTCAAGATAGAAGTGCTTTCATGTAAGAAAGCACATGTAATACAAAACCTACACTTTTTTTGTAATAATGATTTCTACTGTTGAACAATTAAATCAGTTTTTTCACTAATCTGTATACCTTCAGCTTTGAATTATAGAATCATGGAAATACAGTACAATATTTTTGTCAGGAAACACAAAGATAAGGGCAAACAGAAGATTGCATTTAATATTTTATCTACGCTTCCTTCACAGAAAACAATTCAGTCCAGACATCTCTCCTTTGAACAGAGTCTTGAACTGCGGCTATTGCTTCTCTGTGACCCAGAGAGACAAGGCAATAATGATAAAAGATCTGCTGGTTTGCTTCCCAGGCTATATGGCACATCCTTGTGGCAGGCTTGCACTTCAAGCCGAAGTCTGAAAGTGGGAATCACACAGTAACAATTCAAAGCCAAGCTATCAATGGAATAAAAAAAAAAATAATACCAGGAATTTTGTTCCTCCAACCTCCACGTACTGAAGAGGAATGGGAAGATAAGGTATGTATTAGTCTGCTCTTATGAATAAGAGGTCTTGGATCATAAGAAATATTCTGGACATATTCTGCAGCAATGATGTTTACTTGCATAAAGTGCTATTAGATCTTTGGCTGACAGGCGCCTTGTACATGAAAAACAGGTATAATATTATGTATGCTCAGCTGTCCCACGTAATTTAGGGTTTAATTCAGCACCTACTGAGGCTAATAGTATTGATTTCACTGATTTAAATGAGAGCCGGAACATCCTTAAAATCAGTATTCCCCTGAAGTACAGAAAAGTATGTAATAACTGTTTGTCAGCACCTCAAAGATTAACAATACTATATGAAGTATAATCACATCTACAAAAAGATTGTGCATCTTCATATGCACAATATGGTGGTTTTACAAGTGTCTTTAGAAAGATTCATCACCAAAAGCTATCATTTAGGCCTTCACATCAGCAACATTTACAGGGAGGATTAGATACCATTACTTCTTCGGAAGCTAGTTATTTTCATTTGCAAACATTTTTACCCTGTACTATTTTAGTGCAACTGTTCCTACAGACTCGGTTTTGGCACGCGTTCGCTTGCTACACCCTCTTGGATGCAAATGCATCTCATTTCCCCTGGGCACATAAACACACACCTCGCCCTGCAGACAAACATCAGAAAACTGATTTGCACAAGTATTTACAAGTACTTCAAATACCAACACAATTGCAACATTTCAAAGACAGCAAGCAGTAATTTTTATATTAAGAAATAGTAAGAGGAAGGTAAATCATACTAAGACATGGATACAGTGAAATTTTTTTCTTTAGATGTGATCACTTTATAAGTACATGATGGTATTTCAACCCAAAGAAATGGGCTGCCGTTACAAGAAGAATGCTCTATAGGTACCTGCTCTTTGCCTTTATTACGTTAAACTAAGTCACATACGCAAGTACTATCATAATTGAAAACCTGCTTTGTAAAACAGTATCACACCAAAAACTTCCAGCTGAGAGAACTCGGCATCCACCTATTCCTTCCTCTAAGACAGCATTCCCCGCACAAACTGGATGAGAGCAGGGTCAAAAAGCAGGCTATGCGGCATTTCACTGAGAAACAATTAGGGAAGAAGAGAAGTCTGGAAATAAATAATGCAGGTGAAGTGTAAGGCAGCTATGGGCTATGACATCGACCTGCTCAAGGGAGATGGGTGTTCAACTGCCCCGTCCTCAACAGGTCATCTTCAGGAAGAAACCAGACTGCAACTAATTTCAACTACTTCATCAATTTGTCCCTGCAGATCTCTCAATAATCACTGCATTAATGTGAGAAAGAAAAACTCAAGTTTTTCCTGCACAGAGATACAGCTCTGCATTCTGCAAAGCCTTTTAACCTTTCAAAGATCCTTCTGTATCCCTCACTCCTCACGTGGTATGATAAAAACGGATGCCTTGTATCCTCTGACTTCTTGCAACACACTCACGATTTGCTCGGTGGTGCATGCTCCAGGTCTTTTCATTTACTTTGTTCATGGATCTCCTCTTCACTGCACCTATAGATCTTGCCAACATCTTTATCCACAAACATCTCATACATACCACAATTCACTGCCTTACCTGGACTTAAAAGCAATAACAATTTTACCTGATTAAGAACTCTAAGTTTGGGCTGCATTCTTGCTGTGGTAATTATTAAGTGGAATATTTATCCTGTTTCCATCACGCACATATATTTTCATTTTGCTTGGAATGTTTCTCCTCCCATGCTTTCCAAATATTTAATCAAGTGCTGCTCCCTTTGAAATACTAATCCTGCCAAATTTTTTTATTGTTATTTTTCAAGCATTGCGGTGCTTTTCCCTTCTCATCTTTCAACATTAGCATGGGGATGGGGGGAGTGTTGGTTGGTTATTTTTTAAAATTATTTTTTTAAAGCACTTGCCCATCTTACTCCAGCCCAGTCATGTTGTACATCCCTATATTCTCTCTCACGGGGAGTCAAGAAACGTCAAACCAACTCTGGGAGAAGGCCTACAGCCCAACTTGCAGGATTCGCATTTTCCATGAATCGTATTTGATTCCCATCTGAATTTTCTCTTGTGCTAATCCTTGATATTGGTTCAAAACTATCTCGGTTTTACATAGTGGGTGGTCCTTTCTTTTCTAACCTGCATTCGTGGTCTAACCTGATCGTGATTTTCATTTAATCAGAAACTTAAAATAATAAAAACATTCTCGACATTCATCAATCTCTAGACACATATAACTATAAAATTTAATTGTTTAAGTATCTAATTAAAATATACATAACTGTTATCCAGTAACAGTTGCTTTTTGGTCTATCTCTTACTGAAGACATGCTGAGCAGAACAACTGTAGGGAACTAGATTAATTCATAGCTGGTTTTGATGAAGAAAAAATCAGCGCGAAGTGCACTGTGATACTTCATGTGCTACCTGTATCTCTCCTATTTAAGGTGAGACACAGATATCATACAGCGGTTTCATATATTGCCAGTCCTGTCGTGGGAGGGGGCAGAAGACCAAGAGACAGAGAGGAAAGCAGCTAAATCTTAACACTTGTGGGGGAAAAAAAAAAATCTTACAAATGCAAAATCTAAACACAAAATCACTTTCTCAACTCTGGAGAGCATGAATTGCCCTCATTCATCTCCACTGACCTTCGGTTCTTAAGCCTAATTACAATGTATAACACTCAGACTTTAAAATAATTATGTTTTCAACTGTTGGCCATCTTGCACACTCCCAGCAATTGTGCAAGCACCAATCAAGTGACTTTATGCACGACTTGCCAAACAAATGCCAAAAATAGCCACAGATCTCCCAGCTCTTGGCACATTTTATTCCCGTGTAAAATTTGCTTGTAGATTAGTTACTATCCACGAACAGTGGTATAAATGTTTCCCTATAATTACCAGAGGCTCCTCTGTGGATTGAGGGTAGTATACGGCCCTAATTCGTACACCTAGCCCACTAAATAAAACAAAACAAAGCAGGCAATGCGGTTATCTCTGGATTGAGTAGCAATAAAATTAAGCCTTACATGCTAATACCTTCAGCTTGCAGGATAAACACACTGTCAGAACACAGACCAGCGGACAGGAAATAAGACATCAACATTTGTAAATAAAATGTGGAAGACTGCTAACACTCTTTCTATTACTGCAAATATCACGGAATATAATTAAGGCCTGGTGCATTGCAAACATTAGGGAGAGATGATAGAGTTCAGCAGGGAGAAGTCACTGAATCATTTAGCCACTCATTTCTTAAGTCCTTAACATTTCTTACAGTTAAGTCTCACTCTTGACTCTTTTTAAGCTGGTGGTTTTGCTTGTTCAGAAAATACTCAAAAAACTTAAATCAGATCTGCACAGATAACTCTTGGAAGAATGGCTCCAAACAGGAAACAAGGTGGGTTTTGTTTTCTACAGACATCAGTAAGCTTATAGGAGCCCCCTTCAATACGTTCTTTTGTTTCCCCTTCTACATTACAAAGAAAGTCCCTTGCATGTCTTGGTCACCACGTGCTGTTTCTCACACGACTTTCTCAAGTTCTTTTCTAAGTCCCCTGCCTCTCTCTCTTCCACACCAGGATGACCTCTCCAGGACTCAAAGCAGGTAACACTTCATGACCACCATGTTGTCGACACCCTTCATTGCTCTGTCCTTCAGACTACAGTCTAATCTGCTGCCAAACTTCAAATTGCTTCAGCATACACACTTCCATTGTCCTTTTAAAAAAAAAAAAAAACAAACCCCAAACCCTCTGCTTCATAGTGTCCTCTAACCTCTTAATGTCAATCCAGGTTTTTCCTTTCTCTTCATTATCAGACAAAATTAAGACAGCCAAGCCTTTAGTAAAAAGCAGATCAGTTTAACTTATAAACACTATACTGACAATTTAAACTTTGCTCTAACATTTAAAAAACCTGCAATCTCCTCTTACTTCATGAATTCTCACATCCTTATCTCCCTCCAACCCATTTCACCACAAAGCAAACAACCAACCTTTTAAAGATACTTATATTCAACACAGCCAACAACAGAGAATAAACCTTGAATTTCAAACTAAGCCATTTGGAAAAAACCAAACTCACTTTTTTTAAAGTTAACCCTTTCACACTCTCACAATCATCCCAGATCCACCTCTTTTTATAAAGTGAGATTAAATGCATCACAAAAACTTCCAAGATCATTTAACCAACTGTATCTTGCTGTAACAATACGATTGAGCAATCAATATCTAAAAAAATACCTCTTCAGTGTACAGATGATCACAGAGGAGACATGGTGATGTACAAAACCATTTTTTTCAGATGTTAAAGCTCTACTCTTAGTCCGAGCGATATCCAATCTTACCAGGATAGTAAAGATGAGAAGTAGAGATAACTATCTCAAGAAAAGAAGAGTTAACACGTAAATATCACAACTATCACCACCCTTCCTTTATTAGGAAAAAACCCAATATATATAGCTATTAATCACTTTAAAAAAATAAAAATGAGATAGTAAAAATCAAAGGCACCATTACGAACAACTCTAATTAAAACAGATATTATAATATATAATAGGAAATAACTCTAAGACAGACATAGAATTCCCTATTACTATAAATCACCTGATACATATTGAATAGCTATTACTAATGGGTCCCGACAGTTGGCAATGATCAACGTATAAACTGAGAGGTCTCTCATATCTAATTACTCCCAAAATAAAATAAATAAGAAAATTATATAAAAAAGAGGGTTGCAACTACAGAAGAAAAACCTTTCCCAAAGTACGAGCCAAAAACAGAGGCTCATGGTGGGATTTTTTTTTTTTTGGCAAAGTTAAACAAAAGGCAGTGGAGTGTAATATATTCACCATCTTTGGAAGGGAGCTGGCACAACCAATCATCAGCAACATGAGAACTCGAACAGATGATGGAAGAGGACAACCGAGCAGACATACGCCAACATACACATGCACACACACTGAAGAGGATTACTAAATTAATTAGAGAGGCAAGTGAAAAAACAACGTGGAATTCAGAATGCGCTCAGTAGTACGGAATGATGCTACTGGCCTATTTTTACCATTGGCAAT
Organism: Steatornis caripensis; assembly: GCA_013398225.1. Lineage (NCBI taxonomy): Eukaryota > Metazoa > Chordata > Aves > Caprimulgiformes > Steatornithidae > Steatornis > Steatornis caripensis. The sequence continues at coordinate 1,084,085 of VZSC01047435.1, forward strand.
AAGAGAGGAGAAACAGCTAGCTCTAGTAGGAGCAAGTGCATTATGATACAACACAACATGAGCATTATAAAATGCGAGATGAATCTCAAGCCCAGAGGCTCTTTAGCACCACTCCAAATCACAACTCTCTGCCTTCATTTTTCTTCTTTGCTACCATTCCACTTCTTCTCCCAGTACTTCTGACTTGATTAACCCTTTTTTCTCTTTCTTGTCTTTTACCTTCCAATTCTCATGGTATCACATCACATTTTTAAAAAAGTGTCTGAGTAATAAAAGCAGAGATTATAGAACAGAAGTCAAATTTTCTGGAGTACTCTAACCCAGTGAAGCTCCAGTTGTTTCAAATAAGAAATTTATCACTTTGTTGGCACCGTAATAAGATAGCATGCTCTTTTGAAAATCTGGCCTCTGATTAAAAGTTACAAAAATCATAAATCAAATCACATCCTGTTTTTAATGGTCTGGATTCAAGTGCTGTGAATATGTTTTTTCTTTAAATACCTTCCCCAGAAATACAAGTATAATGAGCCTGAAACAGACTCCCTGAAATACAAGCATCATCATAGCTTTTTGGGAATTAGAAAAGATACAGTTGCATGTTATGGCTCATTTTTTCGTATCCCTTTCTGGAACAGTGAGTTCTGCTGTGCAGTTTAACCAATCACAGCTTTCTCATTAACCTGGCCTGAAATTATGAAATCAATTTTCCAAGAGCTTTTTTGGTCTTTCTAAAAACCTGCGTTAGCATCACTTATCCTTCCACACAGTACATATAATGCACTACCTGAACGCGTGCAGCAGTAACATATGGTACCATAGGTTATTACTATTTTACCATCTGTTCTATCTGAACTCTAACCTTGATAATGCCATATCAGCTTTTCCTACTAACTGTCGTGGTTCTTAGATCTTGGCTTCTACTCACCCTTTTAAAATTAAATTGCAGCAAAATGCACGGCTGGATGATACGCTGTTCTTCAGAAGCATTCACTGCTCCCCAGGTGACTTAATTTGGTCTTAAACGAATAATTCCTTCAAAACTACAGGCTTTATTTTTTTTTCCCCCGGTTAATAGGACAAATCAGTAACCCAAACATTCTTTATTCTGAAAAATATTGCTTAAGATCCTGCCATATTCTTGACATACTAATTTATAAAGTACTTTGTTTCTATTACGCTCTTATTTAGAAAAGTGCATCACCTTCAGTGGAACTGCAGTGGGCTCAATATTCTTTCTAAGAGCAAACTTCAGGTTTTTAGCAATGTTCCCCACAGTGCTTGAGTCAGTATCTGTCTTACCGACTCAGCAGACTGGGTCTGATTTGGTTTTTGCAACATTACTGTAACACGTTACCATCTTGCTACTCTGCGTACCCACAAAAACTAAACAGTGCCATAATTTTGAAAAGTAAAATGTTAGTTCTATGGCAATAAACATGAGTTCTCCCCAAAGTTTGGAAAACGGGACAGATTCTGTAAATCGAGAGAGGACATTTTAAACTTCTATTATTATTGGGGTTTTTCTATTGGGTTTGTGTTTTGTCTGGGCTGGGTTTTTGGTGGTGATTTGGGGTTTTTTTTAAGACTTGCATGCCACATAATCAAGTTCTATTTCATGTAGATGTTGGGAGTTTGAAAGTCTAAGCTTTTGTTCTAGGGATTGCCAGAACAGCTCATCTGGCAGACTGCTTTCAAATTTAAAAGTCTGCCTTGTTTACAAAAACTCAAAGAATAGCTATGCAGTAATTAAAATCCATGAAAGACCGTGGCTTTGGTATAATTTATACATACTCATACAAAACTACTACATACATACAGACATATGGAAAACATAAATATATGTTTAATAAATACTAATGATAGCCACAAGAACATACGCACCTCTAGTTTTTATTGTATGTAAATAAAGCATTAGCACTTGACAGTACTACTTCTTATGGATGAAGAAATTGAAGAAAGAATCAAATATGGTTATCACCAATACTATTTTACAGTATCTATTACTTACAAAATATTAAATCCTAACAGCTCAGTAAACTTCTGACTCATTATCAACTCAACCAGACTGTAATGCCAACACAACATTTGTAAAAGGATACCTTTGTAAAATGATTCAACTTTTAAAATTAGTATAATCCCTTTTCATTAAAAGTATTAATATCTTCCCCATTTTTAAATACAGTATCATCTCTACAAACATTGTCTCCCTTCTGATTTCTGTTTACTATCTGAACAAAAGAGGAATTAGATTTTTTGAATGTGCAAAGAAATCAATTCATGAGATATAATTTTGCTTTTTCACATGAGTAGTTTAAATATGTTATTCAATGTTAACTTGAGGCACAAACATAAGGCATGTAGGTTAGAGAAGTCAAAACTACATACTAGTCTGCTACCTCAAATGTCTTTCAAAATATGCCACTGAAGGATACCATGGAAACTATTGTTTAATTAAAACAATAATGAATTTAGTTGTAATCAGGATCCTATTACACAAATAGCATATAGTGACTATACAAATATGCAGAGTCCCTGAACATATATTTATAATTCCATACGTGTTTTCCAACTACACAAAAGCATCTATATTTCATAGCTCCACTTGGGGGAAGAATGCCCTCATTTTGTTTGGAAGTTTATGCTAAAATAGCATCTTCCTTCCCTACACAATGCAAGAGAAATCAAGGCTTTAATGGCTAACAACTAGAGTTTAGACCTCACCAAATACATGAGGACATTAGCTCCCCCCTCCAATTCTCTTTTGAAGACTTTCCTAGGTTGGCACCCCAGGAGCATAATCCTGATTCACGAAACAAAAACATCTGATTACCCAGCTGCATAATTCATTGGCCCATAAATAAAAGTTGGCCAACCCATGATCTTATCTGACAGACTCTAGGGAGCTCTTGTGGGAATCTCGCTATGGGAGAAACATTGGTCAGGGCTGGTGGCAGCCACTGGACTTTGCAACCAGAGGTCAAGTGCTCTGCTTGGGTGTCTCGGTCTCGCCAAGGAGAGCGAGGGCACTGGAGAGGATGCCATCTTGCAACCTGGAACTTGTAGGTTTGCAGGCAGTTTTTGCCATCTTAGGTCACTCAGTCTGTTTGCAGGTGAATCATTTAACGAGAGGATCCAAGCTGTGATCCTCCACAGCCTCACACACTGCAATGAGCCACATGCGCTTTGTGATTAACTGAATTGCAGTAGCAATGAACAAGAGAAAATACTTGAACTGGCAATACTGTAAGTATACACTACAGGTTTGCTTCAATCGCACTGAGAGGCAAGACTGTAATTTGAAAATCAGACATTGCTAAGATGACAAAACCGAAACACTTATCGAGTATGCCTTACTTTGCATCTATTTTTCCTACAATGCTGATGAAAAGCTACATACATTCACACTCTTCTGGCAAACTTCCCAACAGAAACAGAAACCTTCTAGATACTGCCCACAGAGAATTTCTGTAGGTCCTTTTATTATTGCTTGCTTGTTTTAATTTAGCAGAGTTGCTCTTAAGTTCCTTCTAACCTTTGAAAAACAGCATCCTGTTTGTTTTCACGATGAAGTATCTGCAATTCACTAAATTACAAATAAAGACGAGACCTGGGCCACTCTTGACGCCAGCTAGCAAAACACCTTATGGTGTCATGTGAATTTCAAATGGAAAGAAATTATTTTTTAAAGAACTATGAATTGGGTTCTAATGTGTAACATTTTACCACATAATAAAGACTAAGCCGGAAAACATTTCAATTCTCAAGAATGTTTTCATTCTGCGTTACAACAAACATGAGTGGCAGAGAGACTCGTCGACCCAGTGGCTAAGGCACTATTCATCTTTCATCTCCCAGATCTGGGCTGCAACCACTCAGCATTAGACTCACTTTCTCACTAGAAATGTTATCTCGGAGCTGAGAAACCTTCTTGACAAATATGTTTTTGAAACAGATGTATTTTTGCTAAACATTTTATCTTTGACAGAAATATATTTTGACAGAGAAAGTTTCATTGCAAAATTTTTTCACCAGCCCTAATAACAAGAAGTTAGACTTTTAGGGCCTAAGTGGGGAAAGTTGCTCAGACTATGCCTTGTTGATAGAGAAGAGGTCTCCCTGGCTAAAGCAATGACTATTGCTGTAACTGCAGTAATGTAAATATATGTCAATTATCCATTGCTCCGTCCTGATTTACACCTGTGTTTACCCTAAAACAATAAGCTACAGGTCCCTCCTCACTGTGGCATTCAGACCAAGGCCAAGCATGGGACCTAAACCTGTCTCATCCTCCTCAGCTGGTCTTCACAGCTATGTCTGAATGACTACTTTATGTACTTAAGTACTAATTAACAACAGAAATGTTTAGAATAAACGAGTAAGGACAGGGCATTTGAAAAAGAGTTAACAGATGTCCTTAGCATTGCTGCTGGCCTAATAACATTGCTGCAGTAATTTATTTGATGTGGAGTTTATTTAGCTGCTGAAAACATACAGGGTTATAATAATCATAAACAGGTTACATTAAGCACAATACATCTTGGATGTGTAACATAGTGTTAAAAATAATCCCAGAAACAGTATGCCTTAAAGGTATTACATGTGCAATATCTTCTACAATCTGATTGTGAAAAGCTAGCCAGAAAGCATCTTTTGGACTTAAAAAATGATTTAAAAAGATACAAAACCCAAGACTTCTTTTACAGATAATTTTGCCTATATTTTGGGATAGCAAACATTCAATTCAAACATCAAATCCTGGCATACTTCAGTAAGCTATCAGCACAGCAGTGCTACCTTTTTCCTTTGAAAAATGAAAGAATTAAATTCAAAACAAACAACTTCAATTTAACACCAAACTACAGGATAACCAATCTTAAAAATGTCAAATTGTAATGGATCTTAATACCCATATAAAACACAAAAATAGTGGCATTGTTCCTTGGTAATGCATAGCAACCTTACAGAATTTCAGTGAAGGAGAAAGAAGGGAAAAACACCTTATTACTTCTAACTCCTGCGAGCCATTTTGGTCTCCAAAGGTTTTAGACTGCCTCAGGCCATGTGTCTGCAGTGTTTCGGGAAATGACTTGCCTTCGCACGAACACTGCTATGTTCTGCAGCACTGCTGCCCCCCAGCATCCCCGCTCAATTTCTATTTAACTCTTCCTTACCTGTATCAGCCTTTTCCCCCCCTTTTTGCAGCAAGATTTCAGAAAGGTTTTGCTTAAAAAAACCCCACAAAGACAACCCCCTCTGCTTTTTCTGACAAGTTTTCTCAGAAACAAACATGACTAGAATTTCTTTACAAATCTTTTGAGAAGAAAAGGAAATCAATTTTAAACTAAAATATTTGGTAACACAACCAGTACAGCTAGCAATCACCATGGAGCTTTGAAGTTTTAGATTGCTCAAATGTTTGTCTGTTTTACCTCAGTTAGGGAAGAATAGTTAGGAAACAAGAGTCATCAACATCCCCATAGAAAACATTGGCACTACTGAAATTCTTCACCTATCACTGTATTTAGATTTTTAATTACACTCCCAACATCACCTAACAGGCTACAGTTAAGTCCCTGGATAAGGCCATATAACTATCAACTAAATTGTCTTAGTAGTAGCGTATTAAAGGAAATAGGAAATAGTCCATCTCATATACAGAGAAAGAGAAAAAATTAATCCTCCTCCTAATTTTTTTAACTCGCTTAGAGACGTTTTGTGTTTCCCTCTATTTTCCATAAAGATTCAAGGCTATGCACTGAGAGCTGTTTTGCTTGATAGCTTTTTTTAAAAACCTCTAGAAAACTCTTAGCCAAGGTCACTGCTGATTGACTCACAAAATATGACAGTGTACGAGGCTACTAAAATATTTCTGTTCATCTCAGAGGTTGAGTAAGCAGCTCTAACTAAGAGGAAAATCAATATAATACTTCACAGTGAGGAAGAAAATGGAAAATAGTTTAGCAGTTAAGTGGTTAATGCAATTCCTAAGTGTTCAGCAATCATTGCAATTTAGTGCCATTTCGATTATTACACAATAAACAGACCATGTTGTCTGGAAGCAAATTTTTATGAGTATAGCTGAAGGGGTTGCAACTTATTTAGCTGCTGAAACTCTAAGGGAAAGAACATTTCTGAATGCTAACACTACAGATCAGAAATATACAGGTACACTAGAAAGGTTATTTTTAGGTCACTACTATGGTAACTAACCGCGCTGACCTTTAAAATTAGTATGCAGTTCAAGAAAAATGAAGTTCAGTAAAATGTTCTTTAAACATGATCATTTTAATAAACAATATTGCACATCCTGACAGCAGAATGCTGTCACTTTTTACAGCTATTAATTTTACTTTTGGCTCACAGCATCATAAAACAATGTATAAGAATATCATGATGCAGAATTGACTAGGAAAAAACATAATATAAACAGCCAGAATACTGATGAAACTATCATTAATTTATGTTTAAAGAATTTTTTTTTTAAATTAAGAACAGCCATGTTTATTTTTGCAGAACAAAATAAAACTGCTAGCTGGAGAAGGACAGTTTTTCATGTAATGTGAAATCATGGAAATGTTCAGAATATGTATAGTTAAAACCATCTTTTTTCGTCTCGTTTTGTTGAAATACAGAATTTTAAGTAGATTTCAAGAGCAAACCCAGTTCTGCAATTTATAAATTCAAACAGGCAAGAGTTATGTTCAGGGCAGATGAGATAAATAGCATTATATTAAGACTGTATGGTTGATGGCAGCAGGGACTCAAAAAAGGAAACAGTATTTTGAAGAAAAGTACCATTTGAATCCAACATACTAATGTCTACTCAGACAAAACTTCAATTAGAAACATGGCTTTAATAAATAATATATTATGCATCAGCTCACTGGGTAAGAAATGGAAATCAAATTTTGGCTGGTCATAAAGGTGTGCTGGCTGTCCAACAAAACCACCAGTACAGAAACTGTATTAACAAGCAGTATGCTGAAACTTGGAAAGATCCAATTTACCCTGTCAACTTACAATCATCAAACACAGAACACAACTGTTCTAATTTCATTAAGATTAGCCTCAGTCAAATGACTGACAGTTAACCAGATACGTAGTTAGAAAATATTATATATCTCTAGTCGTCTGTGTGTGTATATATTTATATGTAGAGAGAGACACAAAAGCCTTTTAAGTCTAGGTTATACTGTAGACCTTTTTAAAATTGTAGCTCTTTCAAAATTAATTTTAAAAAGGGAAAATTATATCTGCATTTTTTCAAGACTGAATATGCTTCTGAGTAACGTTGCTCTTGAAATTACTTTTAAATGCCTGGATCACAATTTCTATGAAAAAGGGGGGAAAAAATCTCTACAGGTAGTGGGGTTCTGAGTCACCAGTACAGTTTTCCTGTGTTCCTTCAATACCACACTATACCCACATCTCTGTGTTAGTCACAGGTAGGATAGATGGATGCTGGTCAGTTAGTAACTACACTCACCTTTAAGCCCCATCTGAAAATGAGCTTTCTTACAATATATGCCGTACAAAAACACAGCAAGGGACAGGCACAACTAGCAATCTAACAAAAATAAACCAACCGGAAAAAAGAAGACAGATGGTAAGGTGTACTAATATCCTCAGTTTACAACCAGGGATCTTGGCGTAGCCATGGGAGTGAGCGAGCCCGCTTCCCCGGGCCACCCAGGAAGCTGCAGCTCACAGCAAGCGGATCCAAACCTGTGCTGAGGACTCTAAGCATGCGTAGGAACCCTAATCTTACAGACGCTGGGTTGAATGTTAATGTAAATGTTTTCCACGTTACAAATTCCACTGAGAAAGCGAAGAAATTTACATCTAATCTGTCCATGTTTAAAACCGGGCACCCAGGGTAAGCCGATTTCTCTCCATTGGTGCTAATGGAGATACACTAGCAGAAACACGCCTTTTTTTTCTATCTAATTAATACTTACAACAGCTTTTCTTACCAAAATAGAAATTAAGTGGTTTATAAACATGTCATGTGACATGGCAACAGGCTCTTGTTTGCAAAATGTAAAGCAAAATCTTAAACTTCACTTTTCAGAAAATTTAAGGTCTACTAGTTAGCCTACCCCACCTTTCCATGGGGTAATTTGGCTGATGGTAAGTAATCAAAATTGTCATTTTTTGAAAGCCAACCAAGACTGAGCATTCTTCTTGACATCTTTTCAGCCAAGATTGCTTATAGCTGTTGGCCACTGAACAAGCTTATTTAAGGAATGGAAGGTTCTAAGTGTGCCAGCCAGATGAGAATGCTAAGCAGGAAGGGAACAAGATGACACAACAGGTAGACTGCCTGTATAGAAAAAATCTCCCCCAAATCAGCCTCTCATCAGCAAAGACCACCAGCAAAGACATTTGTTTTGCTGTACTCTATGCTACAATCTCCAAATTTATGTTAAAATAGATCCAGGTTCTGACAGGTTATTTTTCATTTTGCTACTTGGCTGGTATTTACACAAACAAAATCAAATTTCAGTTAAAACAGGAAAAAAAAATGCTCACGTAAGTAGTAATTTGGAAGTAAGGTTCCAGCAATACTACATTTTCCAGCCTGACATAATAAGAGAAACATGAAGCAGAAATAATTAGTCTGACACTAGGAAAAACGATAGTGATTAACTACACAGATTTAGCTTTAAAATACAGATTTCACTGCAATACCATGGCCACATAAGAGTATCCAGCTTTAAAATTCAAAGGAGATAGTGGAGGGGGGTTTTGTGTGTATCAATACATATCTTTTCATCTATTTAGTGTGCAAATTTATTTAAAAGACAATAAAATGACAGGCAGGTCTAAAGACTAAATACAAAAATATAAGAATGTCAACTGAACAAACTTTTTCACTCTGCAGTTTTTATTTTATTATTAGATGCTATTCCTAACTTGTTAAAATTGATCAAATAGAAAGCTGTGAATAGAGAAAAAATTAAGCCAACTAGAAAAGTGTGACTTGGATTTAATATTTTATAATTGCCAAGGGACATACTGAGATCAATGAATTTTTGCCCGAGATGAACGTCAGAAAGAGATGTACTTCAGTCTTTTAGGGAACATTGGTCTATTTAATTCTTGTGTCTGATGCATGTGAAATATGCCTGTCTTGGCCTTCTTTCTTGCCTTAAGGCCATGCCGGAGGCAGACATTACCACTTTTAATAGGCCGCCATCTGAGGAATGGCAAGGGATCCAATAACCCATCGACTCTAATGGATTTGCCTGTTTATTCACTTACACCTTTTTTGCAGCTAATTTTAGTTTTGCATGCTGAGTTGTTTCACTTTAAATTAAATGAATAGAAACAAAGGGGAAAAGACTGTGCAGCTAATAAACCATGATTATTTTCTAAGTTCTTCGCAACAGGATCCTCCATATACTAAGGTACATCACTTGAGAACAGATTCACTGCTGTTTTTTTCCACTTATTGTCAAAATCAACAAAGCTTCTTTTAAATTTAGTGAGACAAAAAGCAAATTATTATAAACTCTTGCTTATAATGCACTAATGATTTGCAGAAGTATAAAGCACCCAGCTTCAAATCATTATGAGGGTCATGAGCATCTTCAAAGAATAATAAGGGTAAAGGTAACGATTGTACAGTATTATAATCAATAAAAATAGTATATTATTTAATCTAGCCCTTCATGTATACTTTGAAGATCACATGTAACACTTAACGTGTTACTTATAAACCAAATGGAGTCCCTCTAGATACAGAGGAACTCTGAGTAATAAAAATTTTCACTACATTTGATCCTTAGGAAAAATATACATTACAGGCTAAAACTTATTAGGGGTTATAATCCCTATATTTGGATTGCATTAATATTTTGTTCCTCTACGGAAAAGTTCTTCCTCCTTTTCCTTGGGAGACAGCCTCTTGCGTTTCGCCCTCCACAACTTGCGGGTCCTCTGCAAAAGCTACTGTTCATCAACTTCTTTTTCCAGACCCATCAGCTCAGGTGCTTCACTTTTCTGAGAAAGGCTGAAAGAAACTTACTCAGGGGCCACCACTGCAAATCTCAGCTTCAAAACAGCCTTCAGCTTACAAAGAGGCCTTTTCTCCAACTTTGGTTGAATCTCACCGTTCTCAGTGCTCCCCAGTCTCCATCAGTTAAGAAAGTGAGCAGACAAGGGCCAGGTGTCACCTGCTGATGACAGGTCATTCACCAAAGCTCTGCAGGAGCCTTTGTGTCCCACCCTAGGGGAATGCATCCCTTCTGGGTACACCGACAGCCTTCTGACAATTGCCTGCCCTGAGGAAATCACCGTCAGCTTTCTGGCAGTAAGTAATCAAATCCAGTCAGGAGTCACCTTTTTTTAAAGGCATAAAAATAATATGGCTTCTACTTCCGGAAAGAACAGACCAGGCTCAGTCCCCGAGGTAACCAAAATACAGCACCTCCGGGGTCATCGCAGCAAAAACAACTGCTGAACTGTATCAATCCCTGGAGTCTCCTACTTCGCTGGTGTAAAAAACTCATTCTTTTCTATAATAAAATTGCATAAAATACAGCAGCACCTGGTCATTTGTTCCCTCTACATGACAGAACTCTGAATGCACGATGTCTACAAAAGACAGTAGTATGCTGTAATGTTTGTTAACTGAATTGCAGGAATATGGCTACGAAAAAATAACATTAAGAGCCAAAAACTTGAGAGCCAAAACTGTGCGCCACTCCATGCCGCAGCTGCCAGGGAGAGCGGAGATGCATGCGAAGATGCAGCAACTCGCCTGCAGTTAGAGCAGGGCTTGTGTACCACTTCATTTAGAAAAACACGTTTTGTTAGGAAGCTTCTGCCCGTGTAAAACACTGTCTGTAGCACTAAATAGCCAGAAAATAATGTAAAAATTCTCTTCAGAGAGAAACAGATTAGAACAAAAAAGGGCCCATATCATTTAGAAGGGTCCATAGCGATACCAATTACTAATGCAGAAGGTAAAGTGAAGCAGCTACAAGCAAGCTTGTTTTTTTTTTCCTCTAGCTGGTCATGTTTTCTTTTAAGGGGTCACATTACAAATCTGGAATCTCCTTATTTTTGCCACACCGACTTCACCTCCTTTTATACCATTTGCTGATCCCTTGCAGATTCTTTAATAACACAGTGTGACACAGAATTGACTCGAGGCTTTACCAGGGCTTTTGGGCTGGAGCTGGGGCTGAATTTTTTGTCACTCGGTGGCTTACAAACATAGAAGTATGTATTTCAAAGGATGATCCAACTCATTATGAAAATCAGCATCTTAGCTTTGCATTCACTTTACTGATAGCAAATCTGTTTTCTCTCAGAACTGAGACTGCAGTGGGACACCTTTTTTCTGACACAAAACTATCATCAACACTACCTTAAAAATATAACAAGAATTAATATAAGGTTCCTCAAATAATTCCAAACAGATCTACATATCTAAAGCGTATCTGTTTAAGAGACGAGTATTTGGGGATAGTTACAAACCCAGTTTTTCATTTAAAATGGTAACTCAGGCCTATTATTTAAATGTCTCTAAACCACCCAAGCCAATAGGACATTTTACAAGAGCACAGACAAGTTAAAATAATCTGTCTGCTTTAGATATGTTTAAGTGAATCTGCAAAACAGGAGAAGTTACATAGCAGCAGAATAATTTTTTTCCCCCAAATTGTATTTGTAGACCTGGATACTAACTCCCAGACACACTGTGCAAAGAAAAATGGGAACAACAGACTGAAGTTGGGATTGATTTACTTCATTAGCTGGGATTACAAGTTTAACTTACAAACCAGAGGTCAAAATTTCTCATTAACAAGGGGGCCATGAATCGCTGCAGGGCTTGGTTCAAGAGGAGACCACTCTTATTACTAACTACACATTTCAATCTGTCTTTGATGTTCTCCTTCTACCCTCCTCCCTTTTATTTTTTGGCAGAGGAGTTGATTTTAATTGTAGCTATACAACACAGCTCAGTTTGCCTGAGAGCCAGCCTCCACATCTGCAGTGAGTGCAGTTCTAGTGATATTGGGTGCAGTCCATAGCTTAGGGCTAATTTTAATGGCTCCCCTTTTCACACAAGGCTCAGATTGTTTTCCACGTGATTCCTGTTAATTTAGCTGCAGGAAAGGGCATCAGTTTTCCTTGTGAGTTTCTGATCCATACTTCTAAACTAGGTGAAATGTATTAAAGAAGAGAAATTATCACGAAATGAGATTCAATTTTCTACTACCTCCTTAAACTGATAAAGCAAGTAATCCCACTATTTTAATACCCAAAAGAGAAATGCAGGATATAAATGGTATTTTTCTTATGTTTGTATTTTGATAAGCCTTTAATTTGTGAAACGCTGTAAAGAAGCTCTTGAAATCTCTTAACAACGCTAAGGGTTAAAAAATAAATGATTACACGTTTGTATATTGTATGTTTTCAAAATCTACAGATTCAAACTAAGATTTCAGGGTACATTTGTCAAAACAAGTATGAGTTGTGTGCATTAGGGCAGCAGATGGTGTACTACACCATCAAATAATAAAATGTTTAACGCATATATTCTATTTTTGATGAACAGAACACTAAAATAACTGTAAATAGTCAAAGGTTGAGTACTCAAACAGCTGAAAAGTACTCATTCTACTGGACCTACTACAGTTTTTAAAGGAAAACATGCCACTGATGCTGGCTAAGCAGATGAAATTTTCATGTATTACATATAATTAAAATCATAATCAAATTTGCCTCAGTAATCGAAGTTATACTCTATACAATTGTAATTGCCTTTAAGCATCACAAAATTTAAAAACCCTGAAAAATTGGGCATAGTCAATTTTTACAACTAAAAAATGACACAAATATAATTTAAACAGAAATATAATATGATTATAATATTTTTTCATAATTTAAATGTAGAAAAACAACTGCTAAGAGTAATGGTTACCAAAATAATTTTTCATAGATATACAGTGTCTTGTCTTTGTTTACATACAACTATTTTGACTACAGAGAGATATCATCTCCAGCTTCATACCTATTTATTACTAGTAATGAAAGACAATTTTGCACATGGTTAAATTCATACAGGTTTATCATGCAAAACCCTTAGGTGAAAAGGCAGGAACAATGTGGTGAGTAATTTTAATTCAGGACTGATACAAATTCCTGTTTATTCCAATAGACAGAAATCTCCTGTATATTACGCAGACCTGTTCTGTGTTTCCCAGTTTCTATTGGGCTAATTTTCACTTCAGATGTAACATCTGAGGGTAGCACATATTAAATCACTTTCTTTTACTTGTTTATATTAACAGTTGCTGTTAATAGTCCATTTTCCAGGCTCTTCCAGTTGCCAGCCAGTGTTAAAGCATTAAAAGCTATGCTTTTAATTCACACTCTGAGCCGAGTATTAACTTTTTCTGATGGCCAAGTCAGTCCCCTTTTGTACAAGTCTTCTATTACTAGTTTGTAACTAATCTCTCTGCTGGAATGTTATAAAGACCCTTTGTTTGCTTCTGGAAGCAAGATTTTTGGAGATAGAAGGCCAGGCAGGCTTGGTTGGCTATCGGTTTCATTCCTGTTGGCAGCACGGGTCAAGTCACTGGCCACGACTTCCAGTCACCTTTACAAAATCTGCTAAAGCGTCAGTAACGTCTTATCAACACGGGGTGCAACAGCTACCTTCCAGTTTCCACAGGGGGTTATCTTAACAACTAGACATCTTTAAAAGGTCATTATTGCAGTCTAATTTCAAACTGGCACCAAAATGAAGGGTTGTCTTTGTGTGGGATTAATTTAAAAACCTCAGGATTTGATGTCAGTGGGAAATAACCAGCGTGGGACTCATAATGCTGCCTTCTCCTGCTTCTGGCCAGCACCTAGGGCTAATTTCTTAGGAGATGAAAACTATGACAAGCCCTTCAGTTAAGCTGAAAGCAGGCAGCAGTCCAGTAACACCCACAGGCCTCAGAGGCATCCTGTGACCCCCTTAGAAAAGTCACATTCACTTTGCTCTTGAGAAAGGAAAAATAATGCTGGAGGCATTTTGTTTTAAACCATGTGAAATAAGGAAATGTGAGGATGTGAAAATGAAGTGAAAAAAGTTAGAATTCATTTCCTCCCTTTGCAACGGCTTAGAAGCAAAACTGGTTCATTTTGAAAGTGTGTGTAAAAATCTGATACATTCACCACTAGGCAGTGACTACAAAATGCTTAAGGTAAAATATGTAAATATGTAAAATAATCTCTTGAAAACCATCTCCTTTTGTGCTTGAAAGCATTTTGTAAAAGCATTTTTATTTCTCAGTAGCATTAATAGACAGAAAGAAAAGTTACTTCTTGTCAAAAGAAAAAATAACAACAAAATTCAAGCTACTAGAAAAATGTTTTGAAACAAATCTGCAGAGCAGTGAAAGGGAAGAAAATGAATGCGTAAGTTTCTTGGATGACTTCTGCCCTTTTAGTATTAATCTGAGTAATAATAAAAGAACATGTAAATTACAGTTTCAAAATTTTCAATGGGGTTATTTTAACTATCATAGACTTAAGGCAAACCTAATCTGCCAAGTCTTCACTCTCATTTAATTCTAAAACTGTGCCTCACTTTTTTTATTCCTATTATGCCTTTTAACTTAGATGGGCTTTTTACCTTCTAGCTAAGCAGATCCAACCTCATTTCCTCGTTCATGTTAAAGAGGTCTACACAAATGTACGTTCAGCCTGTTTATTACTTGCTACAGACTGCTAATCTTGTTCCAAAATACTCATTAATAAAAGGTTATACTTTGAGGACCCGTTAGAATGCTTAAATTAAGAGTATATGAATACTTAAAAACTTTTACTCTTTGTCCTAAATTCTTGAGCCGTATTATCTTATTAACAAGTATATAATCAAAACCAAGTAACAAGAATAGGTAAGGAAAGCTAAGGTAAGGAACATGTAAGGAAGAAGATAGGAAACAAAGGCAAAAGATGGGGATCTTGAGTTACTGCAACACACAGGTACCAAATGGTCATTCTAGAATAAGACTACTGGGAGCTGGCTGGAGAAATTTGCATGGCATCAGACTCCAACACAGTAATGCAATCACATAAACACCTACACTAAAAAGGAAACAACAATAAACTGCAATTATTTTGAGACATCGCAGTACTTACACAGTCTAGTTTCTTTTTAAAAAATCGCTTTCAAATTAAAAATTTTCCAACATCAATACTAATAAATAATAAAATACATTATTTGCAGCATCACATCTGAGCCCCACAACCAGGCTACCTCTCATTTATGGAGAGATAGCCATATTCACTATGTTGTAGAAAAACTTCTTAGTACCACCTCAGAATCTTAACACAGCACTATGAGAAGTTGAAAGGAAATTTGAGAAGTTGATAATGCCAAAGAATGACATATCCAAAGTCTTCACCATGCTCTTTTCCATGGTATAGCTGTTAAACAGATAAACAGCAGGAATGGAAAAATGATGGTCTGTATCTGAATGAAAAGCAATCAAAATACTCAGCTTGATTTTCCTTTCCCTGTCATCCACTTAAAGCCGTAATTTTTCAGTAAACTGAGGATGGAACAATGCATCTTAACATGCTTTTAATATGCAGACAAACTATTAATCTTAGAAGGTATGATTCCGCCCAATTTTTAAGTCTGAAGTGCTTGCTTGAATTAAAGTATTTAGATAAATTGGCATTTTTTTTCTACGTGAGACAGCTATAGTTAATGGGTCAAAACATAATTTGCCTGTCTTGTTGGAGCTCACAGACATTTGTACAAGTGTCACAATCATTCATGTGACACTTGCCTGCTTTATTATTCCATGCCAAAAATAAGCAAATGTTTACAAGATTTATAAGAAAAGGGAAAGACATGAATAAGTGTACACAGGGAAGCTTAACAGATACCAAGACTGCTGCATCACAACACTGCTTTTTTAAATCTAAGCTTCTCCTCCCTGTGTTCTTGAAATTATCATTAAGTTATTATAAAGATGTTTATAATCAACTCAGTTATGGTCAAGCATGCATTAGCGTATAAATTCAAACCTCCTGTCCTCTCATCAGCCATTCACTTCCTCACAGGCACAGAGGAGCTTCATGACTGTAGAAACCTGAAATATCTTGAGTATATGGGCACATGGACTTATCAGTTCTGAGAGAGAAAGAGTGAGTACGTACCCATGCTCTTTGATGGCAATCGCAGTGCAACTAAACGGCTTCTTTCTGTAATTCCTGTATTTTAATTTCACATTTGCTCTTTACTGAGACTTACACATATAACCATTACTAGAAAAGTATAAGAAAGTTAATAATTGTTAAAGGGTTACATGAAAAAGATAATTGTTCTATTTCTTCTGAATTGCCAATACTGATTTTGCTGTGAGGGGGGATTATGGAAAGAAATGGAACACTAGATACAGGAAAGTACTGTTACCAAAATAATCTAACAAATGCAAATATAGCTCACAGTATTAACAAAAGTGTCGAGTCTAAGACTATAGACAGATGTTAGCTTTGGATCCAGCTGTGCTGATCAAAGGCTTTATGCCCCCCAGCTGCTCCCCACTGCCCCCTGCTGAAGTTATTATCCTGAAGATCTGCCAGCAGAGTAGCTCGTATGAATGCTCTCTAATTCACTCCAGGCAATATCAGCCCGTCAAACCCATAACACCTATTTACATTATTTAGAATGATCCAGTTGATTTTGTCTAAAGTGAGTGCACTTGCATGAACGACACCACCGCCAGAACTTCACGGTGATGACCTCTGTAAGAAGCTATACGGATGGCAACAGGGGTAGTTCCACTGATTGTCTTTCTGAAGCCCTAGAAAACAGTCACTGCTAAAATACCATCTCTCCCAGTAAAATAAATAAAAAGCATTTTAAAAATCACCTAAGCAAATAAAGCAATGCCTAAAATCTGTTGGTTTTTTTCCACAATAAACACACCATGAAATTCTACCGAACTACAGATAGGACTTGCAATAGTACTGACATTTGAAACTGCACCAACAATAATGATAGAGATCTCCCATAACTTAAAATGTGCACAGCACCAAAAACATCACCTTTGTTCAAATAATGCTTGTAAGAGATCACTGAGAGTAACAACTTAAACTACAAGCCAAAACGTTGGTTTGTTTGGCGATTCTTGATTTTGAGTGAATATATTATGCCTGACTAAACTTTCACACTGAAATGAGCTGAGATTTTTGTTAATAAAGACAAAATTAAATACACAGATCAGATAACATTTAGAGCTGCAGACTCCTTTTCTATATATGATATATTCCTTTTCCAATCTGTAAAATGCATTGTAAAACAGTATTTTGTTCATTTTAAATTTGCAGGAGAATTTTGGATCATCTTCCACTGGTTTTTGGAGATATATTTCAAGCCATACAACATGCATTTCCCAACCTTATCAAAAGGTATCTATTGTTACACTACACATGTTAAAACAATTCTTTAGATACTAAATACTAATCATCACCATATTTTCAGTTGGATTTCAGCCTGCTCTGATAACTTCTCTCTTGAGGTGACAAACTGGCAGTACCTGAATTCATTACAGTCTGATTAATTATGCTGCTTTCCTACAAAGGGGAAAGAGACTTCAATCAGAAATGGTAACCTTAAACAGTACCTGTGCAGCAGCATATAGGAATATCAATCCCAGATCCATGCACCTTTCATTTGCTTTGCGAATTCTTAGTAATTACTTCTCCCTTACCTATCACATAGGTCAGCTCAGTTGCAACTGGTTTAATAACTAAAGGAAGAGTTCCAGAACATTTTAGTTCTAGTTGATAAAATTTATACAGGTTAGCAGAAGATACCAAAACTGGATCTTAGGCTCTTCACTTGCTTACCACAACCTAACTCCACTACGCACTCGATCTTTTTCTCCCTCAACCACACACTAAACACAGCAGGAGTTTGCAGAATAAATGGGGAAGAGAGCAGTAGAGCCAAATGTCAGAGATCTCTTTTCTCATAAAGCTGAGGACTTGCCAAATTTTCATCTTCGACATCTTTGGAGGTGATTTCCTTAAACTATCCAGAAACTGAGAACCACCTGGATATTACCTTCTTCTAAAGCAGGCTGATCACCAGAACACAGATGGCTTGAAACATCCCCGTACCTAGAAAGCAGTTCTGTTTTTGTTTGCTTTCTTCTCATGCTTGTTAACACGCAGAGGCAAATTAAGACAAGACAAGAATCAGACATATGTGTCTAAAATGCACGCTGCGTAATTAAACAGAGAATGAAAACAAATCAAAGGTATATATGTTCAAATAGTATGTATTGTTCCTTTACATAGAGGAACAAGGAACTTGGCAAATATTTCTTATGAATAAAGGCCCATCTTCACACAAGTATGGGTTATGAATAGCAATGAACAAGATAAGAGCACATAAGATAAAGTCAACTACAGTAAGCCACAGACAGAAGCAGAGCCAGACTTACAATGGAAGGATTTCCAACCTATTGGGCTACAAAGCATTCTCTATACAATCGTTTAATGCCAACGCACATCAGCATTTGTACTGAAAGAGACACTTTAGAGAAATATTTTTAAATGCAAAGTTTGGGATATCTCTTTTTTCATATGGATAATACTCAAAGCATATTTCTCTCTACAGACTTAGGTCTCTTGTGCTTAAAGTCTGTAACATGCCTGTGTGCTCTGCCGCTAGCGGCGATTTAAAGAATTTGCTGTACCTACAGAACTGTGTTATGGAGAACCTAGAGGGTATGACTAAAACCTGTTGAAATTAAGTTCTAAGAAAATACATAAATGTAAGTGATTGGTTAGTGTTCCGTTAAAGTCAAGAACAGGAGGTGCTCCCAGGTGTGTGTCTCATAGCCAATTGCCTCTAATAATAAATACACAGGGTTGATTGTGGAATCAGGTCTTCAGAGGAAAATAATAATGCATTAAAAATATGGCCAGACCAACAGGCTTCCCTCTCTCATTCGAAGCCACTGTTGTCCTGTATGAATTGAAACTCCACGAAGATAGCTGAGGCTGTCACACTTAGCCAAAAGGAGCTGGCTCTACCTCCAAACAAAACGCACTGACAAAATGCCATCCCTCTTGCTCTTCAGCTAGGGATGCCACTGCATTAGACTTACGGACGCAGGTGGCCACATGCCTCTTTTAACTAGGTAACATAATGTTGCAGCTAATACACATCAAAAGAATTTACTCTCAAAGTGTAAGTGGGAAAAGTATAGGACCAGCTTGTAAAAGAAAAAATAGGCAGGAAATAAAATTTAAAAATAGATTCTTTAATAAGTAGTATTGTTTAAATACTTAAGGTAGTTCCTTTTGCAAAATCTCATCTTTATCCAATTTCTGTAGACAAAAATCTGATTTTTGCCATGGAGAAGAGATTTATAAACACAGAATAACAAGCAATCAGAAAACATTTTGTGTATTATTTAAAACATGATGTGAAACTATATTATTCATTAAATTGCTAACACATTCTTCTAAGCAGAATGAAATACAAATAAGAATTCAATGGGTTTATTTTCAATTATATGTTTGCCTTCAATATTTTTCCCTCAAAATTTAACTATGAAAAGAATAACTTTATATGTCTGAACAACAGAGATGAAAATACATACTTAATATTTTATAAATTATTATTAACTTTTATATTTGTATTCAAAGATATATACCCCAGTCACATATTAATCTTAAAAATTGCAGTAGAGAAGATATCTCCTTCAGAGTCTCTTTGACTGGCTCAACCAATCTGCTATGGCCATTCAACCAGTTAAATAAATTTCTATAATGATTTCACCGTTTTAGGCTGCCTATCTGCAAGTTCCTACTGTCAACATGAATTACTCTGTATGCTGCAATTCCCTCATCAATTGAGACAAAGTATGACTGTTGTAGTGTTCTGTTAACATGACATGCTTCTCATGTATCTGTATTCCAAACGTCAAGATGATACGGCAGAGCCAGCCAGAAGTGTTCTATTATCAGATCTAGAGGAACAATTCACACTAAAGGGTAGACTTCAGAATAGGTAGGTAAAGCATTTTCTTTGATATGCAATCTCTAGTTTGGTGTCAGTTCTGAACAACTTCTCCGTGTTATGGTCTCTTTCTATGCAACTGGAGTGTAAGCCGCTTAAGGAGGATTAATCTGACACAGCTTGATTTGTCTGTTTTACGTGATGCTCATTCTAACCAGACATAAGTCAGGTAGATTTGTCTTGAGAAGGAGACAGCAGAGAGGGTAGAAAAAGGTATTAATGAGTTGCTTTTGGTTTTGTTTTGTTTTTCTGGAAGAAATTGTATCAGAAATTCAGTATAAATTATTATTCTTCAGAAGAGAGCTACTCAGATATACCAATTGAATGTTGGAGATAAAAATATACCTCTGAAACCCTTAAGAAAGTATACAATTTTTGTTAAGGTTTATATGATTACACGTTCAATTTAAAAAGCAGTCACTCTCAATATATCGTCTAATGAAGTACCTCAGAAGTAAGTTACGAGATGATATGGTCTTGTTAAAGAATTATTTTGAAATTAGAAGACTTATGTTAAATTCATGATTTAAATAAGAAAAGCAAAAATCTAATTTTGTAGAACCTGTAGTAGGAGAAACATTTTCACAAGAAGAAACACTGCTTTGCTTTCTCCCACCCACTCACTTAGTACAAGTCAATAAATTTACCACAGCAGTATGTAATACTTATACAGTAAGGGCAGAAATATGGAAAATTATGTTTAAAAGTATTTGGTCTTAATCACCACCAGGATAAATGGCTTAAAAGGCAACATATAACCTTTTAAAAGTCATCTGAAACTCAGAAAACTTTGTATCTCAGTAGAGCTAGTGTAAAAAATTCATTTTACTTCAGACCAACCAGGATGTTCTGCTCAACATAAGCTCAACAAGATGACTTATGGATTATGTTACATTTTTAATATATGGCACTATAGAAAAGAAACCCCAATATGTCAAACCGACATATTAATCACTATAGCTACAACAAATACTGTGAATAACATCAACTAATGGGCCACGAACTAGATCTAGGTAGACACTTCTAAAGACACTTGGAATGTTGGAGTCTCCAGTACGTATCAAGAACGTAAACTAAAAAGCATTAAAATGTCCATTAAGCATTCTTAACTTTCCTTAATTGCTGCAAATGGATCAGATGTCAAACTGAAATGCATAACGTACACAACCTATAGATTTGATGAAGTAGAGACCAGAGTCAACAGAAACAGAGCTGACTCTAGCTATTACTTCACAACTTTACTCTGGATGCTTTAGTTAGATCTTCATCAAAAGTTTTCTAAAATAATGTATTATTGCTTAAGTGATGACAAATGTGCTAAACTGAAAATTATTATCTGGCATGGAATCAGGTCACCTGTTATAACTCTTCTTGCCTTTAACCAAGAAAAGTCACAGAACATGTCCCATTACAGGTAAGCTCACTAAATGAAAGAACATTTCGCAATACTAAGAAGTAACTAATTGAAGATGCAGACTCAAAATACTTCTTTAAGTAAATAAAATAATTCTACACCTGGATTCTCAATCAAGAAATAAGACATTCTGATGTCAAATATTTCCAAAGATGCAATTTTTATTGACAATTTCTTCCATAAGAGAAAACCTACTTTGTATTTTAATTTTCCTCTTCTGGAAGCCCTTCTATATTGGTTTTAAGTTATTAAAGGTATATTATGAAATAAAAAGAATACCTGAAATCTTTTTTTTTTCTTTCTAACATCACTGACAATTATTATTACTTTGCCTACCTGCATAGCTCACAACAGTGCCAGGAACAGTACCTGCAGCTCTTCATTAGAGATCTGTTCTGTTACTTAGTACCATAAAAGCTAAGTCAATAGTAGCAAAAAATTCGTCCCATCTCTTTGTAGCTACAGCTGAGGATAACAACTTCTGATAAAAGAATTTTCTGGCAGATAAGTTTCACCAAAAATCAATAGAGTTATGGCTGTCAACGCTGTCCGGGGGTTGGGGTGGGGGGAAGACTGTAATTTGAACCTCAATTAAGGGAGGGAAGAAGAAACAATATACTGAACTTGTATTTTACTTTATTCATAAAGAATTACTTATAAGGATGAGAAAATTAATTGTGGCTTTGGAGACAAGCACCAGGCATATTTTCCAGGTCCACCAGATTTAGCTCACGTTCTGCTTTGTAAAGAGGTTTCTTAAATTTGATTTTAAATTGTAATAGTATAAAAATGAAAACAAATTAAAAGAAGGAAAAGAGAGATTAACAAAACCTTGCCAAAGAGAGAAATGTAGGTGGCTTCTTTTACATCTTGGGAAACACGTATCACAGGCCAGTGATACATCCTGGGAAAAAAATGCCCTCTGCCAACATCTCCCCTATAGATAAAGCAGGCTGTAGTGCTGCTGTCTTTTTGATCAAGAGTAGAAATCCCACGCCAATGACTGTTTCCCCTGACAGACTGCTTGTCCTTTTTAATGTTACATGAGAGCACCAGCCTGAATTTCCCTCCCCTCAGAGCTAGTACCACTACCACTGATTAGAGATGCTGGTCTGCCTAGGGGTACTCACTTCTTTGGCCAAAGCTGTTTAACCTGTTGTGCTCCTTTTATTCCCTACCTCCTCCAATGGAGATAGAAACTTTGCCTTTTTTATGGATCTTACAGTATACTCATTCTCCTAACAGAGCTTCCTCTAAATTGTTCAGAAATTGGTCCATCATACAGAGGTTCAGCTCTTGTTACGCTCCTGGCTTTGCAAGAGACTGTCATGCTGAAAAAGACTGAGGAAACGTCTCTTCTTTTGATAATTACAGCATGGGCCAAGACTATTTACATGCTGCTAAAGCATGGAAATCACTATTTATGATACTTCCTACTTTCTCAAACAGTTACAGAAAATCTCATCACTCTCTTCTTTTGCCTCCCCATACAACACTACTGTTCTCTGTGCTTTTATTTGCTAAGACAATTATTATACCAAGATTACTGCAAACAGAGTAACAAAAGCAATGGCAAAACTAGCAGTGGAAATAGGTCTACTGCACTACCTCCTTCAGATAGCTAATCCACAAAGCTAATCCCAAAACTCATCATAAAAATGAGAGGGTGAATTAGGGTGAGATTTCTCAAAGTGGTCCAATAGCCTAGAAGTCTGACTGTTAAGAACTTGGACTCTTAGATGACTTAGGGTTTCCATACACAACCTTTATAATAGTTTAACTTAATTTTAGTTAACTATGTGAAATACATGTGTGTGGATTCACTAATGCTTGGAAAAGTGCTGATACAAAACTAACTTTCTATTTAGTGAAACTGCCCCATAAAACTAACTCCAGATGCCCGCAAAGTAGTACCAGTTAAAGGTATAAAAATCATAATTTTAATCAAATCAATGTAATTTCACATAGACCAAGAAGTGAGATTTTGCTTTGAAGACAGAAGGAAAAGGAAGGAAAAAACCCGGTGATTAATAAGTCATGGAGACACGATAATTTTATCACCACAGTCCCCCTAGAGTGTAAAAAATTTCCTTAAGTTGTTCCTATTTTTTAACTTGTCTGCTTTTCTTTTTGACCGTCTCTCCCACTGTCTATATTAAAAAGAAGTTTAAAAACATGCCAGTGTCGGGGAGCCGTGATCTGCAGTAGTGCATGATGCCCTTCCTACTGCAGCTCCCCTGCAGCAACTGGCTGCAAGCCTGTAACTTGAAGGCAAGCAGTAACTAAGTAACTAATAAATAAGGAGTATACCACTAAAGTAAACAGTACCCTAGCTATAATTAGCTAGCACAGACAAGCTGCTGGTGGTAGATGTCTCTCCGAGTTCCCTCAGGCCCTCTCCAGTCCAACTCCCCCACAGAATCCCTTTAACCAGCATGCTCCTGTTTGACTCCAGGCAAAACAAAAACAAAAAATCCTTTTTTCCTAGTCACTCACTAGAACAGAGTATGTAACAAAAGGAACACCAAGACGAAGATCTCACTATCAGATATTTTTACTCTATTACTTCTTTGAAAGCAAAATACAGCCTGTAATATTCAAGACACATTGGGAAACTTCACAAACTTGCATTTAACACACACTGATACTCCCAAAGACTTCTGTAGTCAAATAATGTGAGACATTTCAAAAGCGTGCAACATGCCTATTTCCAGAAAGTAAATCCTGTTTTTATCATTGGGAAAAAGAGAAATAAAGCATTTCCTACATCAGAATCAGTTACAGGTTGGCAAATTCAAGTTCGTGCAGTAGGAAACACGATGAGATTGACAGGAACACTGACATAGACAGCAATCCAACAAAAGCTTATTGCATGTAATTAATGTTCTACACCAGGCATGTTACTAACTTCAAACAAACTAATGACTGTGCTTAAAGTTAAGCATGTGCACATGCCCTTGCAGGTTTAGAGCTAAAACACTTACCTTCTTGTGAATGTGGCCAAACAGGACCCATTTTACTATCTCTCTTACAAAGAAAGGATGTGCAAGACACACTGCTCAGGTAAACTTCTGAACAGTTTCTAACAAAGCTGAAAGACTACTTTCAGCGCAAAGTTTAAGTATTTGAGCCACAACCTTTGTATTTTATCATTGGCAAAATTCTGAAAGAGGAACATGGACAGTAGGAGGCTACTCAACATAGGTGGAAGAAGTAAGAACATTCATTTCCAAAATAAACAAGTGTTTGCTCAAAATATTCTTACAACACAGAAGAGACCACAGGAACTAAAAATACATCATGTTCATTGAACGGCAAAGTTCATCACCATAAATTTGCCTGACCACAAACTGCTGATATTGTGTCATTTCAATGACATCACTTATGAAACCTGTAGTAGGGATCCGACTCTAAAATTCGTGCATACATACATATAAAAATATGCACACATGAAATACTCCCAAACTGATAAAGAAACCATTCAGACTTACAGTACAATCTTGAAGACTTGTATACGGTAAAAGGAAGCCACGAAAGGTCTGTCTTCAATCCTCTTTCTTAGACACTGAGGGTTTTTTTTTTTATTAGAACTACTTAAAATGAAGGGATAATTTTTTACTACACATAATAAGACAGTAAGTTCTAAATGAAATGTCTATCTGTCAGGCTTTTTTCTTTTTTCCTTTTTTTTTTAAGAATCTCTCCTTTTCTTATCAACAGAATATTATAAGGCAACATTCAACTGTAGCATAATGCAAAGACATGGCAAGATCCATTTAAGGAGCATCAATACAGAGCTCTTGCAAGACTTTAGAAAGCTTGTATAGATAATGTCACATTGTCAAGAAAGAGGAGCTTGTCTGATTATTCCAAACTGTTTTCTCTGTATCTTACATTATGAAATGTAAAAGAGACTCCCAGATAGATTTAATCACCCTGTAAGAAGAGGTTTTCTAAAATAGTCAAGACCTAACAGAAGCAGAGTGTACATACTGTCATTTGGGAGGGGACCTGGACAACAGTTTGGTTCTACGATTTACATCAGATGAAGTAACAAAAAGTTCTGTTCAGTAGTTGTAGGTAAGGTGTTTACGCTAGAAGCTGGCAACAGGACTCCCTTGAAGGTCAAGCCTGTTTGCCTAACGGCTCAGGGTAAACGAAATGTTAAATTACTGTTACCCTAATTGTCACTCTTTGTATGAACTTATGAATGTATGAATGTATTACTTGACTTCCTGTAAAGAATCAGGCTAGAAATATCCAAGAATGGGCAACCTAATAAATTTCAAGTTCTTTCGACTTTTTCAAAACCTCAGCTTCAGTAAAGGATTTTTTAGCCAAAAAGAAAAAAAAATATTCCACCAAATTTATCTGGCATTGAATGGGATGGAAGGGAACAGGAAATTAATCTATTTGATCTGACTTCTAGAGGAGGATCAATTAAAAGGGAAACATTGACACTTTAAGATACAGGTCCAAATCTTTCCACGTATATGTTGAAATGTTACACCTTGGAAATTTTCTGGTCAGGTGTTGAAAATTATTTTCAGTGACTTTTTAAAATGTCACAGCACTGTGGGCCTTACCTTCTGAAGTCAATGGAGAGACTCAAGTAAATTTTGACAAACCCTCAGCTAGACCATTTCAGACTTACTTTCTCTTAGTTTTATCAGTTTTATTTAGTCAGAAGAAAGAAAAAATCTGGAATTGTAAGTGTCAGAAAAAACAGATGCTGCAAAATATATTCTATCCTTCAGTGTCTGAAAATCAGGAAGACAAATGGAGAAGACAATTGAAAATACAGAAAAACCCAATCCAAAAACAACCCCCAAACAAAAAACAAAACTCAAGCTCACATACCCTCTGTCCCCACAACTCCTCGAGGTAGCTGCCTTTTAGAAGAAGAAAAACAATACTCTTTCACAGTAACAGCAGCAGACCTCGATAGGGATTGACAAATAATGGATGAACTATTATCTACTCAGAAGTCATTTTGCCAAGTTCTCATTCTCCATGTTAATAAACTCCACACACTATATTTATAAAGTATTCATAAATAAAAAGATTGTATTTAATACTACCACATTGATAAAATTATTTTCTTTTAAAAAATGCAATATTTTTTAACTTTTTTAACCAAGGAGGAAGATTTAATCAAAAAACCCACAACAAAACACTAATTAAGACTCCAGTAAGAAAAGAAAGAAATGGTCTAAGGGTCTCCCCTTCTGTGTGCTAGATCAACATCATGTAGTCAGATGGGATTAACTACCATTTCCATGTCCAAATGAAGTAAAAATATAATTTGTCTTGGCCAATAAGGAAAATTTTGAATATCATTGAACGTCTGTCAGAGTATTTTGTGTTACACAGATCAAAGGAATACATACAGTATGCAAACCTGCTCTACTAGTAAAAAAGAATGTTTTTGCTGGCACAGAGCCACTTTCTGTTTTCTTGCATTGCTGCCTGGCTTTTTCCTCCTGTCAACTGAGATCCACGCAAAATTGTTCTACTGCTTCCTGACTCGCAGTCTGTATTCCCGCCTGTTTGCAACAGGCATGGAAATGTATGTCTATACATTCACTCCAAATTAGAATTATTAATCATCAATGTAAACATAGCATTATCCATCATCTTGAATGCCTTCCTACTTTCTACTGCTAAGTCTGTAAAACGCATTAATGTTTACAATCTTGTTTCACAAAACAAAACCAGAATTCTAAAAATATAGAATGTGTTCATCATGGGCTGAAACACAGTTTGAAATTAAATTTTTAAACTTGTAAATTCATCATTGGGGCAATTTATTTTTATACTGAAATCTCATTTATTTAAGAATGAGAAAAATAAGTGCAATTATTAATTAGGGGAACACCTACATAGTATTTCAAAAGGCTGATTTTCAAATAGATATTAACACATTTCTTGTGAATTATTTTAATATTTATTTGATTTCTGAAAACAGGAAGTAAAGCAAGTATGAGAAGCTGAAGCTAAACTTGAGATTTTCAAAGATTCATAAAATAGTATGCATGTAATTCCATAAAAAAATTATAAGGACAGACTCCTTAACTTTCTTCTGTCTCCTTCAAAATTCAAACCCATATATCTAACTGATAGTTTTTGGGATACCTCAAATGAAATCATAACTGTCAGCAGCAGTGACATTCTAAACCAAAACAGGTCCAAGATAACCACTGCATTCTATCATGTCAGTGATACATGGAGCAAAGAGTGCTTGAAAAGGCAATGATACAATAAATCATAAAAATTCTTCCTGCTCTGCTCTTAGTCTACAGGTTTAAAATCACAAAAAGCAGGCTTTAACTTCTTGGACCATAAACACTTGCAAAAGGTGTTCTGGTCCATTGTATCTGCTTTCATGTAACTCAAGCTTAACAAGTGTAAAGGATCTTCAGGTTCCAGTGCTTTCTAAACATACCTTGACCACTTAAAACAAGAAGTCATTCATCAAGAGCCAACTATACATTATGAAGACCAAGCCGAGACTTGAGTCGTAGAACAAGTCATTCCAAGCATCTTTGAAAATGATGCCATAAAATTACTTTAGTTCCAAAAAGGTGAGGGAATAGCCTAAAGATTTGCTTGGAGCATGGCAATCCCACCAACAGGTGTTTTTCCCCAAAATAAAAGACTATTCATTGGTCCTAATTCTTTCAGATCTGTCAGAAGCAGTTATGCCTCACAGTTATGTTGGCTGCATCATGAACTTCTAAATCTGCATGATATTCTTTGAGTAGACACTTTGGAGAGAACTCAATGCACAACCCTTCTGTAACAAAGCCTTCTGCAAGACACAGGTATACATCTCTTCATGTTTAAAAGGGCAAGAAAGGAAGGAAAGAAGGGCAAGTTTTGCAAGAGACAGCACTGTCATACTTTTTTATCATATTCCAAATAGAAAATTACCTAGTATCCCCGTTTCTTCTTAATACTGTTAAAATATTAACAACAGATTTGAGGATTAATTGCAGAGGTTGCTGAAATATCTGTGGATAACCCAAGCATTAAGTGAGAATGCCAGCTGTAATGTGTGCAAACAAATTAATCCTGGATAACTAAAAAGAGACTGTAGTCAAAAGTACTTTTTTCCAACTACATCATAGTACCCAAGTGCCTCCCAAATAATCATGAATTCATCCTTACGTTTCCACTTAGAAATTAGGAATTACTAGTAGTATAAAGATCTGATAGAGAGGAATATTAAGTAACTTTTCTATGTCTTCATTTGGAATTCTCTGGGATAACACATATTTCCAAGTCTTAAATCAGAATCTTAACATGGTTTTATATAAAACCTTAACATGAACACAGCTTCAAAATTCTCAAATTATACCATCTGAAAGATGAATTTAATTAAAAAAAAAGTAGTACCTTGTACCTGAAATACATTTCACAATTACTTTAGTAATTAGCTTTTCTCTACACAAAACATTACTGTTTTAACTGTAGTTGTTTTGGGACTTTCCGGGTCCTCATGAACATTATCTTTCTTGACTAATATAATGTTTGGAATATACTGGATGAGAAAAGACAGAAAATATCAGATTTCCCTTGAGCGCTGGCCCAACATATGGTCCTGCAAATTGTGGAAGATGGTGTTTGGGATAGTTTGCTGAGTATTCTTAAGATGACTGCTCTTCTACCCTGTAAGAAAGAGGGGTTTTTCTTATCCCTAAAATGACTGTCTTCAATAAGCAGTGATTCACTGAACTAGCCCTGAAGCTGCTTTTGGAAGCTCAAAAACCATCTGTGCCAGCAAGTACCAGGAGAGGGCTTTCACTTGATATTTAAACAAATTATACCCTCAGATATTTCAAACATATACTCTATATTTATGTATTTTGGGATAGTAGCCATAGGTCTTGATGAAAAGCCAAATTATTTAATTATTATTATTATTAAATACAGAAAAATACTTGCATGTAACCTCTGCAGTTTAATTCAATAGTAAAAAATGAGAGACTTCGAAATATGCAAATTGTGCATTCATGCCACCTTAGCACTACTCAAATACCTAACTTGTAAAGCTACCTCTGACCTAGTCTTGTGCTAGTTAATGCTTTTAGTAAAGCTTTAACTCTTACAATTACATGAAAGTATCCATTTCATAAACAAAACCAATTTTAATCCTAATTCTTAAAAGCCTTAGAAATAAAGAAAAAAGCTTGAAAATGTGAAGTGAATAGATTCAAAATCCACAATGTAAACAAAAGCAACTCAAAATTTATTATTTTTAATCTGACATTAGAGGTGCTTTAAGAAAGCTAACTAAAGAGCTTAAGTGGTTGCAGTCTTCTCTTTT
The DNA here is from genome assembly GCA_013398225.1 of Steatornis caripensis. Taxonomy (NCBI): domain Eukaryota; kingdom Metazoa; phylum Chordata; class Aves; order Caprimulgiformes; family Steatornithidae; genus Steatornis; species Steatornis caripensis. The sequence goes on from VZSC01047435.1 coordinate 1,113,887, forward strand.
CCATGTATGTCATCCGCTGCCCTGGCTTTGCCATCCACTCCTGTATACCAACACAAGCATTAACAGGACCCACACAGCAAATCAGAATTAGGCAGTACTGATGCTACGTGTGTAACATGGTTCAGGATTGTTAAATACCTGACTTGATAATCATGCATTAAATTCCAAAAAGCAGTAACACTTAAATATATTTTTCAATACTTTTGTCTAGTCTCATCAAATAAATTTTAAAAGTATAAAATTCTGCAAGTGCAATATTTTCAACTCTGCAAGGCAGACAATCTGAATTCTTCCAAAAGTATCTCATTTCTCTTTAGCCCTTCTCTGTCACTCTTGATCTAAACTGCATTATAATAATAAGCAGGCTGAATTACTGATGAGCTGCTGGCTGCTACAGAGGAAGCTGTGTTTCTAGCAGATTATCTAAAATACGACAAGACAACAAAGGTACTGAAAAGAAAGTGAATGAAGAGCAGGTGATCTCAAGTTTGCTGTCTCTGCCTTGTTGTACGTACCTTTTCCAGTGCTCACTGGGCTCTAGGCCAAACTACTTCAGCAAGCTAAGCAAAAACTATTCACTCTTTATTGTTGTTAGGTTAGTTTTCTGCCAATTTATCAAATGGAAATAGGTTAGCACAGGGTACAAGAGCCAGAGCCAATGAAAGGGAAGGGACAGGAATGCACTACTAGGGATTTGGATAGAGATCACAGTCAGATTAGCTCAGGCTACTGTGTAATCACAGTCTGAAACTAGTTACACATTTGGTGGCAGCGTTATTTGAGGATGCCTAGCCCCTGCTCATCCACTTTTCTATAAAATATTTTTTCCCATTTTTTCGAATGCAATTTTTTATATGGCTGCATGGAGAAGCAAACCAAAGAACACATATGATGTAAAAATAACCTCACTCTAAAACTGCTAATTTTCCAGCTCCCCAAGTAAAAGTAATCAAAAAAACCCAGCCACACTAGTACAGAAGAGGCAAATTATGGGCCTAGCCTTGAAAACTTAAGCTAGTCCTGCCATTCAAAAAAAAAGTCTATTTAGCTATGGCTTGAAAACAAGCAAAGAAGTCCAAATGAGCCCTGGCAACATGAGACACAGCATAAGTTTACAGAAAACGCTCTTGAACGAAGTGCTGGAAAAATATGTGCAATTATGAGCACAAGCTTTTTCACATTTATAAAAGCTGTATAAGAGCTGTTTCTGCGTATACAACAGCCAGTACTTGATCACAGAAACACTAAGCTTTTCCATCAACTTTTTCTCTTAAACAAAATAACCATCACTACTCCCTAAGGTTCAGATGCAGGGTTATTATTAAAAAGATACAATTTCCAAAGAAAAATTGTGAGCTAGTATTTCTGTTGAACCACAAAGTTGGACTGAAATCCAACACTTCTCATGGAAAAAAACAGCCAATCTAACTAAGCAAAATATCAAACAAGAGTTAGTTCAGAAAACGAAAAAACGTAACATGCAGGGGTGGCATGATTTGTAAATTACATCTCTTTGGATCAGCAAACATCCAGTATCCCAGCTGCAACAAAAGCAGGTATATATGTCAAAAAAGATTAACAAGGAGACCAACAACTTCAATGACAAAATCTGGATATTCTGACAAAAAAAGGGCAGGCTAAGGAAACTCTTGCCAAGCCAGACCTTGCAAACAGATATTATCAGTAGCAAGGACTTAAGAAGCTTAGAAATTGCTTAATCAGCGGGTCATAGACCACAGTGGAAGTCAGACATGTGAAGGTGGAATTGGGTTAAGGGGACATCTGTAAGACAGGACGTAGCCTTATAATAATTTTCTATGTTGTTTATAATCTCCAGAATTCCAAAATAGAGAAATCAATAGTCTTAGACAAACAATGCAAATTTCCAGCACCTTTTTAGAGTGAAACACCTTTGAGGAGTTGAGTTCATTTCTGCAAAGCAGCCCTAATAAGTAGCTCAAAAGAATAACAGGGAATTTCTAGCAGCCAACCTGCATGACACAGCTTCTACAATACTTCAGATCCTATCCCCAGAAAAGACATTGAATAATCCAGATATAGTATCCAAGGCCTTGAAATCAGCTTGCAGCCAAGGCACCAATGTGAGTCGGCCAGGACGTTCAGAAGCTAGGAGGAGAGGGATGCAAGCAATTTGTTCTGAACTGGCAGAAGATTCACACAATTAATGACTCCAGGAAATCCATGTATCGGCAAAAACTTCAAGGATAATTTGTCAATTGAACACAGAAGTTCAGCAAAATTTGGGCTAGAGGTGTAACAAAAGGAAGCAAAAATCTGCAGAAGCCTTTGGAATTTACCACAGACCTTTATCTTTCCTTGAAGCAGTGCACCAGAGTAAGGAGCTTCTAGAGAGAGAGAAGCTGTTTGCCATAATCCATTCAGGCACATAGCTCTGAACAAAATGTTTCACTTAAGGTGACCACAATTTGGTTCATCAAACTATAAAACCTTAAAAAAGGATAATTTTCTAAAAGAGGCCATAGACAATAAAAATTAAATTCTGATACTTACGCGAAAATATTGCTTTGGTCAAGTAAAGACAAGTGGAGAACATACGTATCTTAAAATCTGAAAGGATCCATGTATTATTAGAAGGTTCAAATTATTTTTAAATTAATCTTGTGTGAGAGCCAAAGCTATCGCTATCCAGTTGAGCTTCTAATGAAAGCTGCTTTTGGCCAGTTGCTGCAGAATTTCTTACAGGGCATACGGAGGAGAACAGAATTCTTTACTGAATGTAAGATAAGGAGGGAGATGGAAAGGAAGGGAATGTAACAGGAAAACACAAAACCCAGTAAACTCCTTCAGCCTGAAACTAATTTGACCAGAAAATGGGAGCACCTCCCCCATATCTGAAGTCATAAGTCAACTTTAGAACATAAACAAGATCCGCTTCTATTCCTAGCTCAGCTAATTCTTTAGCACTAATCTTAGCACATGAAAAGAGAGAGAAGTCTGATAAAAGCTATCCAAAATGGGAAACAAAAAGGCCTTTGGAAATGCCTGGCATTTAGACTGTCAAATGTCTGAGCCAAAACTGTTAGTCAGTTATTCAAACCAAAATGTTTGCATTTTCCTCAGAACAGAGGCATAATAGGGAGAATGACTTTGACTCCTATTGTGTAGGCATATTCAGCAGAAACATAAGAAGCCCAACTATATCTGTACTAAATAACACAGTTCTCTTACACAGATACCCCAAGTAATGCAACCACGTTACCCTAGTTCTCCACCTTGGTTAATACATATCACGCTTCTGATGATTTTGCATTCCACTGTGTAGTATAGCTACTTAGCCATTTAATACAAGAGGGGAATCATGCTAATGGATCTGATTCTACTTCTAGAGTACGGTATTCTTATCACAATTACATACAATTTAGCATCATTACAAACTCATCCTTGCAGTTGCATGGGACAACCAGCCATTCTGTAAAAAGTTTTGACACATATTTGTTATAAAATCACACTTTTTCATATTATTACAAGTTCTTGGTCCAAACCATAAGCAAGACTACAGTTACGTTTTTCTGGGTATTTCTTCATGCCTTACTCTTTTTTTCTCTTCTTTGGATTATGCAGAGGAAAAAAACAGCGCAAAGGCAGTGAACATTTTAAGGGAGAGACTTATACTTTATGTTTAACTTTTTCTTAAAATATTCTTTGATTATCTGTTGAAAGTTAAAATTTGAAAACACAACTAAGAGAAGATGCCATTTTAACTGTGGCAAGATAAACTGGATTTACAGTCCTTCTAATTAAGTAATTTGCATCACGTTTCCAAGTTACACAGTTCACTGAAAACATTGGCATGTAGCATCTCTAGTTATTCCTACTAGGTCTTGGAATAATAATTTCTCTTATTTTGTGTATAGACATATACCTCTCCTCCTATGGTAAGAAGTCCAGGTGAATCAAGCTTCCGTTTCTTCCGGGGACCGATAGCTGCCAATGCTGTTAGATTGGCATCCCTTTGTCTCATTTGTGCAAGTTCTTGTTGCTGCATCTATTAGATAAAGGAAAAACTGTTTAGTTTTTATTCTGCTGTAATTCCAAGAAGTTATTCTCAGACTTGCAAGCATGAGGTAAAAGTCACACATGAGCAATCCCTAACGGTACTTTGTTGTTCCTAGAAATACCATTTTAGCAGCTCAAGCATGCAGCCTTGCAGTAGAGTAATAATGAAGACACAGAAGTTGTCTTGACTCTCCACAGGATTTCTGCTTCCAAATAACTCAACTGCTTTTTAAAACTTTATCCTTATCCTTGAAAACTGCATTAGTCAGTAAGTACTATATACTAACTACACATCTCAAGATTGGTATGAAGAGTGTAAATACCACTTCAAATCCTCAAAAAATATCTCAAACATTTTCTTTCACCTCAGATTTACTTTGAATATTTCAAATATACTTGATATTTACTTTAAAAAATCATATCTAAATTAATAAAACACCTCTATCTAAATGTTAGCAAGTTAATGCTGACACAGAAACCCTACAAACCGAAGTTACAACTGCTTTCTGGGATTAGGATCAGGTGACACCACATTTGACTAGTTTGGAGGCTAAGAAAACAACCTGCCAGCTACATTATCTGTAGCATGCTACAGAAAATAAGATAAACTACTCTGTCCACCACATGAAGAGGCAAGATTGCATATTCATTATAAACGGTATAATCCTTTTAGAGAGTTAATGATAAGAGACATATTCTCATGAACAATAGTACTTTAATAAATATTCTGGTCATCAATACTACACAAGAATAACTCATTAGGTAACAGCATATGATTATAATTAGATAAAAGCCTTCATAGCTCTTATTAATCATTCCTATTAATTTCAAAATGTTGGGTTTGCAAAATCCTTCAATAAATTCAGAGGAGGTGTTTGTTTTCTAATCCCATTGATGTCATATTTGTTCCCACTTCAACAGAAATGCACAATTACTACCTCAAGAAATTCACTAGTGGTAATAAAGACATTGTATGATACAGACACAATTCTTCATTAAAACAAAACTGAACTGACAAGCGTAGATAAAAGTGTCTCAGCTATTACTTACATGTGAGCTGCATATACAAGTGGTGCCTGAACTATCTTGGCCAATGTCAAAAGAAAAGGAGGTTTAAACAAAAAAGTACCAATGCATGGTGTCTTTTCTCCATTCACCTCTGCCTAGAAAAAGCATGTTGGCTTCACACATCCTAGTTAGTGTATTTTCCAGGTTTATTCGTTTAGCAATGCAACACATTTTCATGTTCTTCAGAAAAAGCAAATTCAGCACATTTAGAGTTTGAAAATCCATTTTTCACATTTTTGTGCTATATATTTTGCAATTTCAGTTATTATCATAACTTCAATGTAACATTATCTACAAATACACATCTAATTTATCTACAAGATAAAAGAATTTCCTAAATACGAACAAGAAATGTGGAAAAATATCTAAATAATAGTGCAAAGGTCTACACATACTCCTCTTTGCCAACTCATATTAGGCTTTTAGCTCAAATATCTTTGGCTCTTTTCCAGATTAAATGCCAGTTAGACAGACCTGCCCGCTTACCCTTTCAAGGTAGATAGCAACAGTGGTGAGCTCTAATCATTTACAAAGGTCATGATCGGAAGCTAGCCCGTAAGCAGTCATTTAAAATTCGATTGATCCCTATTTGTAGTCAGGGAAAGAAAATGGACATTTCAGCTGTATTGTAATTATGAGGCTTCAAGGCAACTGTAAATAGATGTGCAAATCCAGATACTGGCAAATACCTCAGAGAAGAAATTATTACTATAGTATAACATATATCCAGGAAAGGTTGAAGATAAAACTGCATATAAAAAAAGATCAATCATCTTTTTGCTAATTTGCCATGCTTGCCAGCCTATAAGGGTTATCACAATTATCAGAAGTCTGATGAATATTTAAGCGAGTGCCAACTGGCTTAGAGTGATCTCAGATGAAGTTGTAAAGTGGATGGCTTCACAGAATAAGAAATGTTGCACTGGAGTAAGTACTCATTTCCTGGGAGGTGTGGGTCAGAAATACAGTCTGATAGATAACTGGTATCATGCAAAGGTTATTATATGAGTATCTTACCCAAAGTCAACATTTTCAAACCAACAGTAAGCTATGCTTACTTGGCTCTTTGCACTACCTGTACTGCAATATATAGTGATTGTTTCAACATGTAATATAGGCATATAGTGCCTCTGAGAAGTTGCTCTAAGAACTGTAATTTAGTATTTTTTTTATTTTTGCATATGCAAATTGTAAACCAAACATGCAATTTCTCTCAATTCCACATAGTGGGACAAATCCTGCCCTCACTTCAAAACCCGCAAAGTGTCTGGTGCTGCATTACCAAGAAAACATTGGACAGATTCAAGAGTCTGCAGGAGGGTTTCAACTCGTTTATTCCTCAGGTCCTTTCTTTTTTATTCAGTGGGAAGAGCTAAAGCTAGTTCTTGGTATCATCTTCTAATTTTTGACAAATGTGTTAGCCTAGCACTGATTATCCAAACAAATGCACAAGATTTTCAACTACCTATAATTCAGCACACGACAGAAAACCGGGCTCAGCATATGGAGCCAGAGGAGCTGGGCTCTGCTCTACTGACGCTGAGTGAATAGCAGCAAGACCTTTCCCTTCACTTCCCTGTGCTTCTCGTACAGCTTCACCCAGGTGTTTATTTAGGCCATAAACTCTTGAGACATGGATCCTCTTCTACTACGTGCCTTACTTATAATCTGGCCCCAGTGGGACTAATAGACACTACTTTAATACAAATAAGGAATATGCTGCCAGGTACAAAAACTCCAGACAAAAACACAGTACACACCTTGGTATACTACAATAGAAAAGAACCACCTTCTTATGTAAACCTTAATAAATTTTGGTCAAAAAATATCAAATACATTAAACACACATGCATCATCAGCAAGATCACAGTATCCTGATGTTTTACAAAATAAGGGCTGAAGTGTTGAAATACTCAACAGGTGCTATATTACACAAATTCTCATCAATCTTTTAAAAATTAGCTATCACTGGTGATTTTTTTTAAAAGCTCATCTGAAGGCAGAGGATAATAAAACTACATTTAAAAATAATCAAAAGAATTATGATACTGATTACCAACAGACTTTCATCTTGCAGTGGGTAGTGTACTCCACCTGGCTTACGGGAACATCTTCACACACTCACTATTAACTATCAATTTGCTTACAATAAAACATCTTGGTAGTTTATGGACACTTACTAGCAGGACATTTGACAAGATTTCTGGATGCTATTTAACACCCCGGAGCAGAGTAACCACCATTGCTGGCTTCCTCATATGCCCAATCCAACTTTCTCTTCTTCCCATCTCCAAGTCACTACTTCTGTTTTTTTCATACCCTACATCAGATTATCTGTACCAGTCTCTTTCCTACTCATCATCTAACTCCCCATCAAAAGTATTATCCCTAATCGCAATCTTTAAAAAAAAAAGGCAGTATCTTGGCTTTGGTTCAAAAGAGGGGACACTATACCTTTCATAAAGACATTTACACATGCAATGTAGCTGCTAACATCTGATTCAACAGAAGCTTTTCAAAACTAAAGTCATGGAGATATGAGCTATTTTTAATAGTCATAAAACCTGATATGGTTATCACAGGTATCTTGCAAGAAACTTAGGAATAATCAGTTTTGTGGGAGTTGTGTAATTAACATAGATTTAATTGCTCTGCTTTGGTGTCAACAGAAGTTACTTTTAAGACATACCTCTTGTACCACCAGATGCCAAACGCATGACCCTGACCAGTGGAGGCTCTTTTTCCCAGAAGACCCTGGAACCATATTCTCTATGTTAACTGAAAATTACTTTGCAACCAGTTTTGCATACATAGTTTCAAAGTAATCACCCTCTGAATTCTCAGTGCCAAGAATAACGTGAATTAAATGTAGGTATCTTCAAAGTTCTGAAATTACTCTTAAAAGGACCTGTGAAAACTAAAGATACTTAAGCTTCTTACTTTACATGATCAATTATGTTTTAAAATAACAAAGCAGCCTGTTATTACAATATAGTTTATCTTCTAGCTCAGTTGTTAATTTCTGTTTATTTAAACAAATGAAGCACCTGTTAATATCTATACATCCTGACAAAATAAATAAATTTTCTGTCAATTAACATGATTTAGCAGAAATTATTCTAACTCCCTATACCAACCAACAAGATGCAACCGTTTGATAGCTGCATTCATTCACACTCTCATTTTCATATTGGACTGATATGCAATATCATTCTTTAACTTGCCTTCACAATTGATACAGATGTATTTACCAATAGCATATTTCTGCCCTCTGGAAAGGAAGCAATGCTTAATTCAGAACCATACCAATCAACAACAATTAAGTTTTTAAAAGTCAAAATATTTATCTAAAACACAGATAAATATTCAAATCTATTATACAACAAAAATGCTTATAAATGAGATGCTGTTCCTTGCTCCTTATCTTATCCCAATTTATTTTTAGAATGCCATTTACTTACTGAGAGGTATTTCACTACTTAATGACAACTTTAAGTTAAAGAGATCCTTTTGATGAAAAGTATAGTATAAGTATTAAACACCAATATTATTTCACACAATAACATTGTCTTCTTTGTGACCGTGGCATAACATCAAAACCACAGAAAGAACACTACTGCACTACTTTAATAAAGTACAGCTAACAATAGAGGTCCTAAAATTTTAGTTTGTTTTCCTTAGATCATTATTTGTTATGATACATTTAGGTATTTCAGAAAGAAGTGCCACAAGCCATATGCCACACGGAAGACAGACATATGTCTATGTGAAGTGTCAACATTACATCTTAAAATCTAGGTTCAATAATTTTCAAAAACCAAGAACGCACTTATTCATGGCATGCTTTGTAAATAATTTTGCAACAGAAACCATGCATTTACTTTAAGCCTTTTTAACTTTAAGCCTTTTCTGTGCTACGAGCCATTGTGAGAACAGTCACTGAGATACTAATAGATAAATATATGGTGTGAATATATGCTCAGTGAATTTCTTTTCATCTTCGATTTCTACTTCCACCAGCAGTTGTGGCAGTCCACACAACTGGAAGAAACCACCTGTTTCACAAATAAATATGGATTCATTTTCAAGATTTCTTTAAGAACTAAATCCCCCATCCATTACTCTAACTAGTATTATAATAACCACAGAGAACAGTTAAGATTAACTAAACCAAGAGTAACTTCAAGGAAGTTATAGCTAGAGGAATAAATTCTACGGATTTGTTCAAGGTCTGAATTTGGTCTCGAAAGACAACTGCGAAACAAATGCTAGATACTTGTATGAACACCTACAGATCTCAAGTTGAACACCTTCTCCAATCCAGAAAATTAAATGGCCAAGCAGTGGCTGTAATCTGTACTGTCAACAGAGGATTCTTCTTCTTCAATGAGCACAAAAGTCTGTTAATGTTGGCTAAGCAAACATCCCAGGGAACCTCCCTGCTCACCTGAAGCCACAGGAAAAGGGAACGTCAAACAGCAAATGAGGCTCTGCACTACTCATCAGAAAGAGAGGAGTTGTTCAAAACTATGAGCAAAAAGCATCTTCAAAGGAAGGTGAAATGTGCTCCAAATGGAGGGCAAAACCCAGGCAAACCGAAATCAGCTTTGTTTAAAGCAGAGATGTAGATGAAATATGAGCTGTAGCTGCTGAGGACCACACTAAGAGAAATTTCCTTCAAAATGATCAGAAAATAAGACGACAACCAGAACTCTTAACAATTCAAGTCTACGCATAAATACCTTCAAAAATAAAAGGGAGAATGGGGAGTGGCATCACATGAGAGAAAGAAAGGTCAAGGACATGTTTCTCTACCTACAGGTGGAAATCAGGGATGTTTTTTGGTCTGGAAGGAAAATAACTCAGTGACAGAGACACAGGGGTGACTGTGGAGATAAAGAAGAATGAAGAGCTTGAGGAAGTAGTCAAGTATGTTTAAATACTGTCAATATAGGATTTGATAAGGGAATAGAAACTGAGCTGTAAAAAGTTTCTGCAGTCACAGAGCCAACTCAGCCCACAAAGAACTAGATTTTGGCTATTTACAATTCCCAATGTAGATCAGAAATACTACCTAAGAAAAAGAGGACAGAGAAGAGGCTAACAGCAGAACAGAAGCTATAAATATCGACAGACTGTAAATTGCAATCAACAATGAAAACAGCTAGGAATTAACACCAAACAGGAAATTGGCAACAGAGAGTGCTAAATGGCAGAAATGTTTGATAAAAGCAAGATCATATAAACAACGATTTAAGCATTGATTTCTAGCCAATAGGCATCAATGGAGATCCTTCCTAATTCTGTTTGCGATGGATGGTTTAATTCCTGATAACGGGGTCATATGCTTGGAAAAGCTTGTCTTAATTGATGGTTTTGCAACATATATCTATCAGTCTCAGACAGTGATTACACCCCCTGGAAAACCATCTTTTTTGCTGAGGAGAACCTGAAATGTGGAACCATTATACATGTCCTAAGATGTCCACAACAGAAGGTGCAATTAAAAAATGAAACTCATTAAAAATGCTGGCAGTAACCTCAACAAGTCCAGGACAATGACCAAGAAGGATTGGTGCATCAGTGAACTCAGAGAGAGTCTTGAGAAACAGATAACGTCTGCAGAATGCCCATGCTATGCTCCCGCTTCTCTTGCATTACTGAAGTCTCTAAAAGTCAGCAGAACTCATACAGCAACAGCATGCTGGTTGGTAAGAAACTGGTCCAAAGTAGCTAAAGTTTAGAAGCGGCACTGCAATAATGCAATACCAGAGAAGTTTTACATGTGTAATAGCAAATCATACACTGAGCACATGCTGTGAGACTTTTAAATATTCACAGCTCTGCCAAATTATATATAATTTTCTTCAATACAAAGCTGGATGCTACTTCTCCAGAAGTGTTCTCCCACAACTCAGTAAAAGCTCCAACCATCATTTGTAATGGCTGTACATCTATTTGATATAGATCAACATCTTACTTTACTGAACATGGTGTGCACGTTTTGGGTTTTTTCCTTTTTTTTTTTCTTTTTTTTTTTTTTTTTT
>VZSC01047435.1:1125185-1150232 GCA_013398225.1 Steatornis caripensis
TCCTTTTTTTTTTTCTTTTTTTTTTTTCTTTTCACACACTTTTAACAACAGTCGAAAATTATTGCATAGTGTTTGAAAAAATCATTCTGGTCAAAGACCAAGCTGAGAACATTTCAGCCCCCAAGATGAATGTTCCTCAAAATAATGTGCATCTGAATACAGTTCTGGAACCTTAACTTGGGTACTTTTGACCAAGTGTCTTTCTTACAATAGGCATTTATGTTTATTACATCCAATTTCATTATGTTTTAGAAGTTTACTCAATTTTTCCATTAACATTTGCCTTATTACTTTCAACATTATGTACGTCAAACTTCTGATTCAGAAAATGCCAGGTGCATCCTGCCTTTCATTTTTATTTTTCCCTGAAGAAAAGCTTTAATTGTAGTTTTCTCAAGTCACGTATATTACCAAGTTAAATGCAATTTTAAAAATAATTATCAGTAAAACTACAATTTTATCTTCTTACTACTCAAGACCATAAACTGTCTGAACTGATTCATATATATTCATACTCATAAGTTTAGTTTCCTTGGAAGTCTCCTTAAAAGATTACTTGTAGCTTACAAAAAAGTCAAAACTATGAAGAATTTGGAGTGATTTTTAAAAATCTTTCAATTTTTGGACATACTTTGTCTCTAGTACTATTTTATTCCCCAAATAGTTAGAAGTTCTCCTTCTCCCAGTAGTCCCTTTCAACAACTAATGCTCTTTATGGTTATCTATTAACTTATTTTTGTTAATTCTTTATATTCTTGGTTGGTTGCCTTTTTGATTTTCCAAATACAATGCACTATTTTATGCAACTTAAACCCACCTATTTCTGCAACTCTTCAACCATCTCTTTAGCTACATATTCCTATCTATAGTATACAATGCAGAATAATTACTTTCTTTAGAAAGATATCCCTCAAACTCCTCTGAAAGAGTTCTACAACAAGGGTTATTTTTGTCCTTCCAGTAGTCTTAATCATTACATTTTTTCACTCCTCAAAAACTGTTGCTGGAGCTCCAGTACATTTTGCCTGGTTTTGGTTATACTATTCCTCAAACAACTTATCTCCAGTAACACCAGTTCCAGGCTCTTCTACACTAAGCTGGAGACACCCCTACTTTAAGCCTTAATATTTGTTAGGTCTCACAATGGTGTTTGGTAGATTTGCTGACCCAAACACAGATCATTTGAGCAAATGGTTTCCGAGGCACAGACAACTGGCAGGATCAGCATTACTAGAGGTGACAATTTTTTGAGCTGGTAACTTACTTGTACTAAGATCAGAAAAAGTTCTGAAAGAATTTCCCTAAGATGTTACTTCACTTTTGTTATCAGTCTTAATTTTATTTCAGAGCAACCCAACAGACAATTACAAATCTCAAACTGTTCTTCAAAGTAAATGAGACATACTCATACAGTATAAATATGACTGGTAAGAATATGAGCCAAAAAGCTTGATGGCTTACTCACAGCATCCTAAATTCAGGTGCAAGCAACAGAAAAATATCCTCACTTTTGGGGCACTGGTGAGAAAGACTGGTTAAGATCTTTCCCCAGGCCCTGTGTGTAGAGGCCCTGTAAGTAGAAGTTTACTATCCTCCCAAGATTTCTAGAATGCTCTCCTCTCTCCCTGAAGCGAGCCACTGTGAGGGCTCCCAAACTGATGCAGATCAGGGAATATAAAATACAGTGAAAACTGTACGAACGACAGTCATGTCTAGAGTTACAGACTGGAGTCATCAAGAGCAGCAAAGTTGTTGAGCTATGGCTTTAGTTAGGAAGGTCTGACAGACAAGAGGATAGTGGGAGCTAACTCCACTACGAGAAGTGAGGAAATAATTTTTAAAATCATGTACTGGAAAATATAAGGCTCAGATGAACCTCACAATCAAGCTTTCTATCAGCAACTCATGCTTGCAGCTGGAGTGCATCCAGTAACTCCCAGAGGCTATGCTGTCCACTGCAACAGTGTTAAAGGTTGTACTAGAACATGAATCAACTGCTCTATTTTTCAGATGCTGAAGTATCCCCGAAATTAGTATTTTTGAAAATACCCTGTAAAGAATTTTTCATTGCATCTGAGTAACACAACAGCTACTTGGATAGTGAAAACTCTCCACGGCCGCTACAACTTTGTGTTAGTACTATGAGACTCCAATCAAGAATTTTATCTGCATCATCTTCTCCAGGCATCAGGAGTTTTGATAGCATAGCATGGCCTTTCATTACTTTTATTTCTATTCCATCTCTGGCACACACTTGAAATCTGAAATTATCAAGAACCCGTACACCAGAACTGTACCAAAAACTTGAGGAAAGTATGTTCTTGGCTAGTATATCAATGGATCAATGGTACATAGGAAGATCTCAGCTTCGTGGAAGTGAAGAGTGACAGTACCTCATACTATAAAACCTCAAGTCAGTCTTAAGCATTTTCCAAAATAAATATTTCTATTTTTTGCTAAAATTTCTCTGCCTATATGCCATGACCACAAACCTTCAGAATAGCAGAAAGTTTAAGTGCATTTAAAATACTGGATAACCAGAAATTCTGGAAAGAGGCTTTATTAACTAGATTATTCCAAAAGAAAATGCCCAGATTTTGATACCAGTCTCTACCATTCTTATGGGAAATCTGCATCTTGAAACTGCCAGCCTCATTTAAGGAAATGAGGCAAATGCAGCAATCTACTAAAAATCATTTGGCTGTAATAAGTAATTTTAATCAAACAGTTAGAGAGAATGGCGTTGAAGTTAATTTCTGAAGTGTCATAAACAGATGGGAAATGTGTAGTGTTGAGACCGGTTGTGCACTTTTAACGCAATACCCTTTTTTGCAGTCTGGATTGTGGTTTGATCAAGTCTAAGTGACGTGGCAAAACCAATTTTAATTTATTCTGAAACTACATTCAACTAAAGAATACACAATATAGCGAGTATGCTACCCTTTTCAAAAGTGAGATTTGAGGCAGAGCAGTTATCTGGAACAAAAATAGCCGGACACCCACCTTCTTCTCCCCCCTAAAAGTTGTGGGGGTAGCACTGCAGGTTCACTTGCAAAATGCAAGTTCCACTGGGGATGTAAAACAAGCTTGAAATTTAAATAATCTACATCTTTTCTATTTTAGATTTAACTACAGCAAAACCGCTACTGCTCATTTCTCCTGCAGATCAAGGGAACAACATACCACAGTGTGGGGACAAAATATTTCAAGCAATTTTTCATACACTGACAAGTAGTAAATTAGGGAATCTTGTAAGTACAATACAGTAGTCATCTCCTTCTATTGATCACATATAATTTACATCTTACAAAGATGTGAATTCTTGCATTCTCACTCCACAAGGAAAATCTCAATGATTTATTCATTTCAAATAAAAAATAGAAGGTAGATGAGAAGAATTACTTCACAGGCTGTAGCTTTCTCAGGGCACTAGTGCTAGGCTCTTCTTTCGCACTGCCCGAAGGGCCTTTGTGTGCAAGTCCCTCTAATTAACAAGGTGAATCATGCAGCAGTTCCCTAATTAGTGAACATGACAAGCCAATGGAAACAAGCAGACAGACCTGGTGTACAGACATGGTCAACAAAAGGCACAGCAACACACCATTTATAAAAATGTGTATTTCATATAAATAAAATACAAAAAGTAAGAGAACTAGCATAATACCTAATTCCCCTTTTCATGTTTTATGCTCATTCCTCATTTATTGCAGATATAAATGACACAATAAATCAAGGTTTTCAACAGCAAATCATACCGCCTCTCCAAAATCAAAGAGTAGGTATCCTACATGAATAAGGATCTGCTTAAGGGACACTATTTGTTTTCTCTCTTGTTTTTCTGCTTTGAAGAACTGCAGTTACATTAACCTTAGCACTTGAAGAATCCCTTAATTCTATTCAAAATTATTTTTTCTTGAAATCTTTTTTCACTAATAGCTGAAGTGATTGCAATATTTGCACTATTATTATTGCATTATAAAAATGCCTACATTCCCAACATGTAATAATTTCTAACTGTTATATAAGGACAAATAAATAACAAAAATTAATAACCAAAGAATCAGATTTGCAGTAAAAAGGAAATAAGATGATCTAAAATGTACCTCCTTACATTCATCTTTTCAAGTAAAATATTTTTAATCTTTCACTCTTCCTTCTACTTTTCCCCAAAATACCCCATCACCAAAACAACACATGCGGGTTTAATTCATTTTCAATTTATTGCAAATTGAACCTTTGATTTAGATCTTAATGATCCTTCAACATATTAGAAGTCTAAAATGTGTGTCACCACCAGCAGAATAAGAAAAAAATCCACTATATTCTTTGCTCTCTGTTCCTTGGCACATTACAAGAAACAACAAAAACTACAGATTATTCCATTATTACAGGTCCCCTTCCTCACAATCTTGAAAACAAGTATTTCTGACTTTCCTTTTCCAATTGAGTAAAATTTCCTTACATTCTAAAACTGATATTCAAAATACTGATTGATGTCTAAAAAAAAAAAAAATCTCACTTTCCTGACCAGTCCAGTGTTTAAAATATGGGACTCAAATACTGGCCCCTGAATAATACATGCCTTTAAAGGTTCTTTTTTGGCTACAAATTTGAAAAATATTTAATGATGTTCTATTATAGAACTGATTAACTGTTTCAAAGCCGTTTCAACTTCAGTGAAAAAAACTCACAGATCATGAGCAGAAAGCTAAAATCATTACAAGCTATTTGCTGTGTTCATTTTTTTTCCCCTTCTTAATACATGTGAACTTCCCCTAACTTCTCTTGCATCCCTCTCAACCATTCCTAGGACAGTGCAGAACAGCTTTCAACACAGCCTGAAAAGTATCCTCTTTTAACATCAAGGCACAATGGATAATCTGCTAACAACTGAACTATGATCTGCCATATGCACAGAGGAAGTATTCAGCAAACAACCTGTCACAAACGCTTATTGTTTCAGTAACCAACTCACCAAAGGACTTTGCTTTATAAAATATAGTATAAACTCTGAAACACAATTTATTATCAAAGACAGCTGTAATTAAATGTGAAACTACTGCAAAAAGAAAACAGATTCAGTGCATTAAAAAACTTTACATTCTTCTTTGCATCTTAAATAATAAAAATCAAGCGAGGAGGTTGGAAATACACACTAAATATGCAAAACTGGAAATGAATGCAAAATCACAACATTTTTCATTGATTTTCAAATAAATGGTATACATAAACACAGACTGGTTTATAGCTATAATTACAAAAATATTTTATATTTAAGTAAAAATGTTAAATGCAGCTGACAACAATAAATTTTAACTGTCCACAAGAGATGTTGTGCTAGATTATATATATATTATAGTATGTATGTTTTGAATACTGCTACTGATGTCAATAGACTTACTCCAGAGTTACAATGGTGTGACAGAGAAGAATTCAATTTCCAATATTTTAAATATGAGGAACACACATTTAAAAAGTGACAGGAGCAAAAATGCACTAAGAGGCAAACAGGGCAAAAATAAAAATCCCTGAGACGAAACAGTCAGATCATTCTCCTATTTGCCACATAGTCTACCACATATTCTCAGTGTTCCCGAATGTTGGCATGCTTGCTAAGGCAGACATATCCTTCTCCGTCAGATTTAGGGGGTTTGTTTTTCAAATTTCAGTACTAACCAGAAATAATCTCTCTACATAGATAGATGGACAGATGAGCATTTTTTACTCAGGAATTATTTTTAATGCCTCAGTTAAAATTACCTGAGGATATTTATGAGATGTACATTTACATTTTTTTCTTTTGTACAGCTGAGCAGATGACAGAAATCATCATATACTGCAATGTTAACAGAATTGTCAACTGACAAATTTAAGAAACACATGCATTTTAGATAACAGAACAATGTACAAGATATTTAAATATGTATTATAATTGCTCTATATCCAAAACATAAAAAAATACAGAGCAGAACGCTATCACATATTACTGAAACTCCAGCACCTTCTACTCAGCACCATGACTGCACACAATACATGCACAAGTTTAGCTCAATAGTGAAGTATACTTTATCTCTACGCAAATTACTGAGATTAAACCTTGACAAAACTGGGATTAACAACTGGTCTCAGAAAACTGTGCCAGAGTCTCTCATGACCTGAAGTTACCTTTCTCCTCTGAGAAGCATGTATCGCTAGTATAATCCAGAGCATTGTTTAACTTCTGCATCCTAAAATAAGGTACAAGTTTTCAATTTGAGACGAAATTAGAGAAGTTTATAGGGTTAGCTAGTGTAGCTGCATGTTCTTCAGATGTTTTCCACAGAAGCTGGAGGTCTGTATCACTCTATCTTGTGGTCATCTAGATTATTAAGAAGGTAAAATAGCTAAAAGATGCAAACAATTAATATCCTTAGAGTGGAAAAATATCATCCCATCTTTATGTTTTCTGACACACCCTAGTAAACAATGGATTCCCCGAACATATTCCTTAAGAAGGCAAAACTGGCAACTGCTAACAACAGAACATTATTAAAATAGAGAACTGTTCATTCAACATTCTGTTGAATACTGAATTTACTCTTCTTCAAAACAGGAAACTGAAAGTGGTTCACTTAATTAAACAGCAGCATATACAGTGAAGTAGTAATGTATATTCAATAGCCTTCTTAATTATTACCTGTCATAGTAAGACGCAGCAGATATCCCTATACGTTCCACAGGTACCCAATACTGGGGAGCCTATCTCACTTCTCCAGAGCTGGCAGATGTTCATTAGAGCCACAAAGTGCTGGGCTGCCTTAAGACTAAGGGCTCCTTTTGAAAACATATATCAAACTTTTCCAACATTTAAACATAGATATTGAAAATAAATAGATAGAATTATCCTATTTCTCATAAAAATGTGCTCTGTTCTCATCAATTTCACTTCTATTATGTTTCTTGTAACTCTCTCTCTGGTCTTCCTGTACACAATTAACACCAAAGTTCAGTTTTTATGTTCGGTGTCATTTTCCATTTTGTATATTTGTCACCTTCCTAAAGCTTACTTGACTTGCATGACATGTTTGCCAGATATGAGCACTTCTTCCATCACAGGTTGTTTTTTTTTTTTTAAATTATTCTTACTTTTTTGGAAGTCAATAGATTTTCATGCACCTTGACATGTGAACATGACTTTTGGCTATACAGGGTGAAAACACCTTTAAAAACCTGATAGTATGTAAAAAAAGATTAAGAAAAATCTTCAGAAAGCTACATGGTGTTACTTCTGTTTCAAGAACATAAATGTCTGTTCTGCATATAAATAGATTTACTAGTTGCAAACGGAAAGGACACAGAAGCATAAGGAAGCCTACTATGTACTTCAGATTGCTTATTTAGATTTTTGCATGGCAGTGCAGAGTCAAACCTATGAACTGTAATTGCATCACAGTGTTTTTCAATTCACTTCGACCCTACAGATACTGAGATACAAGTTTTAAGGAAGCTGTAACACCTCAGTGTACAGACTCTGGTCAGCACAAATACGTAACATAGTTTCCCATTCCAGAAAATCCCATTCACATCTTTCTGACCACTTCCATGGAAAACCAGACGTTAACCACCAATTCAGCAACAATTTTCAACACTAAATGAAAACAAAAGTCTTACAAATCATTACTCGACTGCCTAATAAAGTTAAAAATACAGTAATATCTTTCAAGTGTTTACATTCCAGAGATAATCGTATCTACCTTTAGTAAACACATACTTGAGAGAAAAAAGACCATCCTGTTTACATCGTGCATGGCAATAATACATTTTATTTATTTAAAAAAATACTATTACTAAAGGGGAATTACTTTTTTGGGGTATGTTGAGGAGTATTCATTATTCAACTAAGATGATGTAACTATTGGGAGACACCTTCACAGACTGATACAAAAGTATTTTTAATGACAAGACTAAACTAAAAATAGGAAATCGATACTAACACACCTTTCATGACCTCTACATATCACTGACCAATCACCTGGCTTGCAGTTTAGGAGAAGAGTATACATACAACCTAGCTACAGACAGAAAGGTTTAGTGTTTACTAAGTCAAAACCGACACTGTTTACCCTACTGTTAACTGTATTAAATATTCCTTAAAACTCTACCACAATAAACTACCTGAAAATTACAACAAAGCTAATGTTCATATTGCTCCACAATACTTACATACCTAAGTAGATACACATAAATTGTCACATCCCAGCAGAGACAGACAGCAGATGCTGACAAATCTTGTAGGAAAATTATAGCATACCTTTACAAAGCAAATTTGCAGAATCAGGATATTTCTTTGCATCTGATTTTACAATCTGCCAAATAAAATGTTCTTCAAGATATCTGTGAAAACTAATGTCTTGTGTATCTTATAAATTACTTGGAGATACACAAAAGTATTGCATGCACATATATCAGTTCTCTCAAAAAAGTGCTGGCAAGGAAGTTTTGAATTACTGTCTCTAAAATTTTACTACTATGGTTCCAACTTCAGCTTTAACTCTGCTCGCACGAACTCTTTCATCTTCCACTAACAGGCTAGAAACAGATCACAGATTTTATGAAATGCAGTGCGTTCTACGAAATGTATGCATTTCAAACGCGGTCCTGCCATTGTAAGATGACAGAACATGCAAATACCCTTCCAGACTACAGCCGGGAAGTAGATGAGGGGACCACGGGTAGATCTTTGTATGTGGGTCTTGCATAAAGAAGAGAGGGAAGATTTGTCAGCAGGAGGTATGCAGCTGATTGCTGATGGCCAGCTGCCTGCTGCCGGTGCAATGTGCAGCACCCAGACTGAGTGGGCAGAGGAACAGAAGATTTAGTAGGTGCGTCTCAATCCCCTTAGGTTATATCATGTGACGCCGAGCGCCCGGAGGAACTGGGGGCAGATGAAAGCTGGCAGCTGTGTGCTGCCTCAGGCGCTCCGAGGCTGCCAAACAGGGCTTACAAACATGTTAGCTCAGCGGCAGAATTAAAGCCCTCATTCAGGTTTATTTTGGAGTAAGAAACCAATGTGCATACAGAGGATGGGGGAAAACTTGCCCTGCAGGCTGAAGCCTAAGTACACCTTGACCTCTCCTTGCAAGCTTCTATATAGTAGGGCAGGCTTGACTAAGGGACCAAAACATCTAAATAATAATTTAGATTGTTGTCCAAGCAACCTCCTCAGTTTCTGACAAGCAGACACAGCTGACATTTGCTGCCCTCTACTTATTAAATAGGCAATCATATTCTAAAGTCTAAAGCGCTATTATTTCGCCAGATCAGCAGGGAAGTAAATCTGTTGCAGTGTTCAGATAAAACAGTTATGTGATTTTTTTCACATGCACAGCCTGCTCCAAATGAAAATATATCTTTTTTTCTTATTATTATTTTCTGGCTGTGCCAGAGTGACAGATTAAGCACAAGGTTGCTTCTACCCGAGGAAGACCCATATTTAGACAAAATACCACCGACGAGAAGGAGAACTGGAAATGCAGTCCTGACGTCTTCCTTGCACAAACTGATCTCAGAGAAACATATATATTTAGATACATAAAAAGAATTTTTAAAAAATCCTTTGGAAAAGCATGTACCATTGCATGCATTCCTCACTGCCTCTCCTGGAACCTCTGGATGCAACTGTCAGTACTCAGGAGAGGCAAAGCCAAACCATCCCTATCAGAAATCTCACACCGCAAAGGCGGAAGAAAAACCTCTTCACTGAGCTCTGTTGTCTGGGCACCCAAAGGTGATCAGAAAAAGGGGGCTGCCACCCACCACTTGTTTAGCAGTGCCTCAAAATCCAAAAGCAGTAGCACTTGTTAGTACTACAGACATGGACAGAAAACTGCAGGGGATCGGAACAGCTGAAAATTCTACTGTTACTTCCCTGCGTGGAGAAGTCAGATACCAGCTTCAGAGAATTCATTTTACAAGAGAAGGTCTATGCTGGGGTATTTTGGTGAGACTCAGAAAAGCAAAATCCTCTTCAGCTTCAGAAATTCTTTAGAAAAAGCTTATACTATTCTAAACCCAAGTTCTGGAAATTCATATTTAAGTAGTCCTGTTGTTATAATGAGAGACTACTTGTTACAACAATGTTTTATTAGGCAGGACTCCATCAGTGTGTATGCAACTCTGGAAAACAATGTAAACAACAGGGTTGGATTTCTCCTCCCCTGCATCCTTCTCCACTTAAAAAAAAAAAAAAAGAAATCCATTAGGTAAAGCAGAATTTGTAACAGTTATTGCTCTTTTGGCAATACTTAAACACAAACCAAATATATTTCACAACACAGTAATTTGAAAATGAGTCTTCCTCACTAATTTTATTTGAAAATTACAGTACACAGTTACCTAAAATCTTGTTGGGAAAGGTGAGAAAACAAGTAAGAATCCCAAAAAGCCAACTTTCATAAATGTATACAACTCTTACTTCTTTAATGTTCCCAAATTCTCAGAGCGTCACATGGGAACCTTTCGGTAGCAAGGCAAGGCAATTACTCTATTTCATTTGTGTACATAGCTGCTAATGTCTCAAATAGCAGATTGCACTAGTACAAATACATTTACCATACAAAATCTAAGGAAATTACACTGCTGCTGTGTTAATTTGAAGGTTGCTATCTTTCAAATACTACTCCTAGACTCACAGGAACATCAGCTAAACAACAAACAATGCTTGACTAGACAGCTTGCTTTCTTGTTCCTTTCTCCTCATACTCACCTGTCCCATTTTGTTTTGCACTATCCCCTGTTCTCAAAGGTATGCAACCTCATTTATCTGAGCTTATAAACACCACACAAAGACTCACAAATCTGGCACGGGGCTTCGTGAGGTAGCACAACACATTGATATGATGCCAATGATCCTTCTCACACAATGCATTCAAATTTGTATGTAACTCTAGTGAACGAGTAAACAAAGTTCTAAGAATTTGTTTTCTAGATAGCAAGCATAAACAAACATAAAAAGAGTGTTCTTACTTTATATTATAAAGATGTATCAAGTATAAAAATAGTTTGTTACTTAAGAAAGACCATGTATTTAGCTTATATATCAGTAAAACAGCATTTGCTTTTAGAATGCTAAAGACAACAGTTATAATCAGTCACAAAAAAATAAGCATTCATGTTTAACTGAACAAGAGCTAGGCAGCGTATGTACACTAAAATCATTCATCACTATGGAACTCCACCAACATGATTTGTAGAAGGAAATTACTATGTTGGACAGGATTGGATTTAATTTAGATTTCTCCTAGACTAATGAGGTAATCTTGGGTCAAGCTTGGGTTAGAGAAAAGACAAAAAAAAAACCTCTAGCCCTTGACTCAACTCTAATTAATATACATTTTACCTAAGCAAGAATAAAACAATTTGACTCAGTTGGAAAATATTATGGCCATTCCTTTGATCCTCTGGCATTTTTCTGCCAATTACCCAGTTTTCTGACTCTCTATACACCACACTTCATCTTCAGCCAAACAGCTGCCATCACTTCTGCTCTAAGCACAGGAAAACAGGTTGGAAGTGTTATGGTCTTCAATTTTACAAAGAGATATGAAAAAGTTCTGCTGAATAGTAAGACTACTATTGCCTGAAGTTCTTCAGGACTTGCAGAATTCATGACAGAGTGACACCTCATTCTTGGAAACACAGGGAATTTTTTGGCAAAACCCACTGTCTTTAAACTAACAAACTTTGAAGAACACCGAAATTCATATGCAATAAATTTATTACTGGTTATAGAGCTTCTTGTTTCTTCAACAGCAGTATTTGCATATGCAAATATAATACCATTCCTCTCCTGTCCTTCCCAGGAGTTCATAATCAACTCCAGTTATCAGAATTTGTGACTGTTACCATAACGTATCTGTAGACCTAAAGTAATATCTACTCAAAACAAAAAAACCACAGTTAACATAAAAGTAGTAAGCTTCACAACGCAGCAGTATTTTCATGAAAGTATTTTGACTGATAACAGACAGCACCATTTCTCTCTGAGATGCAAGTTTAATGCTAACATTCGAAGTCACTGCAACAACTTCACAACTTCAGGAAAATCTTGTACGCTAAAGCCAAATCCATGGCAGTGTTGCATGGGTTTAGGCAGTCCCAGAAAAGTCTAAGCATTTTTCTGGGTACAAACAATAGACCTGTGGTAAAGGGAGAGTGTAAACAAAGCGACTCTATTATCTAACCTTCTACATGTATTGAAAAAAATGCTTGCATTCCTTCTCATCACAGCTATAGCATTGGTAACCTGATGCAGAAAACTATGAAACAACTCAGTTCTGAGGAATCACTATTGCCTAAATATTGCACTATCATTACTTTAGGTATCATATTCCCGGCTTTTCCTTCTTCCTACCTACTGAACCCCAGACGGGTTAGAGAGCTAAGTGGAAATTTAATGTAAAATTTTTCTGCCGAAGCGCTCCATTTCTCAGTAGAATGTTCTATAAGAAACCTTTTTAAGAGAGATTGTTGCTTTTGAATCAGTATTTCTATGTCAGGCATAATAAAATAGAAAACTTGTTTAGACTTCTCATCACAAGAGACACTGCATTACTAGTACAATCTTTAAGGACTTCGGTTTTGCTAAAAAGGTAAATACCAAACAAAGCAAAATCCTTTCCATTTGCTTTTAATTTTCAGTAACGCCTTACGAAAACAAGGATAACTGCAGTAAACTATTACTTAAATATTTTAAAACAAACCACTCTTACTGAGTTGATAAATAAATATTAATGTGGTGACAAGAAATTAGAGTAAAACTGTTTCCATAATCCAATTGTTAAATATATGATGCTGGAGTTTCAGTACTTCTGCTAAGACAAATTACCTTTTTATGTGTGAATTTAAAATTTCTAAGGTAGTGTTAGAGCCACCTAAGATGTACATCATACGTAGTACATATTTCATTACTATTTTTAAGTTAGAGAAGAATCCTATGGCTTCTTAGAGAACTCTATCCGCTAACAGTCCAGATATTTTTGTGCATTTAACTCAGAAAATGATACAGTTCAAAACCTAAAACTTTGTCAAGTAAGGCTCTTGCCACAGAAGACACTGCAGACATGGGGCATGACAGTACCCATGCAGAGAGGTTACCATAATGCTGCAGTTGATCCAACTCCTCCTGGGAGCCTAGAAAAAAAACCTGCCCCTCGTCTGCTCATGCAAGAACTGGGTACTCCCAAAGCTCCTAGCCAGCACAGCAGTCACAACAGCAACCTGCTTAAATACATATCACTGTTAAATGACTTTATCCAATCCTAGAAAGATGGCTATCTGTGCTGACAAAGGTATGTAAAGGGCTGTCTGCTGTCTTCCCTTGGAATCGGTAAGGCTTCTATTACGAACATGAACAGGTTTGAGATTTCACTTGCACGGTTAACAAGTACATCTGAGAACAGATTCAACTGAGTGTTATCTAAACTGATCTAAGTCCTGGATACACGCTCAGACATTTATGGTGTCTGGTTTAAGATTTTATTATTATGCAATATTCTTGGTTGGTGATGACACAAAGATTTTAACCAACTTCATCTTTCAGAATTAAACTCAGCTACTTGACTCTTCATTTAGAAGATTTTTAGCCAACAGACACTGAATACGTAGAAAAATATCGGTGACAGAAAGGATGTTTAGGACCTTACCTACCCTGCCTTTCTTTTAAATCATTTATATTATTAATTACTAGGTGTTGACTCAATTATTCCTAATCTTGATCTATCCCTGCTATGAGTTACATGGCCTGTTTTATGTCCTATTTAATGAAGCCTTTTACTGGCAATTAGAGAACTCAATTCCTTTAACTTGTATTTCCATGCTTCCAACAGATACATAAACCAGTGTATTTTCTAAAACTTTAGATTTTAAAAGCTTTAATCATGCAGTATGAAGTAGACACTGCTCACAAATGATGCCATTTCTTACATTAAGTTGTACTGAGAGTCAAACATTTCAGAATTTGTTACAAAACAATTTAACAAGTAGAGCTGAAGAGCAGCATTTTTCCCTGAAATGGTCTCAACGGAAAATATTTTTCACTAGTTTATTAAATAGGTTTGCCATTAAAACAATCATACAACGTCCGCTGACAAAAAGCTGCACCAATGTAAAAGTGTGAAAGTAAAGGCAGAGTTTTAAGCAATATAAACCCCCACAGGCACGTTCTCCTACTGCTTTCACTCAAGCCCATTTGAAACAGGTTAACACTAAAGCAAAATAAGTCAATCAAACTGAAATAAGAGTGGGTTTGCACTGACTTAACTAAAACAGTGCTAGTCTGTGTGTGAATGAAACCTGACTGTTATGTCTAGTCTCTGCAATAAGACCATATCTAGATGGACCTTCTGTTTGTTTTGGTAAGTATTTAAATGCAATTTAAACTTGATTTATGCCAGTTTGGTTTAAACAATACGCAGAGTGGTTTGAATTCTGTCTAATAAATGGGGTAAGATGGAGTTACAGAACAAAATAAAAAATAATCTTCACCGTACCAATTTAAGTTTTAAATGTGTTCAAAGGACAGAGTGATCTCCCTGGACATTTTCTTGATGACACCAATAAGCAAGAAGGGGACTTCTTAATGGTAGAAGTCCTGTGAAAGAAATTGCACTTCTTTTTTTCTTTTTAAATTAGGAAGGAAATTAGAGCATTATGGAATGAAAGACTCCAAAATACTCATAAATGAGAATATTTTGGAAAAAATACCCTCTGGTATTCTTCTTTCTTCCCTCTTCATCCTATTATCCTTGTGTGGGTACCTTTATTTTGCATTCCAAGACAATGTTTTCTAAAGTTCTTTCAATCTTTTGAAAAGCTTTTTCTTAAAGACTTAAAAGACTTTGTTATAGACTTTAAATTACTTCTTTGGGTATTTCACTTTCTCCCTCTGACTTTTGTCTCTGTTAGGTATCTTGGGCTATATTCTCTTTATTGGACTTCATATATTGGTTGCATTTGTTTTTGATATTCATCCATTTCTATATGCCATGGAACCAGGGTATACTATTGATCACACTCAGTTTTGAAGAAGATGGTTCCAGACTGCCTGGTTAGCAGAAGGAATGCAGTAGTGTCATTGTTCAAACGCATGCACACTGCAAATTCTGAAACATTATCTATTTCCAAAACATAATAACAAAATCATCAGTTGCTTTGCTGATGTGAAAAAACAAACTATCTGACAATCGTATCATTAAACAAGACAAGCTAAAAATGCTGGAGAGGTTTCTTCCATGCCCTATTTATGTTTTTTAAAGCACTACCTAGTAGCCACTTTACTACTGGCCAGAAGTAGCAACTGAGCAACAAAGGTCTTCAGGCAATATTCAAGACACAGAAATCATGGAAATACAGCTTCAAATCCAGCTTATTATCAAAGCTGATGGTATTATATTCATCAGCTCATACAAAACCTGGAAGAGACCCAAGTTCTCTCTCAGTTATGGGTCATACGCACATTTAAGAGTAGGACAGTTGGCAGTGAAGTTTTGAAATTTCTACACTTTTGTAGGAGTTGATTCAAAACTTTTAAACTCAAATAACAAAGCCATGCCAAAGACACTAATTTACCTCTTACACTATAAAATAGATTATTTTTTATTTTGGCAGCGCTGATATATTTGAGACATCAGCATATATTCAGTATCCAACGCAGACAAAAATATGGACAATGTTAAACAAAAATCTTGCCAGTCCCACTTCCCCACTGCCCTTTGCACAAGTTAATGCAAAACAATGTTTTTATTAAATATATTTGAGTATTGTAGGTGAAAGTCTCTAAACTAGTTGAAGAAAGCATTTTAGAACCCTAATTACTAAAAACAGACATGCTTAAATTTCTTATGGTTTCAAATATGCAGAATGAAATTCAACTTCAGAGAGAGGTATTGTGCCAGCAAATTACACACTTTCATTAGAAGGGTGGAAAAAAAAGGCAGGGTTAATGTACAAAAGAAAGGGGCATCACTCAAACAGAAAACCCAGTATTCATTCTGCGTTTACTCAAACACGTTGCCATATCCAGGAATATCACTACTTTAAGATCACATACCAGTTTGAGCTAAGCATTTTTAATTAGTTTACCACCAAAATATTTGCTACTTCTTTACTCATACCACTATTATCATTACTCAGAATACATTTCATACACTTTCTTTTATTCACATGTCAACACAGCGTCACTCCCTCTAGTGGGTAAGAAACAGCTTCTACGGACAACCCGCATTTTCTTAAAAGGGAGAAGTTCTGCAGCTACACCGAAAGCAACACCACCAGCCAGAGTGCAAGTCTTCTATCGCGGCTATAAAGAGAACGATGACTTCACTCTGGCTACTACAAAACGTGTTTTTACTAGCCCTGTTGTTTACTTTTGCTTCCTCAAGTTTCCAATGGCCAAAAAAGAATTACATTGAATGCAAATATTGCGGCAGCAAGAAATGCATTTATTTCTAGCTTGTTTTCACTTTCAGTAGCATGGTAGTTTTAGTTCTCAGCTCAACAGCAAGTTTTGCCTGCCATCAATTATTTTCACAAATCTGATTCTTCCTTTGCATACACTGGCTACATACTCAACTCAAGTAGTATTAAAATCCTGTGTCTTTTCCTGCCAAATAACTTGATTACTCTATTTCATTTGAATACTTGCTTGATAAACCCAACTCTGGAAACACTAAGGCATGGTCTAAGGTTTGCAAGAACTCATTACAGCAAATCTTACTACACAATCGCATAATGAAAAAAATGACAAATAAAGTCAACTGTGTACATGGATATTTTTTACTGTTTATATGTAACATCTGTATAGCTAACGGATCTACAGAATACTGCCAACAGGGAAATGAAACAAGAAGAACAAGTCAAGGCAAAAGAACTTGTCATATGCATTTTTCTGTATATATTACCTTCTAATGTATAATTATTACCTTCTAACGCATATATCCAAAAAAACCCAGCACCAGTTTGCTGCAAATGATGTCGCTATTTTTTTAAAATAGGAATGACTTTCAACAGATAGATATTTTAGTCTTTCTAATTGATTAAAGTTACAACCTGATCCTAAGCCATGTGATGCCTTAAGCAAAGGACAGCCACTCTCATTTACAACAAATTAAGGTACCCGGCAGTTCACAAATTGTTACTCTTAGAATAACGTATCAAAACTTCATTTGAAATTATTTGATAATTTTTAGATTATTGTAATTTAGACTGATGAGTAAATAGTCCACACTGTAGAGAAAGTGGCTGGCAATTACATTACTTGAAAGACTGTTACCAGAACAAAACTGTGAAGTAACACATTTCTAAGAAAATGACATTTTACAAAAAGACAAAGGCATATATTTTCCACCAAAATCTAGTGCTGCTGTCATCAACAACACAACAAAAGCTACAGCCACCTAAAATGTAAATGAAAACGTAATGTATGGAAATATTCTCTTATAAAATCTCCTTAGGCTTCAAATGTATTAATGTATTAGTTTGCAAACATTAAGATCAAAGGCAAAGCAACAAATACATCCTAAAAAGTTTTTAGTCAGATTTTTATTAACGATATACAAGTAGTAAGGCATAAAAAATTAATATGTTCAAGCCTTGAAATGTCAAGTGTAATGATCTCCAGCTCTGCTTACCTCCTTTGCTTTTTGTTTCAGTCTAGCTTGCTCTGGGTCTTCTTGCCTTGAGCGACTCTACATGTTCAAAAAAATGGGGAAAAAAGGTTAACAGATGGTTTAAGAACACCTCATCTGTTGCAGTAAGTTAAAAAATAGCAAAGAAAGGGGAACAGGATACAAGGTGTCAAAGACTGGATGCTTAAATTCATAGAAGTGCAATTTCAAACCTGTAGGCCTCACCCAAAAGACTGTTAAATATTAATTTGTAAATATGATCTACCCTAGATTTAAATTTAAAAAAAAAATACCACGTTTTAGTCAATGCTAAAGTTTCCAGACAGGTTTAGATTTCAATTATTTAATACAAACAAATTCAAGCATCCGAGAGTGGAAGTGACAACCCTTCCATTATCTGAACTTTTAATTTTGAACTCCTTGCAATCACTTATTTTAAAATAATTCACTGTTTGCCACTAAGCTTTTATTCAGCAGTTGGTAGAGAATGTGGAGAAAACAGTTGTAAAGCCATCCTCCCAAACAGTAAATCTTCATAATAAAGAAGTTACTACCCATATGAGCTTATTTTGAGTACAGCATAGAAATACATATCAGTTAAACTCATTCACGCATTAGTAATAACATTTAATGTTGTAATTTTCAAATCTGGAGAAATATTGCCAAATGACAACTTTCATATTTTCCTTCAAAACCATGAACAATAGCTCTAAAAACCTATTAAGGATAACTTTTTAATTGCAATAACAGCCCATAACAGTACATTTCTTCAGATATAGACTGTTTTACAACCATACATTAAAACTATTAAATTCTTATTTATGCTCACTAAGCATACTCAAATTGATGGAATTAAAAACTTGAGAGGTATTGGTCAGATTCAGAAAAGGCTGCATAAAGAGTTATAAGAAGCTGCAATAAAACTTGCGACATCACGGAAAACTGTTGTTCTCAATACCTGAAAGACGTAATTGCTTTATTTTGGTATTTCTTTGAGATTTAAAGTGATATCATTTACAAAACTCCTAAAGGAATAAGAATATCTATGCTCTCTCCTACCTATGCCCCTTTGTATGCTGAAGACAGACCTGAAAATTGAAAGAACATGAGCTTGCAAACTTACATATACTCAGATTTTTTCCCATTGTTTGAATTTTTCATAGCATATTCTGTTCAGAAGTTAAAAATCCATGAAGAAAACCAAAAAGAGATTGGTTTTAAGGGTAAGGAGACACGTAATACTGTTGATATACCTGGAGAACCTTGACTATGATTTGGCAGGCAGGGCACCAACGACACTGAATTCTCTACCCTTTTTCCTGTTTTTTTTTTTTTTTTAAACTGGGATTATTTTTTCAGCTGATATAGCACACATAAAACAGTGACGACAAAGCACGGCCAAATTAAACAATAATGAGATTTTTAGAAGACATGCTTGACTCTTTCACTGTGCACATTAGCTTCACCTTCCAATATCACCTACTAGTGATTTTTGTGCCTGTTAGCATAAAAGGCAGTTTGACAGGATAGTGTCTGAAGTAATGAGAAATTAAAACCTGTAGATACCTAATGACCAAATTAAACTCTCATGCTGTACTTGTGCTAACCAAGAAAGAAACTCCAACTTAACATAGACTGAGATTCCTTCCAAATGCTGTGGCCAGACAAAAATAAAAATGTAGATAATCTGATCTAGTTAATGTTTAAAGAACAAAGAACAAAAAGGCATTGCATGAAATATGTGGATCTGCCAGAGAGCTAGGACTCTATTCAGCAGAGCAATTACTAAGAACTTGATTATATTTATACTATATTTATATTAGGTTAAAAACAAACCAACAAACCTGATTCAATGAGTTACTTCTCTAAGAGGTGGTCCTAGGGAAGTATTTACGAACTGAGCTGAATTCGGCCCTTGCTCTGTCATTTTGTGATGACAGTTCAATCATTGTGTGCCTCAGTTTCCCCAGTGCAACGCATGGAAAATCATTTTTAGCCCTTTCATGGGTTTTGATGATAAATTCATAAACGTACAATGAATTTCTATTGCCTTCTGAGTCTCACAGTGAAAGCAGTACAGAAACACAAAGTGCTGTTATACTACTGCGTGAAGCTGAATCATTTGCCAAATGCAAAGTACAAGTTAAAAGCAATTCCGCTTAAGGAGAACGCAGTGTGTCCTGGGAGAATCAAGCTGAGACTTCTAACATTGTTACCAAGTTTCTACAAGAAAGTGGTAGAATCCCGGAAAACATACCAGACCTACGTTGTGTTTGGGGACATGGCAAGAAAAATCAAAGCAATAGGTGCAAAGTAACACTGCAATTTCCTAGTCTCCGTACGTGAAAGAAAAACTCTGAAAGTGCTGCAGATTAAAAAAATAACACATTTAAAAGTTGAGGGGTTGTTTTTTTTTTTTTTCAGAAACTGACCAAATAAAAGTAGATCTGGAGTTCAGGATAATCTGAACAAGCAGATCCCAAAAGCAGGCAAAAAAAGCAGATGATCTGCTCTGTGTAAACCTCCAATATTAAAAATATTGCAGAGGCAAAAACAGGTACTCAACTCCTGACTGATATTAAATACAGGAATTCTTTCAGTAATGAAGATTTAAATACCAGGTGATTACAGATATAGTAGCTATATAAACCGAGATTGAAGGTGAAGGTAGAACCACTTTTACATTTACAATAATGCAATGAGTTTATGGTTATTCCTTGAACACACACCAAACGGCCTTTTCAAAGAACTCAGGCTAGCTCTTGTTTCAAACAAGTAGAATTGCAACTTGACATTGGATGTGTCTTTACTGGTATAAGTAACACTAAAAAAATTAAGGAATTTAACTATCACTTTCTGTTTCTTTTTATGTTCAGATAAATTTTAATGATTTTATTTTTTAAACAGATTGTCCAGACTAAAATACCTTCCTGCTGACTACCATGTCAGATTGTAAATCCGTAAGCTTCAGAAATAAAATCATCAGCATACAGAGGCTAAAATGTGTTAAAGGAAAAGAAGAAATATAAACACTGACTAGTTTATTAATTCTTCACTTTACGATGTAATGTAAATTACAAAAGGCTTCTTCAATGCTGATGCAACACAGATTAAAGCAAACACAAGCAAATGAAAATGTCAAGCTTAACAGGGGTGCCTCGATAAGCTTTAAAAATGTCACTGGCTTCTCTTTACACTCCATTCCACACGTGAACATCTTTTCCTTCCTCTAAAGAGTTTGAACAATGTTGCTGCTGCTCAGCTCTTGTAGTGCTTGTCTACATCACCATTTTTACTCATGAATTATTGTAACATTTTACACTTACTTTTGTCAAGCTACTGACTAATCATTCCTATTTTTTTTTAATTCCAGTTTAAATTTCTCCTTCAAAGTCATCTCGTATTTTTGGTTTTGTCTTCCTTTCTCCTTTCCTTCTAACATCAAAATCTTAATATGTTGCATCTCATGCATTTTGTGAAACATGTTTTTCCAAAATCTTTTAATGCACCAATGCCTCCTCGCTCTAAAGCTTTGGAAACACCCACCAATCACAGAACCCCCCAGCTCAAATACTTTGAAGGAGTTTGTTACAACTCCTTTCCCTCCCCCTCTCTCTTCCTCGTGTCTAGATCTGTAAATAAAGTTGGGTTTACGTAATATATTTTCATGTTGATGAATAAACACCTTTAGAAGCAAGCTAGCTTCCAGTAGTAATTTTAGAGAAACCTAGGACTGATCCTAAGCAGATAACATACTTTTAAATACATTAAATGCTGTCTCCTACTGAGAACTTATTCGCCAAACCAGGTTTGTTAACATTCCTCCCAAACACAACCTACTTTTATTAGACCAGACAGCCTGATATTTTAATTGTTAAGAACGGAACTTCTTTGTGTTAGAGAACTTGCTATCTTATTTATCTGAAACCTGCATAGATCACATTAGGTCTATGGAAATATTAGAATTCCAAAGTATGAAAAGCAGCATATGTTAAACGTATGTATTCAAAACACATTAGAAATACAGAGTTTCATTTACATCTTACCAAACTCCCTAATGTTCCAAACCTCAGCTTTTCCCCTTGCTGGTGTTAACGAAGAATGCCACAAAAGCATGTATCTAGTAACGCATGTAACAGTGTAGCTCTAAGAAGGGGATTTTATATTTCATAGAATTGTCTTAGAAAGCAACAGTATTTTTTAAATAATAAAGATTATCTAACTCACATAGAACACTTAAATATCTGCAACAATTATTTTTAAAATTGGAGGATACTCTGCGCGTCTATGCAGATGGGCAGACTAACAGTCCTTCTGATGTATTTAATTATGATCATTATTCAGTATTTTGTTGTAATTTGTAATGTCAGAACTGCACTGTTACATTTTGTCCCACTAACAAGAAAGTTTTCTATTAGATTTACAATAATTTTGAAGTCTCAGCTTGTTAAACTTGTGTTAGAAAATGTGTCACAGGGTCTCTCCTCCTAAATACATGCCTCCTGCATTTAGCAACATCTCATCCCAGTTAATGCACTTACAGCTCTACTTCCTCTTCCCAATACATACACTGGGAGTCTGTAATGCTTCAAATTCACCTTTTTTCATTAAATAAAGAGTCACAACTGCAGGTGCTATACTATTGAGAGCCACTGCTGTGCCAACAGTTTCAATTTTAAACCTATTTTTCCCCATTGATGACATTAGAACTTCACCCACGGCTGTACCAGCTTATAACTTTCACTTTTAATTAAAGAAATTAAATTGGCAACATGAAACACTTTGCTTTCACATTAGCTTTGTTAATAAAAAGTGAAAGTTAAAAGCAGCATAGCTGAAGGTAAAACCCTATTCAGAGCTACGACCACAGCGAGGTGGAATGCAAGAGTACAGGTCTAAAAAAAGATTTATTTTAAAATCATTAAAATTGAAGTATCAAATTTCTAAAAATTCAGAAAATTATCTCAACAAAATAATTCCCTCTTTGCTCTCCTCTTATCAGAAGTCAGTTATAAATTTCTGTTCAGAGAGTGCTTTATCTCACAGAAGGCTGCATTACATTCACTGTACTTTCAGAAGAGGGGGAAGGACTAAATTGGTGTGACAACTGAACTCATCTCTGGCTCAAAGAGGTAGCCCCTTCAAGTAATCACAGGATGTGTGTGTAAGGAAATCTGCATTGCCAAATTTCAGTGAGCTCTCTTCAGTCAAAAGGCCCTTCAAGCCTATAGCACTATGAAAATCTCTATCATTCATAAATACCAATTAACTCTGCAAACAACACTAAACATAATTTTCCATTTACTTATCTAATTATTCTTTTTACAGAATGGATTGTATTCCTCTGACAGACATATTTAAGACCCCAAAACTTGACAGATTTGTGCTACTAATACAGAACAGTCAAAATAATAGACTAATAGAATGTATATATACAAAATTAATTTTCAAAATTAATTTGATAATGAAATAAACATGAATTTAGCCAGTTTGAGAAGCCGAATTAACACAGTAATTTTAACATGATCCACTTTATTATAGAAATAGAAGTATTATTAATTGATTTTCTGAAAACAAGGACAACCCTAAGCTGTACCTCTTTACTGTAGAAAGCATCACTCTCTCCAAAAAACAATTAAAAAATAAAACTAAACAAAAAAAAAATCAAATACAAATTCCTGTTCCTCTTACTGATAGAAATATTTCCATTATTAATGCAGAAACAGAACCTCATTCAATTTGACACACGCAACCTGCATTTTCCAGGTTTTGGAAACAGCTGTTAAAGCAGCAAGGAACCCATCTTTTACTACAGCAAGATCTGCGCTTTGTTTGTTGTTTTGGCTTTTTTAATAAAGTCCACACAACACACACGATGTCAAACGTAAAAGCAAATTCCTCAAGTTATTTTAATCTGGCTTTTGACCTTTCTGCAGCCTTAAGACTTTCCTTAGCAATTCTTGCTGTTTCCCATACCAGCCACCAAAGACAGGTTCAAAAGATCTTGCTTCTGCATACACATGGAAACAACAGCCAGTAGGTTCTCAGCTAGGAAAACGAATGAGGGCAAAGAGCTGACTCTCCCAAATATTTCCTTTAAAGAGACTGCACTCTACTATGTGTTTATCTACAAGATTGCCCCTCCTTGTATCATTATTATTTTACTCTGTTATTCACGTATCAGGAAGATAACCCAAAAGTAATGACAATCAAGGCAGCTGCAGTCTCTCCCAGTACAGCTTCTATATGTGACACATCATATTATCTGGATGTTGGAAACAGGAGCTGTTCCAGCAGCAGGAGGTGACTGGATCTCACTGTTTTGGGGACCAGTATGTCTTTAAACACTTCTGTTATAAAAAGATTTACTAGGAAGTAAATTAGAAAAATGCTTTGGGCCCTAATGTTGTAGGTTGGTATGCATACGTTATGCAACACGATGCAGAGACCCCTGAGATCCAAGAGATCCTGTTAGCTCTTGAAACAGTATAGTCTTGTTTTCAACTTTTAGGTTTTTAATTAAAAAGCAATTGTAAGTTGCATTGTTACTATAGCATATCTTTCAATTTTTCCTTTCCTGTCAAGTTTGTCTTCCCCAAAATATTTCACTGGAATGTGAGTGTCAG
This sequence comes from Steatornis caripensis, assembly GCA_013398225.1. NCBI lineage: Eukaryota > Metazoa > Chordata > Aves > Caprimulgiformes > Steatornithidae > Steatornis > Steatornis caripensis. Next base: position 1,149,475 of record VZSC01047435.1, read on the forward strand.
TCATTACTCTTGTAAGTTTGTGGTATGAAATTTCTGTTTCTCAAGTATTTCCCAGACATGAAATGTAAGGTTTTGTAATATTCTCTCATTTAACAAGCCAATACTGCTATTTTGCTTTAAAGATACTCTTGTAGCTTCACAGTTATTTTTAACTTGCATAGTGACTTTTCTTAGAATGTGAAAAATTTAAAATACGTTTTGAAATGTAACTGTTTTTCCTTCTATCACCCATCTGATTTTATCTCTCATTCTCCCCAAAACATCCTGAAGCAAAACCAAGCCCATCTGGGTGCTTACAAATTCTGCAATCACATCCTACTGTAACAATTGAAATTATGGTTGCAGATCAATCAGAACACTAGTGTCATATATTTTTTTGATTTTAGATTCTAAGAAATAATGAACAATCTATTTCTTAGAATAAAAATTTGTAATCTGACCATATTTTGCCAAACTATGTCCTACGTAAGTCTTGCAATAGTCGTCAAACCATTGGAACAGAATGGTTGAGAGCAAGCTGAATGCTCCATGAAGGAAAGACACCAGCAATGGAAGTTCAGTTCCAAATTGGCATTTACGCTTAAATCACATCATTACATAAGCACCTCACAAAGGGTTCACAATATCTTCAACTTCTCTTTCTCAACATTAATACTGATAAATCAGCATTGCTCTTCCACGGCTAGGTTTATGGTTTAGTTTTGGTGTTTTCATACCTCCATATATTTTTCTAATATACTATGCATTTATGCCAATAT
>VZSC01047435.1:1155754-1169090 GCA_013398225.1 Steatornis caripensis
GGCCCCGCGCGCCGCCCGCCTCGCCCGCGCGCCGCCGAACGGCTGCCACGTCGGGAAGCGTCGCGGTCACAACGCCCACGGGGAAACCCGCGCTGAGCTCTCCTTGCGGGCACGGCTGTTACGGCTGCTTTTGCGCTAAGCCGTACGAAAAAGATGATGTTTCCTGCAGCTCTCCTTCGCCCCGTCTCTTCCTCGGTTTTTTTTTGATCTGCAGTGTCTATTTAAATGTATATTTTATTACATCACTTCAGTACATCATTCCCACGCCTCCCAGAGCCGAGTTCTCTATGCAATCTATTTCTGATATTAATTTTCTTAATGATTCTTTGAAGTTGTTATCTCTTAAACTAACTTAGGCCATCACCGACTCCATATCGTACACGTTACCTTAAGGATTTCAGACATACGTACATATGGTTTTTAACTGATTTTTTCTTTATCGCTAAAAAAAATTAAATATTTCTTGGCACCCAATTTGTCCTCTGTAATAGAGATGGAACGCCGCTGAAGTTGCTGAAAGCTGAACGTGTAATAGAAAGCAGACATACGCATTAAGATTCCAATCCTGCAACTTTTACTCATGCAAATTAAGTCCTTGAAGTCAGTAGGACTATTCACATCAGTAGGAGCTATTTGTGCCAGTCAGACTTGCAATATCGAGACCCATTTGAGCATGCACCATTTTATTATGCAAACACGTGTAAGCAAAGCTATCAATCAAAAATCACAAGTCTGAAAGATAAAATGCAAGCAAGAGGAGAAATTTAATTCACTAGGATCCGGAAAAGAGGTGTCAGATGGAAAATTCTGCTGAGTACCCTAGGTAAGGGTACAAATGAATAATTGTTAAAACAAAAATTCTTTGGATTTCAACAGTGTAACTACAGCTATCCAACTTCCCTGAACACACACAATCCTTTCATATAAAGAACTATCACCATCTTGTGTTTTTTTCACAATAAAGGTTTTCCTAATTTTAAGGACTTTTGTTCTAAGTAAATTCAACCATTATATGGCTTGTTCTGCCTATTCAACTCTTCAGAAATTAATCTATTATCAAAGGACCATTCCCTGAGATGCATGGTTCCTAAAGATTCTTGTCCTATATCCTCTTCATCAGCCTCTGCAATACCCCGGTAAATTTCTACTCCTGAAAACCCTCAACGCAATATTCTCAAGTCCAGAAAACTACTTGGAGATCAGTTATAAACAGAGTCCATCAGGAGCCTGTCCCGGGACTTACCATTTTTAATATCTTTCTCAGTGACCTGGAGGAGGAGACACAAAGCAGATGGCACCACATTGAGTGGTGCAAATGGTAGGGCTGCCAGTCAGAAGGACCTAATGAGCGGCCAACAGGAACTTCATGAAATTCAAGGACAAATGCAAAGTACTGCACCTGCGATGGACTAAACCTCTGCAACGATACAGGCTGAAAACTGCCCAGCAGGATAGCAGCACTGATGGAAATCACATCAGGGTCTGGTGGGCAGTAGGCTAACGAGGACTCAGCAGTGCATCCTGGCAACTATGAAGACTAACAGCATAGCGGGTTGTATCAACAGCAAAAAGGTAGATCAACAGTAACGAATACACCAAGGCAAACAATTACTCCTCTTCACTCAGCACTCAGCCCACATCTAGAATACTGCAGTCAGTTTTGGTTCAGCTGGTACAAGAAAGACTTGGAAAAACTTGAGCTCAGGGAAAGACGATTATGGGGTTGGAGCAAAAGACCTATACGAGGAGGACCTGAAGGTTCTTTATCCTGGAGAAGAGAAGGCTTAGGGGAGATTATGGAGAAGATGGAGCCAGACTCTTTATTGGGGATGCCTGGAAAGAGGAGAAATACATTAATAAACCGAAACAGCAAAGGCTCTGACTGGATACATTTTGAAGATAATTAAGTACTGGAACACTGCACAAAAAAGTTGCAGACTCTCCCATCTTCCAGGTTTTTAAGACTCAGACAGAAAATGCCCTGAACAACCTTGTCTGAATTAAATGCTGACCCAGCTTTGAGCAAGAGGTTGGACTAGATGACCACTCAATTTCTCTTTCAACCGGAGTGATTCTATGATTCCTGTCCTCCTGCATAGCTCCAACTTCCTCCCATATTCCTTATTACTGTACAATACTCTTAGTTCCCTCATACATCTAGGATCATCCCCTAGCATGTCTCCCAGTCCATGTTCGTCCAGCTTGCTAGCTGGGCACAGTCAGCTCACCCTGAGGATAGTCTATACAAGAGGGCTGACTGGCAGCCAACCAGATAGAAGAGGAAAGAAAAGGAAAACCAGTTGATTTCCCCCTCACCTGGGACACAGAGCAGCTCTCTAGCTGCTGATTTATCAATGGATTCAAAAGTTACCTGAAGGGAGAGGGAAGGCAGGCATATAGACCATTCCATCATGTAAGGCTAGCTTTCTTTGGAAAACAGGCTAAGGACGAAAGAATACAAAACAAATTTCCCAAAAAATGAATTGGCGTCAAGAAACTAGACTGCCAAAACACAAATTTTTAAAAAGTCAACTTGTCATGCACAACATTCATCATCTGTGGAAGCATCATATTGTCTTTCCTGCTCTAAATTACACTAGTCAAAATCCTGTTAGGATAGGATGTCAGAAGCAGGATGCATTCCAAAGCTGTATACTTCACGAAGATTTGGCACACTACTTCAATATTTGGAATGTACTTGGGGCAAGGATGGGAAAATTACCAGTGTGCTCCTGAAACAACAATCTCACCTACGCTTGGAAAGGCTGGCCTAGTTACACATACACAGTAATGCATACCATTTTATTGATCTGCTGACCTAGGAGAAGTTCTGATACCATTGTTTACTCAGGGAAAATGCCAAGTAGAAACTGAATCTATGCAAAGGGCTGGAAACTGTTAATCTTTCTGTATTAAAGTCTTATTATTTCTTCTTCACTGCTGCATCTCCTCCTGAGTTTCATCCACTCTCATTTATAAAAAGCATACTGGAATTCTGTCTGCCATCAAAGGAAAATAATGCTGATCTCTAAATAGGAAATTCCTGATACATTATTCTAGTCTGCATAATTATTTTTCTCAGTTTCAACACAGAAAGGCTTCTCTTCTCTTTGCAAGATTCCCTAGATTGATGATGTAGGAGAAGAAATATAATTTATAGTTTTAAGTAATGTGCATACACATATATGTATTTAATAATACTATACATACTTAACTGTACCACAAACCACAAATATCCTCAATATATTATTCATCTTCCCAACCAAGTCACTGGACAGTGGCTTCGTCTACAGATATTTTTATTTAGGCGTTAGCATTCTGGATTCTAGTCTTAATTGTGCAATCTGATCATTGCAAGAATAAGTTATAATATATACATTTACATACACATAGAAACACAAAACGCAAAGAGAAAATTAAGATTACACAAAAAAATTAACTTATTTCTATCAACAGACTGCTATCATTTGTCTTTCATTTTAAAAAGCTGAACTCGTTTCTGACTTTTAGGTGATCATCTTAATGTGCTTTAAGTGGGACAATGCAGCCATCTTAACTTGTAGTTTTGTGACCAAAATTTTGCAGGAAGCAGCCACACACTTAAAAGTAAAACATGGAGAAATGTGTAATTAAAAAAAAAAGTTGCTTGCTTGTAAATAACACATTTGTTAAATTTAGACATTTTTGATAACAAGTATATGCTTCAAGTTTTTAAAGTTACTTTAGCAATGTAATTCTGAACTTTTCCTAGAGCTAAGATAAAAACATTGTCAGGGATAACAACAAAAACGGAGCTGAAGAAAAGCAATGCTCCAAGCTATAATTTTAACTAATCTCTCCACTTGAATTTGAGTTTTTATATTTTCAAAGACATAATTAAGGTCACGTTCTTCATTCGAGTGTTCTTGCCAGATCTCTACTACACCAGAAGTGTACAAGACCATCAAGAACTGAGTACTGATTGTATGAACACTTCAATTCTTTGTGGCAGGACTCGTTTTCAACACATCCTCAGATGCATCAATTGCTACTAAAGCAGTCAGTTGAGTCACACTATCCTATATGAAAAATATGAACAATCACAAATTAATACCCCCAAAGTAAGCAAATTTCTAATCTCCCAAGCAGTTACAGAGTACCACAATAGTCTGCCTACATATTAATCCTTAATTACATTTTTGAAAGCTTTAATATCAAAACATGGTTCAATCAGCATTTAATAAAGATCTACAGTATATGAGACAACATGCAAAGGAAGTATAAGTGTTAGAATATTTTTGTTACAAATAAACTATATTCTATTTAAAAGTTTGAGCTATTGCAAAAGAGCTTCTATAAAGTTAGAACTTACATACAAGTTCCAAAAACCTTGAGGGAAAAAACGTTCAGCAATATTATTCTGATATTGGCATATGTGTCACTAGCACAAGATTGTTTTTTATGAACATAAAAGCACGTAAACCTTGTCATTGAAAACTTTCAGGTCCCAAGAAGTGAAAATGCTGAAGAATGCTATCATCTGCTTAGCTATCTGAAAGGTACTGGCTTTGCTGTACTTTAAAAGTTTAATTATATTTTATTGATCAAACAATCCGAAACAAATCGTAAGAATACTGCCCTATTTGAGAAGCAGAAGAAAAATACTATCTTTGCAGATAGGCTTTCAAAGAATCAAAAAGTTACTTTAATAATTTATACTTTAAGAGGACTGACAAGGTTGAGATCAAAGATAAAAAAATTATTTGTAAAACATTAGGTCTGACTGATTATTGATGTGATAAATTATTGAGTGCCTGTATAAAATCTCTTTGTGTTTCCACTTAAAACAGAAAAACCTTGAAGAACTGGTTTTAAACAGTTAAACAGCATGTATTTAGGGCTTGAATTTGTCTTGTCCTTCAACAGAAACATTGGGAGAGTGCACGATTAGTCTCTATTTGCCCTAATTACAGGTCAGCCAGAACAGCAGAAAGCACTCTCTGCTAACATTTTAAAACCAGGAGCAACTTCTTAAACTTCAAATTCTGTGCATGAAATATTAGCACAAGATGCAACTGGAACCAGACTTCTTAGGTGCAGGCCTCTTCTGCTGTCACAGCTAGCTTGCATACTACAAGATGGAAACAAATCATAAAAGTTCATCCCCCTTGAATCTGGGACATTATTTGTTTAAATGTTTATTTAACCTCATTCAACACCACCAGATATAGAATAATGCAAGAGAGAGGCATCTGGTCATATCTACCTACCTACCTCACCCCCATAGCACAGTAAGTACTAGGCTGTGCCTTGGACTGTCTACAACTGTAGGCTCAAGCCCCCTTTGTTTTTTATTCCAACAGAACCACCACAGTTTTATACATGCCTCAGTCCTTCTCCAATCTTTCCCATCAAGAAAAGCAAAGTATTGGGAAAAACTACCACTTGAATTTCTGCAGTCTTCCAAACTATGCAATTCTTTAATAAATTCCATTCCTCTATTTCAATAGCACAAGGGAAACTGATGATTTTACAGGTCTGGTGTAAGCGTCAGAAGTGAAACATCTGAAAAATCTTAATGTCTGTAAAATTACGTATCACTAAATACAGCACGATCAGTTAACTAGTCACTCGTCAAGACTTAAGCTATACAGGAACTTCTGGAGACTAACAGCTGAAAAACCAGAGCCCCAGATTTTAAGTATAAAAAACTGAAGGAAAAGCGTGTTAAACAGACTGACAGTCCAAACAACAAATCACTAGCTCTGATGATTAGTATTAGAGATTCCTTGGGGTATAAGATAACCTAGTGATCCCAGCAAAAGAAACAGTATGATAATTTTAGATATAACTTTCTGCTTTCAGTCCTTTAAATAAAAGGTTTACTTTAAGTCTTACTAAATGCATAAATAATTTAATAAATGTTGACTTGTACTGTTAAGCCTGTCTGGTGCTGGAAGACATGAAGAAAGGGGAAACCAAAAAACTTCAGTTGCTACCTTCACAAAACCAGCCAATCCAAATGAAGTTGTCTGAGCAGGCACCTCTGAGGAACCTATAACTGGGAGTGTGTTCAAGGAAGCCATGGGCTAGGGAGCGTTTCCTGCCTAACTAGAGAGAATCAGTGCCAAGTGCTTTGAGATTTGGTAAATTATTCCTTCTAGTAGGTACAAACCAGCACTCCCCTCTGAGGGACATATGACCAAGTTACATTCCACAGCTCCAAATCAGGCCTGAACTGGAATGGGAAAGATTTTGTAAACCAGTATCTGATACTGTTCAGGACTATACTTCCAGTTCACCTTCATGTGTAATAAATTGACTTTGTTGAAGAGAATTACTTTTTATCACCATGTAATTGTTATTTACAAAATAACCGAAGACTCTACATTAATTACTTAAGTAAGTTTGTTTGTAAAAGAACATTCCTCCTCTCATAGGATAAAAATTCTCTCATGAGCTGGCTTCTGGATAAAAGCGGACAGGCTTCTTGATAACTCAAGACTTGCTGGGTGTAGTATTTGTTCTGTACTACTTCAGAACTACCCACCTTGAGATGATTCCCCAGGAAGCATATTGTGAAATTGAGAAACTGGTGAAACATCAGTTACTTTTAAAAAATAAATTAATAAATCCCAAGCTTACAGATTAAAATGCTCAAAATACTTAGCCATTTTCAGTGCAAGGACAGAAAAAAAGATAACCAGCCATACAATAGCAATGTAACCTAAAAGAATACAAATTCTGAATAAATGTTACACAAATTTTAATACTCTCTTCTCCTCCTGCTCCCTCCAAAGTAAATGCCAAATTATGTTAGAGATGCAAGATTCAACTAAGACTCATAAGCTCTAGTGTGAATGCACTGGTACAAAACCACTCATAAAGCTTGTTTCAGGTACCATAGTGGATTTAACTTATTCAGTACAAATTGTACTATTTATTATAGTTATGTATTTATATAATTGCATAAAAAGTTAAGAAAAGCTAAACTAGGTAATACAGTCCAGCATCCTTTCTGTAATAGCAGTAGTGCGAGATGCTGCCAGAAGACTATTTAAAAAAACAAAGCGTGCCGTGACAACTGTGCAACAATATACATCTTAAGACCATCCTAAGTTAGAGGATCTTACCTTTCTCTCAATTAGGTCAAGGTGGAATTTTTTTTCTCATTAATTTTTTGAACCTGCAACACCCACAAGTTAACTACTTACCTGGCAAAAAAAACTCCAACCCTTTTTCCTTGTTTTGAACTTTTGTCTTCTAATTTCGTTTGATATCTCTAATTATTGTAAAGAGAAAATCAGAAAAAAAAGCTCCAGGGGGTCATATTGGTATAATTCTTTTAACACAACAGAGCCAGAACCATAGTTGTATCCATGCAAAACCTATGTGTAACCCAGGCCAAAATGTCTGATGTATTTTTTGTGCTGATTCAAAGCTGTTATGCAGGGTGGAACTTGGGCAGGACAAAAAAAATTAATCAAGTAGAAAAATAATTTCTCAAGAATCATACTTTAACCCTGCTAATATGATCAGTGTTTTTTGATGAAAGTCATGTAAGAATGACAAAAAAGCCTTCACTTCTCTAAGAGTTCTCAACCAGGCAGGTAAATCTGGGAATCCACATATAATTCATACTTTTTTGGCAAAATGAAAGAACTATTTTGTGAAGAGGCTGGACCTAAAATATATATATAACTAGACAATCCAGTTTGCAAAATTCTGTCTGCAAGCCAGATAATTAAACAGCTGAAAGGTAGCTATTAATCATCCCTAAAGTGTCTTTTTATTATCCTTCGTGGTTTGTCTCCAACAGAATCCAGCTAGTCACCAAACAACATTATACACAGGTATGTGGAAGCTTGGAAAATGGAAGGAGTTGCCATAAATCATGGAAGCATGAACATATAATCAGTGCACCTATAAAAGAATACTTAGTATTCAGACAGCAAGGAAGCCATGCAGCTTGATCAGAGAGGACAGAAAGAATGTAAACTCTGAGGGAATAGAAGCTGATTTTTTTCTGTAACTAAACTGTATATTAACTAATTTCTTTTAGGAGAAATCAAAATCTCAATGTACAAAGGAAACATTTTTATCCTTGTGATGTTTAATTCCTTCTCTTTTAATAATTCCTCTTTAAGCTTACTTTTGTGCGATTTCATGTGTATATCTAAAAGAAGGGACAATGCTGAAGTTATTAAAAGGGAGGCACTGAAGGTCAAAGAATTTTTGAGCACTACATCCAGATCCTACTCAGTAACCTGTGCTGCAGTGACTGAACAGTGTGAGGAAAATGTAAAAGACAGAGGAGAGGATCAGAACTGAAATAGGTGCAGGTCTCAACATGTCAAATGAGAACATACAGACTACAGTTACATGATTATTTTTTTCATCTTAGTTTTCTCAAAACATAAATACAATACACATAATAAGCATCTCCAAAGACATTCAGGAACATTCAAGAGTAAACACAGCGTGACTGTAGAGAACTGGAAAATATGTTTGCTATTTTTATGAATAATAATACATGCTTCAATGCACTTTTGTGTTTCACTAGTCACTACAGAGTCAAATCAAAAGAAATTGTTAGAGGGACCAGATAAGAAAGAACTAATACGGCAATCAGACCAATAAGAGTCCTTAAGAAAACAATAGAGAAATTGTTAGTCGGGGATTTATCCCCTACCTGTTTTCATGCAGGCTAGAAGAATGTGCTTCTCCAGCTAAGCCCAAGATCAAAAGATCCTCAGGCTTAAATACAAGAAGTATATGATTACAACAATATGTCAGGTGAGACAGAGGTGGAAAAGAATCATTGTAAGAATATCAAGAGATGACAAACACATGTGGAGGCACAGATGCTAGCATCCTGTAACGTGGTCCTTGCAGTGACAGAACACACTCTCAGTCACATTCACACAAGGATTAAAAGGAATACCAAGTATAAGAATTTGCCTATATGGTTCTGTTCTTTAAAAGCAATTTCTGCAAACAATGAAGACATTTTGGCAAACTTTTTTTCTGGAGAAACCATCTCTCTGACGCTGTATTATAAAGTCCTGTTGGTGACATGTCTAAATAGGTATCACAGTTGTCTACTACAAGCCTGATGGCAGGCAGACTAGCTCAACATGAGGCCTCATCTTAAGCAGGCTGGAAAGCCATGTCAGTCGGAAAGGATATGCACAAAGAATACAAGAAATTATAAAGGATACCAGAAGAGTAAACCAAAGACCATAACCTGAATTTCAAAATGTCAGCACTTTCATCTGTGTATGTGTGGGATTAGAGGAAAAGTTGTCAAGATCACGACATTGTGCCACATTCATTAATACCAAATCCATGCATCATCAGATCATCCACCACTACAAAGTTTATCCCTTTGATTTGTCAAAATATCTGTAGTTTATGATAGCTGATATTTAAGTTGCACTTCTACATTATGGTGCAAGAACAGATGGTGGTACCTCATCTGGACCAACATCCAGTGTTGCAGCTACTTCCTTGAAAACAAACACCCTTTCATTACCAGTGGAATGTCTTTGTACCAGTTCAACACTTCACAACATTTGGCTGTAATTTATTTTATTCAACACTAGAACTGCAAAACTGGTTAAATCACAGACTAACACTACTGATATTATAAGCACTGGAAAAAAAGTGTCAAATTGCCAATGAGTTAATCGTAGAATCTGGACTTTGTATACAGTAGACTCAGCAACATGGAGTCTAACAAATGAAATTCAAACTCAGGGGAGAAGGAAAGACTAAAGTCAAGTTTATGAAGTTTTTCAATAATTTTAAGAAATGAAAACGTTAGAACCTTAGTATGAGCAGCAGGATTGCCAAATAAACGTTATGAACAATCATTTCAACATATTTTAGAAAATATTACCTTTTACTTTTTCCCCCTTAAACGATCCTTGAAGATGCTGCTCAGTGATCAATGACTTCCTCCTCCACAAAGATGTTCCAACATGTGTTGAGAGTTGGGGACATTAGTACCACCTCTAGAGCATGGAGTATGCCTACAGGGATAACGTAAGTCAGCTTTATGCAATATTGAATGGTTCTCTAAGGTTTTCTTTTTATTGTTCTTATTTCACATCCAATATTTATTACCAGAAATCTCTTTATAAATTAATCTGGTAGACAATGCATCTCCACAGAATGATGATCTTAATTTTACCCTCCTTTGCAGAGACCAAAAATTTAAGCCATTCCCAGGTACGTTCCCAGGTACAAACTTATTCTGAGGCTGGGCAATGTATTGTGGTAGGCCTTGAAGGCCCGAACTGCCTTCCAGAAATAGCAAGACCTTTTAAAGAAGGCTCTTCTACTACATTCATAAAACAGAAGCAAGGTATCATGGTGAAAACAAAACCTGAATTCTCCAAATACTTCTGGGAGCAAGTAGTATGGTCATGCTCTCAGTTCAATTGGAGTAAAACCTTTGAAAATGATGCCTGAAGAAACAGCTTCATTTTCCACACAAATGATCATAATTCAAACATATCTACATTTATTTTGAGAAATGACTGCTTAATGAAATAACATCAGTCCTTGCACTTAGAGGTGACACTGCTAAAAGCATAACTCAGATTCTGTAGTGTGGCAAAACCAATAAGATTAATAAAAAGAAAACCTTAGAAATACACAAAAAATATTGAACAGAAGCTGCCCTACCTTTCACAGAAAGGCAGACTCCAAGCTCTCAGGTGGTACTGAAGTTACCATTCCAACACATGTTGGGACATCTTGTAAAACAGGAAGTCTAATCATGGACCTATTAAAGAAAGAACAACAATATGGTTTAACATTCTGCTGAAATACTTACTGTTTATGTTTATTTGGCAACACTGCTGCTGATACTAAGATGGGAATGCATTCCCACCTTTTTTGAAAAGGAAATAATAAATGTAAATAACATATAATTGTCTTATAATATTGTAACATTAGCAATCAATTAAGTTGGAATAGAAAACCAGATTATCTATTGAACATGTACAATAAACTCCAATCTCAACATAAGACACTAAATTATCACAACTATGGACATTGATAAGAAGATTGGGAGTAGTGCACACCTTCTAATCTAAATAGAATTGGTAGCAAATTACTTGTTTTATACTAACGAAAAAAACCCTAACTCTGCATCAAGTTACAGAACTATTCCAGATGTCAGAATGTAGATACATCGCTACATTTGCCACGTCTCTGCAGGTGATATACTGAAGTTTACAGGAATTAGAGAAAGTCAATGTATTTGGCATGCACAATAACTTGCAATTTGGATTATACAATACCTAACACGATTTTTTTTCCTGAGAGAAAGCTACTACAGTCACAGAAAACACCACTCTAGGTACAGTTCAAGTGGACTAAGTATGTTGTTAGGACAATGTATGACTTCCAAATGCTATACTTAAGAACAAGTACATGTTAGAACCATCTCAAACTAAGCATGTCATTAAGACAATGCACGACTTCAAAATGTTATGCTTAAGAACAAGTAAATGTTAGAACTATCTTCAAACACATCAGGAGTTATGTCCACAGATATTTAAGGAGATCATCGTGACAGATGCTGGTGGAAAAACTGGTATTAAAAGGAATATTTCAGTTTGAAGACATATCAACTCATGGATAAAAAGCTAAAAGTCAACAATGAAAACGACTAAGTCAGATCAACAAAAAGTGCAGTAAAAATAAAAAATTATGTTCCTAGGCAATCTGATAGCTCAGAATTTCAGAACCCACAACAACAGTAATCTAAACAGCTATAAAAACCCTCTAAAATAAACCAACCAGAGACATAAGTATACTTTTATGTTAGAACTGCTCTGTATATGAAAGAGAAACCATCAATAAATAGTACAGCTTCATCTCATTCAAACATGAACGCAACTGTTGACAAACAAACAGATGAAACAGGGATGACAGAATAACTCTATTATTAATCTAGTAACAAATGCTTTAAATAGAGGCTCTGAAATCTACTGGTCTGGTTCCATGAAGGATATCTCAATCAGTTTTTAGACTGTTTAGCAATATAAAATGCCCTGTAGAGTATTCAAATTATTTATTTAAAATATATACAAATCCATACAACTTGGCTGCCTCTGTGATGCCACACAGTAGATTCAATACACTCCAGAATACAGGAAACACAGATAAGCTATTTCCTTATGGTTTAACATGTATTTTTATAGCAGACATGCAATTCATGTGTGACTAAACAAAGGAAAAAATCAAGGCAGAGCAATGATCAATATTTCATCACACAGAATTAAAAAGATATTAAATGTAAAATAACAAAAAGGTAAATCTGTAGATTATGTTGAGCCTAACCCTGCAATTGTGTCACTGACAGAGACAGTGGCTTCAATCTATCAAGCCAAGCTGCTCTGAAGCTGTTTTAAGGAAGACTGTAGGCCTTTTAACCACTGGACTAGGAGAATTTGGATTTGTCAGCATATTTTCAAGCTTCATAATAATTGGCCTGCACCACTATGTGCATTCTGGCCTAAAAATCTATTTGGATGAAGGAAGAGAACTCAGTACCAATTTTGTGATAGGAAATGTTGCAGGTGTATGCTATGTTGTCAATATAATAGACTTTCCAAAGAAAATTTATAACAATGCTACATAACAGACATAAATACAGTATTTCATAAAATTCTGCTACAGAAAAATTGATTTCCTAATGTAGGTTTAAAAATAATTCTAAATGAATGTGAAATAAAAATATCATCAGTGATTCTCCAACACATTTTTATGATAGATATTTAAGTAAAAATAATTTGAAAAGATGGACAGTTAAAATGTATTCAATATGGCCAAAGCAGTCCCACATTTCTTAGAATCTCACATTTGTAATTATTCTATTCAGCCAGTGCTCTGTAACAATAGAAACCGAAGTAGAAAAATTGGGTGAAGAACGCTGAAAGTGAAAGAGAGAAAGAAACAATCTAAGTAAAAGAAAAGAGTATGCCAAACTTAAGTTTCATTATTATTGCATTAAGACAGTTAATTCATGGTTAAGGTTCTCCACAAGTTTTAGGGACAGCCAAGTAAAAGCAAAATGCCATCATCTGGTTGTAGAAGAAATCAGTTAGAATTAAAACAAAAGCTGTGGGAATTAATAAACTGCTGCAGATTCTAAGGTTGTGGAGATACCGCACTCTGCTGACAACAAAATATAAAGGAAAGTTTTTGGAACCACTCGTAGAGGTTCTTGAGACCACCAACTCTCAGTGAAAAGACTTCTCAGGATAGTACACAACATATTTGTTCCCTTTTTCCATGGATTTACTTATCAGGCAATATAAAAAGGGTCAACTTTTATCCC
>VZSC01047435.1:1179694-1220156 GCA_013398225.1 Steatornis caripensis
GAGGTTGTGGAGTCTCCTTCTCTGGAGATATTCAAAACCCGCCTGGACGCATTCCTGTGCAACCTATTCTAGGCTAACCTGCTTTAGCAGGGGGGTTGGACTAGATGATCTCTAGAGGTCCCTTCCAACCCCTACCATTCTATGATTCTATGATTATGGTACAAATTTAAGTCTGGATCTCTACTGTAAAACAAAGAAAAAATTACAAAAAGTGGAATTCAAATTTCCATCCTTAGGTATTAACATAGTTGAGAAGTCAACTAAATTGAGCTGTTTGTAGTTCCCTCTGAAAAATTTAGCAAAATAAATTTTAATACCAAAAAAGGTGACATAAAATTTCACGAATACAACAACTCTACAACGCACAAATTTTGGGTTGAAAACTGTGTCATAGAACAGCTACTACAATAGCCAGTGAACTCATGTAAGCAGTCTTACAGTTCATTAATAAATGCTGACATCAAGGGCTAAGTTGTAATTTGCAAGCTTCTTAATTGCTCTGTCTTTTATGTAATTCCTTCCTGTATTTCCCACAGTCCAGCACAGAAGAAACTGAAAATAATAAAGTTCACATTTCTATTTCTAGTGACCAACACGTTGCTCATAAGAGTGAAAAGCTCAAGTAAGTTATTTTAAAGAAAGCAGAATATAAAATAATGAAACAAGTATGCAACAATAAAACACTAAGGGCAAAATAAATTTATACATAACACAACTATTTTTCAAAATTCTTGCTTTGCTTTAGATGCCAGTTTGCCTTCTGGCTAAAAACACATTCTTCACACACGCTGGGAATGTTGAGGAAAACTAGTCAGCATTCAGAGGATTAATACAGATTTCCAGCTCTGTGCCCTTAGGCTTGATAGTCAGACATCTATTTGTCCTCAGGAGAGGTTAGGGGTTGAAATGCAAGTATGCAAACAACTGAATTCTTTGTTAAGGTATCAAGAAAAAGCTTGATCTTTGTTGCTGTTTAATAAATCCTTGCAATTTTATGGACTTATTTAAATGCAGCTTTGTGTCTTACTATTTTGAAGGAGAAAACAATGCAAGGAAACAAACACATTCATTCTGACTAAAATTTGTTCTCTAGAGGAAAAATGACATACACCCTTGACAGCTTATTTACCAAACTCACTAAAGATTTATTGATTTATCAATCAGTGCCTTGAGCATTTGCTTCTCCCCAAGGGAAAATTAACAATTCCAGCTAACCTAATATATTCTACGTATAAACTAAGTGAATGCAAGAATCAATCCTGGCACAGTTTACAACATCCAGTTAAAAAAATGCTGTCCCTTTTGGTGTATGTAAAATTGAAAGCTATACTAACGAAGAATAAATGCTCATGTTGCTTACAAGCATCAAAAATACTTATTAAGACAGTACAATTGAACCCAACAGACATTTTAAATCATTTAAATACTCAGTGGGAGGCAAAAGCATTGGAAAATAAAAAATTGAATGATTTTGCTTCTAGATTAATACTAAGTACTACCACTATTAGTTGCAATACTGACATGCCTCAAAGCAGAGACATTTCAAAGAGCTACAAATTCTCTTTTACTTCACCTGCAAAAGCACAACCCTGAAAATCAGTTACTAGTTTGATGATGTCAGACCGAAATACGAATTCCAGAAGATGAAAATGAAAATCTAGGAATACTTTGTAATTTAACAAAGAAAGAAAATGTTTGAACACAAATACAACGCACTTTTATCAGGGGAACAAAACTTAAATGATGGTAGTGAAAGCAAAATGCAGTAAACTTAAGACCGGCTTTTCACTACAAATAGTAAAAGTATCCAAAATATGTATAAAATAGAAGTTTGAAGTACAAAAGCACTGGTATAGCAGTTCAATGCATCAATGCTACTGTGTTAAACCTTTGCAGCACCTGATTACTACAGGGACCCACAGAACGCCCCAATCTGCTACCTAAGAAAGCATGTGAAGAATAGATACAGCAATGACTTTTCTTTAAAATCAAGAACAACAATCCTACACACATACCAAAAAAAACACCAAACCCACTACCAAAACCATACAGTATTTTCTCCGTGATGATGAGGGAATAGCTGCAGCTTAATTGTAGAAGCCTATCGACAGGATGCCTTGTCATCACAATTAGTATCTTCTCAGCAAGATACGTTCCATATGATCGTTAGAATCCAATACATAAAACCAACCATGTATTTTTTTTAAAATGTCATGCACATAATTCCATTTACCAGAAGTTATATTACAATCCACGGAACTGAAGGCTTCACTAAACATTTAGAAGTGCATTTAGAGAAAAACCCTCAACACATGCTATGACCCCCTCCCTTTTTTTAGAATAGAACTAAGTAAGAAAATCGTCATCCAACCACAGGAAGAAGTGGCAGGAATTATTGTAAAACACTGCCCTCTGGTGTTAAGCCAATTCTAAATTCTATTTTACATTTACGATCCCCCCGCAACCATCCCCTGCATTTTTTTATTATTTCTTTTTTTTTTTACCTGAAAGAACCACCTCCAGGGTCATTCAGCTTGTTGTTCTGATTTGCAGAGACCTGAACACCAAAGCCCCCAGGACTTTTGCTGGCTTGTATTGTTGGTGCCTTCCCTACTGTGCCTGAAAAACACCAAGCAGTGTTATTATGAGCTGTCTTAGACAATTTATATCAAAGAACCTTCTGTCCAGGAACTAAATTTAACTGTCTGTAAATTTCAAACAAAGGAAGTTATTATTTTTAAAGATTACACTGCTGAAGAAGAACAATTTAAAATACAAAATTTATATTAACACTACAGTTTGTTCAATATTTACAGAATACTGAATATTCCAAAAAGTGAAAACCGTTGGCCATATAACTGGTTATAATACACATGATGGGTATAAGTGTGTTTGCAATTGCCAGTAAACCACTTTTCTAGATAATATGCACAGAATAAAGAAGTAGAATTTGAAATGTTCTTAATACAGATGTTTTAAGTCACAGTCACTCAGTGTACTAACTATGCCTTTTTACTTTTTTTATATATTCCTTGCTCTTTGTGCAGTGAAAAACATGTCTTTTCAGAGTGGAAAACATTGTTTTAAATATTTTTAAATGTTTTATATTATATGTAAAAGAAAATACACTATTGTAAAACTTGACATAACTCCCCTCATAAAGGTTGTCTTTTACTTTCTTATTTTGAAAATTATTATTTAAAAGTAATTCATATCTGTATCTAGACATTACAGATCTATACATAGAAGTAAAACTGGGCTTTCTAAATGAGCAGAAATGTGGTGGACATTCAGTTTCTTGTGGCAATAAATTAAAAATGGATATTAATTCATCTCTGACATTTGGAAAAATCTGACCAAAAATAATTACAAATTTATGTTGCTAATTACTAAATCAACAGATCTGTATTATTGTATCAGTATGCAACTGAAAAAGCACTGACAAATGAAACTTTCGGAGTAAGCCCTCCTCTACTGCTTAAACACATTTACTTGGGTTATATTTTGTGCTTCCTTTAATCCCATCTGTGTTTTGGCATGTGAAAATAACTAATTCATATGTCTACTTGACTTAAAAGATCTCACCTTTTTCTTGTATATCACTCAATTTTGTTTAGCATTACATACACACATAGTGTTTGAGAGTTTGAGAAGTACATGAAAGTTATTCCTGCACATCTGACACGACTGCATATAGATGGCATGGTACGAACCTTAGTACACTTACATTAGTTATCTTTCAAGAATTAGGAAATCCTGAAACACAACTATCCCAACAAATCCTTTTAAGAACACTTCTTTGCTAAAACAAAATGTTAGCTTTAAATACGTCCAGGATTACTTTTTTATTTTGAAGTCTTTATCAACTGCAACATATGATCTTAAAGTGAAACTAATTTGAAAATTTAATTCATTCACTCAATTTGAAACTTAATTCATTCAGTTCTTCAACCTATATAAATAAACCGTTGTGTGGACTCTCAACATTAGCAAATACAAAACAAGATTTAGGACTTCAGGCTCCAAGCCTGAGGAACAAAAATATATTCTCATCAGAATATTCAAGGTCCATAAGATGTCACAGATAACATTAGTTCATGGACCAGACAACTCATTTATCTGTTTCAGATGAACTAATTGAAAAGTTTTCTACTAAGTAAACTGGAAGGAAAGAAATAATACAATAATAAAAATTAGCAGATCTCAGCTTTCTACAATTAACATCTAGGAGATTAAAAGTGTGTTAACCTTGAAAATTATTGCAATGGCAAAATTAAGGTAACAGCAGTACTCCTCCAGAATTAATATTATATTCTTTTAGAACTACTATCGGTGGTTTGCTTTCTACAGATGATAACTTTTGACAAAAAAAGAAACCAAACCAACAGAGTAGTTGAGTTCTTGGTCTCAGGAAAACAGTATGTCCACACTGGAGATGGAAAAAATAAAGTCTTGCTTTCCTTCACTCCATGTATATGTAATTCTACTCAAATGGATCTGGCAAAGTAAATACAAGTTTTGGGATGACACACAAGTTCTCTGGTTTAAATCACAACCCTGCAGGATTAAGTAGTTAGACATAAAATATGGCTAGAACATATCAATTTGTATTATGAGGCAGGGCATATTTTGAAAATTAAAATCACCTGTGGGCCTAGATATTTCATGGGATTGGTAATGACATACAGAGTCTTTCACCACTGGGTCCTCATTTCAAATTTTAAGTAGCATGATCTAGAGAAATAAATCCAAATTTAGGAGCTTATAAATTCCTAGTTGTATTTCTGCACAGGTTAAGTAGCTGCAATGAGTACTCCAGCTAATTATTTTATTCTTTGGCTCAATTCCCCCATCCATAAGATGCAATTCATCTAATTACTATACTGATAAGTGTTTTGATAAAGGAGTGTGATTTTTTTGTGCAATAACTATGGTGTTACTTTCCTTGGTGTGGAAGTACTTTCATTAATATAAAAATCCTTAAAGCCTATCAACTTTATCTACACTGCTGTTTTAAAAAGCACTACAGTCCATTCACGTGGATGTATTAATATTAATGTAAAGATACATTACACTAGGACAGTCACTCCTATCTGAGAAGGAAAATGCAGCATTCTGTGGAAGTAAGCTCAGTTCTGGTGTAACCGTCCTTAAAAAGTCACACTCCACAAAATTATACTACTGTAATTTTCTATTTAGACCACGTCCTATTCTAGTATCTTACCCGCTTCTACAGGAATACTTAGACCAGTATAAAATATCATTATACCGGTGTTTACACCAGAAAGTTTTTAAAATATATCAAGAGCAAAATAAACTGGTATCTGACAGTATGTCATAGTGGCATTTCTTAGAGCTGCAAGCACACAGGCGGATTTTTCCCTAGAGAGCAGTTTTACACTGGGATCTTTTCTACATTTCTATTCTGTTTGCTTTATCTGTGTAATTAAAACAACATAGTGGTGGGCTTAAACAAGCTTGTAAATATGAATAAGCTCACCTGAAAGCAGGGCTTTGCATGAATTGGCCTTTATGAACGGCTGTATTCCTTAAGCCAAACTGCCAGTTTCATTGGCTGATCAATGGCTATCATGAGTAAATTTGTATTCTGGATCCACTGTTTAAGAGACAGTTGCCAGTATCATGCAAATTCTTGGCACACTGTTGACATTCACAACTTAGAGACTGAACAAGCAAAGAAATGAAATCAGCCTTCACTCTCAGACACATTAGTCAGAAGTGAAAGTTCATGCTATAAGATGCCAAATACCTTCCCCATTAATAAACTCAGGACACAAGTATCAGCACTATCACATATACATCTTTTATGACAAGTATATGCATTTCCTCCTAACTTGGAAAAACAGTCTACAGCATTACAGTGACAGCTTGGTCTCCACATCCATTCGACCTTTGGATTCTCTGAAGAGAACAGACCAAGTAGAACATCAACTGCAATTAACTGTGATTATTGGGGGTTTTGATACTTTCTTTTCCCAAGGGGAACAGAAAAGACCAAGCAATAAAGTCAAAACAGCAGCAATAGCTGTTATGTGCTTTTAAACTAGTTTGATTTCTCATTCACTATCTAAAGATGACAAGCTCTGTATTCCATTACAAACCCTCAATCATATAAATGCCCACATTCAAAAAGATATTCTCACACATAACCAGGAAAAATAAAATCCAAGTCTAACAGGTCTGGTTGTGGAAAGAAATAAATGAGTACTTATTAGAAACTAAGAGGGCTTCAAGAACCCTCTTAAAAGTGGGATGTATCAGCCAGACTTTAATCCACCTGTGCACAGACAGATGAAGAAGTTGTGTACGAACCACACCTCTTGCTCCCCTGGCTAATTATGGCATATCTAGTTGCTACAGTCAGTCTCTGACCTCACCAAAGAGTAAACATACTGGCAGGGGGAAAAAAAAGCACATGGGTTGAGAAATTTCTCTAGGAGTCCTACCTTTACCTCTGTAGCTGCAGAGACAGTGACTATCATGTTCCGCTTCAGGAGTAAGAGTTAAAAGTAGGATGATTAAATTGAGACATCCTCTAGGCTTCAGGAAAAAAATGAAGAATTTCTTTCTTGGCCCAGAGTTAGAGCTTAGGACAGTACAAGTCAAGTTCCTGACTTCTTTCAGAACTTTCCATGAAAAACTGCTGAGTAAGGAGCTAAGCATGCGAGAGTTTAGGCCTAAGATTGTTTCAAAACATTTCACTGCATTGGTCTGAAATACCTTGAAACTGCATAGTGAAAACATGCATTCCTCAGCCAGTATGAAGTCAAAAATAAATGTCAAGCCTGCCAATGCCAACACTGTAAGTTTTTCCCATGCTACTAGTTTGTAATTACAATGAAATTCATACAAAGGTAACAATCTCACTAAAACATTTAAACCCATACCTTGTGGTCTAATGGTCTGAGTTATTACCACTGGCATCCTAATCTGGGTAGTCTGGCAAGCAGGGTTTCGTTTCACAGTTTGAGCAGATGTTG
This sequence comes from Steatornis caripensis, assembly GCA_013398225.1. NCBI lineage: Eukaryota > Metazoa > Chordata > Aves > Caprimulgiformes > Steatornithidae > Steatornis > Steatornis caripensis. The sequence continues at coordinate 1,186,696 of VZSC01047435.1, forward strand.
ACTGGATAATCTGCTATTATTAAAAAAAAGTATACTTATATTATACTCTTTATACACAAACACACACAACGTAAATATACTAATACCTGTAATTACTAATACAAGCATGTGGATCTCTAAAAGCACAACCAGCTAGTGACAAAAGTCATATTCATGTAATGCATGTGGTTGTGTGTGTGTGTATATACCTATTTCTCCGTTATGCTTTAAAAAAAAAATCAAATAATATTCGACACAGATGTCTTATGTCACAACCTTCATCAAAAATATATTTCAAAGTAGTAAGGTAAATATTTAAGTTTAGACTTTTGTCTTCAGAAATTTTACTAGGAAGAAAAGCGTTTTTGTAGAAGAAAATGCTGCAATAATTTTAGTGGTATTCACCTACAACGGTTAGGCCTTTCACTATGTATCTATACTTTTAAAAGAAAATATATACTAAAAGTAAATATTAAAATATTATGGGTTCCAAAGTCAGATATACACAAGAAAGAAAACAATGTTTTGTGGTGATCATACACTATTCGTCTTTTAAATATTAACTGGATATTCTCAAGGTTTCGCTTACTACTAAGCCAAGTTCTGAAGTCCTCACCCAAAACTGAAACTGGGTTAGAAACTTCAAATTTGACCCATAAACAAATCAAATTAAAAAGAAAAAACCTGCAAGGGTCATGTCTAAGCAACAGCAAAACGTAGGTTCACAAAATCAGGGACAAGGTAGGCACAAATGTAATGAACTGAAGATTCAAAAGACATGTGGATGCTGCAGAGCTGGAAAAAAAAATCCATAAACAAACTTCAAAAACAAAACACAGGCAAATAGCTGCAAATAAGATTACAACCACAAGTCAGGCATGACAACTACAGAAGTCATGTGCTCTTCCGTCACAACTATGTTAGTCCCATTGTATAATGCGTCTGCTGTTTCTGAATGACATGCAGTCTTACACCCGCAGGATGCAGTATTCCCTCGTAGAAGACAATACACCACACTACACACCACTACATGAAGTAAACAGGAACCACTGCACCTTTATTCAGCACCAGTCAGCATTTTTCTTACAAAGTGTATCTAAAATCATATTATTTAGCTGAATAATGAATGGCCAAATCTCTGACTTCAAAGTGTGCTATGGAGAAAAGGAGAAACAGTATTTTCAAATGTGATGCAGAAGTAGAGAATGAAGAGGCAACGGAACAAATAGGAAATTGTTCCATCAGCAGGAACCAGGGCTCCCAAATCGGAAGGAAGAGAGGTAAAAACTACAAACAAGAAAAAAGTAATGAGGGAACAAGACCTGTAAAGTAGTCTGGAGAAAGAAACAAACAGGGCCATTTTGAAGTTATGAAATTGCATTCTGAACACCCTAAAATATTAAAGGTTGAAAAATCATAATAAAACTGTGGATGCAGAAGTATTAGCAACAGCTACCTTGTAGAAGGAGAAAAGGGAAAAAAAAGATTAAGGATTCAGCTTCAACTGTGGGCACTGCAGGAATGTGGAGCATTTGTATTAAGCACAGAAATAGAGCAAACAGATGTAAATTTACTCGGTTAAGACAGACAATGAGAAAATTGTGATGCTCAGAGGGGAAAGAATAAAGTAGCTACCCTACTTAAAAACAGGAAAGAAATAGAAGTGATAAGTGAAAATGAGAAAAAAAGTCGAAATTGAATGCATTTTGATGCACAGGAAACATGTACAAGCGTATTTTAATGAGTAAGGAGACAGAATAGCCCACAGAAAAAAAAGACAATTATATAGGTAGGAAAGAGAAAGAGAATGCTGTCATTTTTACAATAATTTATTGGATCAGTTTTCAGAGAATAGTGAAGAAAAGTAGCTTTACCTTGACTGGCCAGAAGCCAGTCCAAAAAGGAGATGTATGTGACCAGTGGACAGAACTGCTATCTAGTATTACAGTAATCATCTGCAATTAGATTTTTTTTCCTCTGTGACGCAAGCAACTTCTACAGTTCAAAATCAATTTCACTTGATTAATATTTTCATGTGAATGCCCTAAAAAATGAGCCACTAACACCACTAAAGATAGGACAATATTTAACCATCTAAGATGGCATAAATAATGGCAATGTTCTCTTTATTATCAAATACATTCAAAAAACGTCCTTTAACAAGTACTGTACTAGGACTTCAAGACATACAAAAGTGCTGAAAGTGCACAAAATGATTGAGAAATAAACTTTTCCAAGGGGCACAGATCAAAATCATAATCTTAAATTCCATACAGAAACCAATCGGCAACAAGCACATATTCTCTGAAACGAACAACTGCACCTGAACTGAGAGCAACATTTCACACTAATTTATATTCCAGTTTCTATATAGTTTTAAGATACATTTCAACACGGATGTAATCTTCACATCTGGATGTGATGAAAGAATGAACATTAGCAATTTGTTTCTGAAACAGAATGTGTAACCTTCTTTGCAGGCAAACAAGGGACATAGTAAAAACTGATGAATCAGAGGTAATTGACCCTGCATTACAATTTATAAACAATCTAAACCACCCTTTATCAATTAAAATACTTTAAACTGTTCTAATCCTCTTGCCTATTTCCCCAACAGCATAAACATTACCATTATGTCCTTAACTTGGCATGCAAAGTGTAGACAATGAACACAGTACTAGGAAGCTATTCTAGGAGATTATTAACTCAACCAAATTATTTTGTATTTCTCACAGCCTAAAAATACACACAATGAGCAGACCCCATCTAGTGTTATCTGTTCATATGCCAAATCAATGATGAATCCCAAATGATCAGTTCATAAGCACCAATTTACCAACCCAGACTGATACAGAAGATACAGAAGTGGATGCTTAGTATACTGAGGTTACCAGCAACATCAGCCTTCAGAAAAGGGGAGATCTTCTTGCTGTCTGCAACCGCCTAACGGGAAGATGTAGAGAAGATTGAGCCAGGCTCTCAGAAGTGCAGTGCAGAAGGATGTGACACAATAGGCACAAGTTGGAATATGGGAAAGTTCAATTTAATATAAGGGAAAAAAAATGAGCATGAGGGTGGGCAAGCACTGAAACAAGTTGCCCAGAGAGGTTGTGTAACACCCCCTTGAAGATACTCACAACATGACTGGTCAAAGCTATGGGCAACATGATAATCTGTAAGATGGAGGCTGGACTAGATACCTGCAGAAGTCCTTTCCAACCCTTTAACACTACATTCTTATCACAGTATTAATGAGTTTATAAAAGTGCTGAGTCAGAAAAGATAAGACAGAATAGAAAAGTCTCCGAAGTTTACAGAAACTGTTCATCATTCCATCTCTACTAAACAGAAAGGAAGACATTTTCATTATTTCCATCACTGAAGACAGCAAGCACAACTGCGGAACAGTAACAACACAGGCACAGAAAAATAGAAAATATTTAATGTGATTTGATAATGAGTTTGGAAAACAGCAAAATTACCAAACAAAATTACGACCAAGACAGTGCCAAGACAGCAAGTACTGTCATATACCAGACTATTCCTCTTCAATCTATCAGTCAAAAGTTGAAGAATCATCTCCTAGGCTGCTGCACTTCTGAGCTCTTCAAGGAACACACCGAAGCAGGGAAGTCATGGCATTGCTTCTCCAAGTGCAATACATGAAAAGTTACTTAATTTTTTTTTCTGCAGAATAAGATACACATTTCTCACAATATATTCTCCCTCTTTTTTACTTCATCTTCCCACTTCTCCCCTCAACCATCATCTTTCCACTCCACTAGTGATGCTCACTTTGATTCACCATTTGTCTGCTCTTCCAGACAAGCTCCTTCTCTCACTTCCTGAATGCTTCAGACCACTACTCTGTCCGTTTCTAACGCTCACTTTTTTTTCACATCTGTAAAAAGGGATGCTTATACAAAGGTGGTTCCACAAAACAAGCAGACTTAAGAAGATGAAAATAACAGTCGCACTACTGATAACCAGAATAACAAACTGATGACAGGGGAAATACGCATTTTTCTTAAGGCACTTCTTCAAAAAGCTTAGATTTGATAACTATATGGGAATAAAGTAATAGTGCTCTCTGGTCTTAATCTCAAGTCAAATTGTGATGATCATACCACAGCAGGTGTGAACCTCTTACCATGTATGTTATTGCAGGACAAAGAACAGATTACAGATGTGAACACAGACCAGTAATTAACAACTCAAATGACCAACAAATACAGACTGAGAAAGATCTAATCAAAGCACATAAAATATATGAAAGTAGAAAGACTGGTAACTTCTGTCCTATTCCTTTTACCTAAACAGGAGATACTAAATAAAAATGAAAGCTACCATCTACAAACCAGCAGGTAAGGAAAAGTCCTTTAGGACAATTAGGTTAGAACTCACTGTTAAACCTTTTGAGAACAAGGATTTTGCAGTCTCAACAATCTATATGTTCCTTTACCAAGATGTATGGGGTCCCAAAGATATGCTTCCCCTTACTTGACAATGGCTGCAAAATCATCCTGACTCAATTTACAGAAATCACACTTTGCAATAAGAACACCTGATCCAAAAGCTTAAGCATTTCAAATACCGCAATAAAAACAAAAGCAAATTAAATAGAACCTTCTGCAAAGAATGGAAAATCAAAATAAATTTGGAAAATATATCCTTTACTAAGCATTTTTCCCCTCTCAATTAAGTCAAAAAAGTATAGTGGAAGGAAGAAACAAGCCACTTGTAAATGTACAAAATTCAGAATGGCTGTGGTCTGATATGACATTTATCTTCACTCATGAGTAAACACTTGCTAACTCACTTGTGGCTATGCCACTTGTGATTTATCAGTCTACTCACTCCTGAAGATAAATGTCATATCAAACCTCAGCTATCATGTAATCTGGCAGCATTAACTTACAATGTTCATGCTTTTACGGGCCTAGAAATCATATTTACCGTTGCTTACCATGCTGTAACAGTAACAGTTACAATTTTCAAGTCTCTAAATTTGCATAAGCAATTATTTTTCCTCCCAAACAAAAAAAGGACTTCTAAAAAAACTCAGTACGTCATTTTTAATGTCAATCTGATGACAATATTGTTCTATTGAGTCTACATTTTCAAAGAAACAATGAATAAAAATAAAACCAAAAGCCACTGGATCACTTGTACCACTGCTCCTCAATTTATAATACAATTCCTCCTACAGTATTTCACCTGGACTCATTTTGAATGTTTTCAGTGATGGCTTTTTCATCACTTCCTTTGGCAGCCTGATCTACCATCTAATCATCTGTCTTACTGTAAGGATATCTTGCCTTATATCCTGCCTAAATCCTACTTTGCTTAATTATATCCTGTTATTCCTATTTATACTCTCTTGGACCACTCTAAATCCACTTATATACTTTATTGTTTAAACTATTAAAATATTTGTAAATTTTTTTATGCTCCCCGTTAGTCAGTGCTTCACCAAGTTACACGTGTTTAATTCTCTTAAGCTTTTCTTTTAGTCTTTGTTTTCAAGTCTGTCCTTTAATTGCCATCTTTTGTCACTGGTTTCCAAACAGCATTCATTGCCAATATCCTCCTTATGCTAAGGTACAGCCCACAGAATTCTGGAAGTAAAATCCATGATAACAACTCAGAAAACTACTAGGCTGTAATTCAAATAGGCATACAATTTATCAAGCATAGGCTTTGTTCCTGTTAATGGATCCCAGACATCTACTGCTCAACAGCCATTTTTATTTAAATTTTATTGTACACAAAATTCCAAGCCAGAAAATAGATCTTTCTTAGTTCATTAATAGAAACTACTCCTTTAATCCAAATAGCCATCTTTTACTCTTCCATTTCTAAGCTCCCTTGCACACAGGAGATTAAAAAAAAAAAGATTTCCCGTGAGTCACTAAAATGTGTACAAGTTACGATCGTTCAACAACAGAAAGCCGATGCCAGAAAAAGCTTCAGTAGAGAATTAAAAAGCAAAGAACATTCCCATATAACATAATGCTTATTCTGCTGTGGTGTCTTGCTTCCAAATTCCATTACTCTATCTCACCTTTTGGGAGCCTCCAACCACTATGACAGTCCCCTATGAAAAGTGTTAGTAAATGTTTTGGCAAATACTATTCTAATGTAACTTAAAAGACAGCAAACTCTCCCCTCTGGACACTAAACAATTTACTGCAGCAACAACAGCCCAGATGTATTTCTATACATTTTTCCTAATCCTAGACCTGCACAAATATTTATATTGCCTTGCATATAATGAAATTTAATTAAGATGGATCACTTTGAATTTCTTACTGTTTCTTTAACATTTACATTTAATAATTGGCTTCAACCTCCAGGAGTACTTTCTCCTTACAATGCAGTGTCAACACAATATATAAAGTGCTGATCGATCTCCATTACTCATCAATCTACTTACAATTTCAACACACTTAATAAAGAACGTCTCTGTTATTCATAGAAATTTGATCTGCTGTAACACCCAAACCAAGACAGGTAATATCTGCATACATAAGGCTATACAGAGCTCCTGCCCCAAAAGAATGACAGTTTAGACAAACTTTGAACATTGCATTTAGACCAATTAAAAAAATTGATTGCTAGTTTGTCTCATTAGTGTCTCATCAATAAAATATTAACCTAAGATTATTCCCCTTTTCCCTAGCTAGAAGGAGTTACCAGTACCAACACCACTATGCAGCTCTTTAGAGCATACTTTTTTCATAGTTTTGGAACATGATTCGAATACTTCACAAAACAGATAAATAAAATAGTCTCCTCTTTCATCTCCACTAACACTATACATTTTAATGCTGAAGTCTCCTTTGTGCAATCTACATTGCACGCTGAACAGCGTACACAGAACTCCCATGTTGCAAGATACCTCAATGTAACTGGAAGAAGTATCACCACATCTGACCCCTTTGTGAAACAGAAGAGTTAAAAGAAAGGAACAGCTAATAGATTCTCCACATTTTAAAATAAACTAGACTACGGTAAACTGGCTGGTATGAAAGGATCTATATTCAAAAACAGGCTCGCCTTTCTGCAGCTGGACAGTTTGCAAAGCCAGCTGGAACTCTCTCCAGTGAGCTTCAGGCTTGGAAAATCTGGAGCTCAGCCAGTTTCCTCCATCAGTGCCGGCCACCCTTAGGCAAGCCAGCTGTAATCTCCCTCTTCCGGACAAGTCCCAGGCAAGATGGCCAGCAGCTCTTTGCTGTGCTCTGATTTCGGGGAGCACTAAGAAGTGTGAAGAGTGTGATCACTGTCACCACAAAAAAGTCAATACTTACAAACAATTACTAGTGTGATATGGAGATGCTGCTGGGTTGTCTGCTTGGCACCTGAGTTGATGGTTGTTGTGGTATATAAGATTTTTTTATGTAGTAACTCTTACTGTCTGATGCTGCTTTTGTCTGTATATAACTAATCTGAGGGCCATTAAAAGTGCTCAGTTAATGTAATGTTTGGTTCTATTAACTAGTTACATTACTGATAAATCGAAAGCAAATACAGAAAGCCAGTTTCACAATAAAGCCCATAAATTACAATTTTTTAGCATATTCACTTCTCCCTAAATATTTTCTCGAAAAGGGACAGTATTAAGCATAGTTTTGCTCTGCACGGTTTGCTACCTTTTGAAAATGTCGCAGTCATTTCATGTACACAGTAAGATGAAAATTCAGTCCTAGATGTATGACCTCCTCACAGACAGAAAAACAACAACTTTTGCCCATCAGATCAATCTCCACAACATATTACTTCAGTAGTTTTCACGGCCCTAGTATTGCATAGGTACGTTGAATAAGATGACAGAGCAACTCTTCATATTGTTAATCTCTACTCATGTTAACGTTACAATTGCTTGCTTTGAGTATGCATTGACATGTCAGAGAGACAGAAGGTACTTCTCCCATAAATTTGGTTTTAATCCATTCAGAAAATATTCCACAAGAACTATAATCATAAGAACTCCTGTGGACTTATTGACACATTTTTGTTCTACATCAGCATTTCTCAAAAGGTGAGGTGCAATCTGCCTAGTAGGCACAGGAGTGTTTAAAGCAGGTTGCACAACACTGGAAAAAGCCATGTTACCTGGCAGTAGGTTAGTCCTAAGGTTGTGGTGTGAGATAAGGCTAGAGTTACTGGCCACGAATGCTTATACTTGTAACAAATCTGTTAGCTGCTGTCAGAAATTTGCTTTCCCCAGGACAGGGAGTAACTTTTACATCTACTGCATGTAACAATCAATTCCTGCTCACCTACCTTGAAGAACCAAAGCTATTGTCTACTCAATCTTATGAAACATGGACAAATCAAGAAGAAGTAACAAAAAGTTTAAGGAATGCTTTTCTAAATATTGTAAGAGTCCAGAAGGGTGGGGAGAATCCATGTTAGAGAAAGAAAGAATTCAAGTGGCTGAACAGAAAGTAGCTGAGTTAAAGCACAAAATATCCAAATGTCTTCTGTGTATTATAAAAGCCAGAGTCAGAAGTCTTAGCATCCAAGATGTTCCTACACACTAAAACTATGCTCACTAAAAGATGGTAAAATTATACTAATTTCATTTTGAAGTTAGTAATTTAACTGCTAGAAAGTATTTGTAAAGTTCAAAAGACCAGGGCTCAGACATTTTCAGATTGTGCACTGCTACTTTTAAATTAAAGCAAAAGAAAATTTCTCTCTCCACACACCCTACAAATTATTTATATCTTTTATAGTGCCTATAAACTCAAGGATAGATCACTGTAAGGTTTTACATTATATGTGCATTTCTGAATCTTGATAATATAAATTTTTACCAATTTGATACACCTCCTGGAATTTGATTTTTAAATCTAAGTCAAGTACTTTATTCATACATACACAGAAACCACAGACAAAGAAATTCTTTCATCTTTGCTTGAAAGATGATAATGTATAAACTCAAGGCCTTTTAAAAACCCTAAACATATTTTAATTACAACTGTAAACACACACACAAGATCCTACACAACAGCGGGACAAAGTCACCACATCCTCAGTGAGTAACTGGTTGTATAGCTGTCTTATTGATAGCAACTTTGAAATCAATGAGTCTAAGCACCTAATACTCCAACATGCACAACAATGATAAATTTCAGTAAATAAAGTATGGCACTATTTCTAAACAAAACATGCTGGTACAGTACAGCTATTCTTCTACAAGATTTTATAGCCTTGTAGAAGATTTTAAAATGAGACAGAGTTAACTTTAATAAAGCCTAATCTAAGCAATGCAGCATACATAATGACATACTAAAAATCATACTCTTGCCTGTAAGTCTTGAAAAACTTCCAGTTCTACATTTGTAATCAACTCAAATCCCACTGTGCTCATATAACAATCATTGTATTCCAGACAAAAAGGCCAAGAGCACACTTTCTTAAACTTAAGCTGTGTTAATAATGTTATCTAAACTAATGGTTGAGCACAAAGGTTGAATACACATGTGAACTGCCATAAAATGAGGTACTACTATATATCACAGAATATGATAAAAACAAACAAAAAAGTATTTTCCCAAACAAGAGGCAATAAAAATAACACTGAAAATTGCTATTCAGTTTGCTAAGAAATTCTCTTCTCTACTACAGTACCTACCAGTTGAGAACACGGATTTGACTGTACCACCTTAACCTGAGGAGGCTGCACTGTATTTGATACAGAGACTGTGCAAATGTTGTTTGGTTGCCTTATTCCTATTGCCTGCGTCGTGACAACAGAGGAAATGCTTCCAGAGGCAGACTGAGGTATTACTTGTGATAGCTTGGTTTGTTGAAGTGACTGCTGAGACGGCTGTCCTTGCAAAACTGAATGTTGACTATTCAGTAAAGATTGTCTCAATGCCGGTAGACTTTTCTAAAAACAGAAGAAAGTTTATGAAATATCAAATACAGCAGGTTGACAAAAAATATTTTAAAATTTGCTGTAAACATAATTAAAATAATGCAGCTTTCTTTTCAACTGTACTATCTGCCTATTCATCAAAAACTGAACATATTTTGTAAGTGGGAAAGTTCAGTTTACATTTTTTGTAAGCTTTCCATTTGGATTTAGCAACTCTGTAGATTTTGACATGCCCTCACTCCACCACAATAATTTAACATTACCCTCATGAAGACTATCTAGAACTTGTAGCTTAGGTCTTTGGAAGGACAAAAATTGGAAATAGAAAAGGCAGAACCGTAGGAACAGCCCTATTCCCATTGCATGCTAGAAGTAGTAAGCTGCACGAATTTACTTCTCCTGACATGTCTCCAGTACCTAGAACAAAATGATTTAACTGTTGATGCCCTACAGCGATAGCTGTTTACTGTATTATTACTGATGTAATGTATTCTGACTGGATTAGAGAAGTGTACTATTGTAAGCTTCATGTTCAGACCAGTTCAACCAAAAAATATAGTTCTAAAAGACTACACTGTACCTTCATGAATAAACTTTTTACTTTTTAAGTGGCATTAGTGATCTTTTGAAGTGCTCCCCCCCGGCAGCTGCAGAATGCAACGGTGTTTAGCCAAGCTACAGTCCTTTCGAAACTTTTAATATTTATTTAAAAACTTAATGTCTGTTGCCAAGAAAGGACTTCAAAGAAAGGAAACAAGTTAAAACATATCATGATGGTAGAAGTGACTGCAGTATAAGAGCTGGAAAAGGCACAAGTAAGGGTTAATGGTAACTTGAAAAAACAGAAGCAGAGGGAGAAAGTCCTAAAGAAAAGCTGAAGGGAGAGAAAAAAGAGAGGAAATGTGCTCTAAATTGAGTAGTTTTGTACTAGAAGAAAAATGTTTTTAGAATTATAGTTGTGGTTTTGTTGGGGCATAACTAAACATGCTTTGCATGTACGTATATAATCTTGGCATATGGAAGCTATTGTAACTAATGTAGAAGAACCAATTAAAAGTTAAATTTACCCCCACGTATACTAACTTGGGACTCAACAATAAATCCATTTGGTATCACATTAGAACTTCTATTATAATTAGTTCCAGATTACAGGCAGGATCAGCTAATCAATTCTTTCTAGAGCATGATCCAATTTAGTTTTTCATAATCACCATTACACATGCACTGACAGTTATCAATGACTCCAGTGTAGGTTACAAAAACAATATGGTAAAAGCTACTACTACAGAAATAACTTGTGACTCTTCTGAATGTGAATGCTATACTTCTTCACGAAAAAATTACCTACCACCACAGAAAAGTATATGCATTATAGCAATAAAGGATCACTACAGAACAGACAATGGATGATTTCCAAACCAGGGAGTAACAGCTTTTTCAGATAAATCTAATCACCACGATGTTCTAGATCAGGGCTACTTAAGCAGTAAACTCCAGATCAGGTCTGGACAACAAATAAATTTTTCTTAAACCTAAACCAAGGCCCCAAACACATGAGGTCTCCCTCCTGTAGGAAATCCCTCTCTCTTACCATTCTCTCAACCTGTCAGGAAGCAGCCAGCTGCAGTACACAGCCACAGCTCCCAACCATGAAAGCAGTAAGCAGCACCTGGGTGGCCTGACAGAGATGGAGACTGCAAGTGACTTGCAGCCAAGCAGATTTCAGCAGACACTGGCCACACGGAAGTAAAAATTGAGTAGTCCTGCTCCAGACAGGCAAAGCTAATTCCATTTAAAAAGTATATTCTAAAACTTAATACATTGACATCTGCATTGAAGTAAATTTATATAAAGAATATTCACATTACCTTAAGGAAAGGTACAAGATATGGCTGGGGAGATGATTTGAGTTCCGACTGAAGGCGGCCTGTAAATTCTTCTGGATCAATCTTTGCATCCTTCAGGGGGAAGAAAAAAAAAAATCATCAATAACTCAGTTCGGTTGGTTGGTTGTTTTTTTTCCAGATAATATATGTATATACCTCCAGCTAAACAGGCTACCATATCAAGAAGAACTTTCAAAGCTGAAGTCCCTCAACTGCTCTGTAACTATAAAATCCTTCTGTCAAGAGCTAATTCATATATGTACCATGCACTCAGAATTCTGTGCACCCCCAAGGGATCTCCCTATCAAGACACAGTGAGATCCCACAAACACTCAAGTCTTTTTTGGGATTCCGTTCGCTTGCTAACATTTACATAGTGATTTCTTTTTAAAAATATTAAAAAACCAGGTTGTTCAAGTAACCTTACAAATGATTATGAAATTTATCTGCCCTTGTAATAAGAAAATATCTTTACTTAATTCCAAAACCAATTGTCAAGGTTCAATTTAACTTAGTAGAATATGTGTACGCATATATAAAAAACTAAATAGGTAAAGCCTATGGAAATATAAAAAGTATACACATACATGTGTATATACACACAAAATACACATAAATATAAGAAACATATATTCAGTAGTTTATTTAGTAGTTTATACAGGAGAACTCTAAAACCCAGGTGCATTTTATAATACTTTTAAAGCATCATTTGTTACAATCTCAGGTTCTAATAAAACATTCATTAGCTTTCCTGGACTGATACAGAAAAAGAACAAAACCAAACCAAAACAAACTTTGATAAATATATTTATTATATACGTGTATACTATTATAAGTAGTTACCTTTACTTAGTTAATCTTTCTTAGTTTTCAAAAGTTAAAATGAGTTTTTACTGGAAGAATACCATTGTTGAATGGCTCATACTTAAAAAAAAGTCTTAAGCTTGTCTAAAACACACAGGTTTCTCTGTCAAATTATCACTACTTTTAAACCCAAGTTCTTCATAGAATATATTTTCTTTAAAGCTTGATCATTTGTCTAGCTCCACAGTAACATCTGTCTGCAACACATTTATACAATTCCCTGAAACATCTGGAGACTACAGTAAGTCAGACTTTTTCCAGGCCCAAGGACTCTGTCTAGCTGAAACACAACTTTGCCTCTTGAAATCCACTTGCAGTTAAGGCTCCAAGCAGGGGCATCAGTCTGCAGAACTGCTTGGACTCAGCAGCTCAGCAAAACACTTTTCCTTCAGTCCTGGAAAGTCTAAAACACATTGCGAAGGTGTATCTCTATATTCATTCTGTGGTTAAAACATTTAAGCGCTTCTTACTGTTTCAGAAAAGAACGTGGTTTGGAGTAAAAGAAACTTAATGAATCCTCAAGGAAAAATCCTATGTTTTACTCTATTTTTCTAAATAAACGACAAAAATATTATCCATTAAAACAGGAGTGGGTTTGAAAAATGCATACTAAGTACTTTGTTGCATTTCCTGTTTCAGAAACTAAAAGAAAGCCTACCTTTAACAGATTTTTGAAGATATGTAACATACAGAATATTTGGATTTTGATGAAGCCCAACTCCTTTCACTTTCATTCCAGAAAAAAAAAATTGTTAAGATCAAAGCAATAGTTTTCAGCAGAGTAAATAACAAGCTTAATAGATAACTGACAAAATTAAAGATAACTACATATTTACCAACAAATCCTGAACCAGAGCTTTCACATTACGGGATGTTTCTGGAGATGGCGAATTATGAGAAGCAAGTTTTATAAGTGTAGCTAAGAAGTTTTTACATTTTTTCACATTCTCTTGCATTTCCTGCAAAAGCAAAAAAAACCCCAAATATCAGATCGGTGCTATTTTCCAATCAGGATCAATGCATGCTCTGATCACTATAAATCGGGTAAATGATTAAATTGTTCTAATTCAGGCAGGACATATTTGAAATATAACTGCAACTATTTTACTATTGCTGCTAGTTACCTGACATTTTCTTAACTTTATGTAACTGAACACCATACCTCACAAATACTAACAACAAAAAAATCAATTAAAGAAATACATTTAATATTTTACAGTCTGTTTTGATAAAAATACCCTTAAATATTAGAAGAAACACAACAATTTCTTGGAGATGCATTCTCCTTTGAGATGCCCAATACACAATGTACAACGTTCCCCAAGCTATCTTAATTTGTTAAATTATTGATTCGGTATGGTTTTGTACAAAGCAGCTACAGCAGTAAAATCAAATTAGAAATAGTCAAACATCATCATATCTAATCTTTTCTTCATCAGTAGGAAAACAGATGCTTTTAACTTTTTCAAGACATTATTTTTATACGGTGTAATTACTTTGAGAAACAGAAATGTTACACTTCAGTGTAACCACAGGTTTGAGGTCCAGCAACATAATAATGAAGTCCATAGACTGAAGGTCTGATTGTTCTGTCTACAGAAACAGAACAGGTCTTACACTACTGACACATACATGGCAGGATGGGGAAAACTGACCACAAGCATCCCTCCTCCCTCTCAGAATTTCTATCCCATTTAGCTGAAATGAGGGGAAGACTTTCTGGTTTGTAAAGTATTTGTTCCACCATGGGAAGTGTGCTTGCATGAAGAAAAAGTTCTTTCTGCTTCTGAATAGACCTTAGAAGTTCGTAAAGTACTAAGAAAACCAGGTGTCTAGTATTTTAAAACATACCTGTGATACAACTGTCGTTCCAGGTACAGGAGAGCTTGGTATGACCTGGGGCTGTGCTGGTACTTGTGCTGTTGTATGAGGTGGAAGTGGCAGCCGAGGCTGACCCTGGTTTTGTGCTGAAGCTTGAGTCTGTCCACCAGTAATTACCGCAGGTTGTTGAGAAGCTGATGTTCCAGTTGCTACTGTTGTCTTGAATAAATTTTGAGCACTCGTTGTAGCTACTGATACCTATAAATATTTTATATTGAAAAAACAGGTAATTATCTTCTTTTAATTCTTTTATTTGACTGTAAAGTTCTCGAAAACCTGACAAGAAAAACTTATTCCCTTTCAAATACACCCTTACTGACAAAATAAATCTGTTGACTTTACTTATGTATTATAATCCTGTCACCTTTTACTGAACAGTGAAATTCTTCATTTAAAGTTCTTTTTATTACAAAAAAAAATGTACCACTAAAAAATGAGTTGCTATTATCCAGCCCTTTAAGATCACCATGATGATGCGACTTCTGTAACTCAACTTTCTGTAAATTTGGCCCATAATATTCAATATCAATTCCCAATGATCTGTGGTCATGTCATCAGGTTTACAATTATCTACACCACACCTGCACTGCAATTCCACAGGTGATGCCGTCAACCCTGCGGCGCTGGTGACCACACAGCAGACACCACAGCTCTTGACAGGAGACAAACACAGTGCAGCATGTCCACCACTGAGACAGTATTTTTGAGTCCAGCTGATTTAAGTCTTTTCTTCAAAAAAAAAGCTTACTCTGAAATTATTCTCAAATTTTTTATCATCTAGGAAATAGTAGAAAATAAGATGTAGGCTATTACCCAGCACCTGCGTAACAGTGTCTGGCTATACATTAATTATTAATGCCTAGGATTATGTTTGCAATAAAAGCAAACATATGAACATCAAAATTCACTTTCAAAAAACCATGTCATTACAGTCATCCTTTTCATCACCCATCTTCTGCTTTTCATATTCTTACTACTTACTGTGGTATGTGAAAGAATAGAGCCTCCTGGCAGAGTTGCAGCAGATGTAGCACTGACAGGTGTAGCAGTTGACTGAACAACTTTGGCTTGCACTGGAAGTCCTAGACGGACAGTAGATGTGGCTACAGAAGTTGGCTGCTAATAAAGGAAAAATAAGCATTTTATTTTTCTTCCTCCTCAGTAACTTGACCTCCAAGACTTTTTAATAAGTGATGACATGAACAACCATTATATTAATGCTGCAAAAAACTAAAACAAGTAATATGTTCTTAAATATATATTCACAAACAATGCAAAAATGAGCTTTCTTATGTTCAACAATGTTTGTAATATGTCTCCTAAAAGCTATTTCTCATACAGATACATGGAAAAGATTAGAAAACAACAGGATGTGACCTGCACAAAATTGATGTTACACTGACATATCAGTTCAGTTGTAATATTTCCATGTCAGTATCCATCAATATTTGAGTTTATAATTGCCAGTAAATACCAAAGTGATGCATATTGGTTACTTTGGTATTTACTGCCCTTTTCTAGTGCCTTTTCTTGAAGAAAATTAATATGGAGAGAAAATTCAGAGAGCGGAAAAATATTTTCAAAATTATTTCAGATTAAATTATATAGAAACTAAATTGCACAGAAATGAAGTCCAAGTGTTTTGAGAATCTTTGTCACAGAACGCACACTCTGTAACCAGACAGCAACTGGAATGTTAAGTGTAGACAAAGGAAAATGACTAGCTTACAGCCTTTCACTCTCCCAACTCAGTAAATTTGTCTCATGCAGCAAACACATGAATTGTTTTTGTAATTTACTTTAATTTGGAGAGAGCAATTGAAATATCCTACCATCATATAAAAGGACAAGATTTAGGAATAAAAAATGTCTCCAGGAAAGTTGTTATTCTATTGTGCAGGAATGCAAATACCATTATGGAATAAATACATCACACAATATAGCAATTACGACTAGAAGAGAACCACTTGTTATTAAAAATGGAGGCTCCACTAGTTTCTTATAACTTGCATTTATTAAGATTTGCATTCAAACAGTTAACTTAGAAAAAATAAATATTTTAAGTGGCCAGAGTAATAAGTCATGGACAATATTGTTTCTCACAACATAAAACTAATTTTCTTTGATTCACATTTTAAGTTATATGTCTCTATAATTAATATTTTTTAAAAAGAACAGCTTATTTTTTAGATTCTTACATTGTCTAGTAAACCTACATAAAATACTTCTTCAAAGAACACCCAGCATACTTAAGAGATCTCCAAAAGGAACAGAGGCCCAGGCAGGCATTCAAAGCCCCAAGCATTCCTTACCAATCAGTCCAGCAGCATCATCTACTGGATATCAATCTTCCGTACTTGGGGGAAAAAAAAAAAAAGGGAAAAAAAAAATCTACCTGACATCTGAACAAAACCTTTTTTGTTTGGATAGCTTTCAAGATTTTTAAAATCTTGACTAGGGTTGTCTTCCATACTGACACAACCTAGAGGCAATAAACAGCATCATCATGAATAGGTAGGATTGTCTGGTTTTATGGAAGAAGGATCATACTAGCTTTTTCTGGTTTTAAATACCATACTTGTTTTCTCCATTGTAAAGAAGATCACTTGCTTTGATTTCCTTAAAAATACTGTTGAATGAAACTGTATTTACCTGATGAATGTTTGCATCTAAAAATGTAAATACTGTGTATCTTGTTCATTGGCTTAGAATCAGTGTTTCCAAGCTAAAAATATAACATGCCTGTGTTACCCGCCCCATTCTTGTCGGTTAGTGCTTCCAGAGGTGAGCATTTACAAAGCAAGCAGATAGCCCTGCAAACTTTTGGCAGCTACTCAGTTCCAAGAAAGATCTGCAGCCAGAAATCCACAAATACATAGCTCAGACTGCTAGCTAGAGAATTTTTCTCAGCTAAGAAATGCTCATGATTCATCGCAGGAACATACTTGAAAACAAAACTGCATATAATTAAAACTTAAAATTTCAGTATCATAACAGCTTATTATCCAACTAAGTATGCAATACATTCCGTACATAGTATTCCACCATGCCACACCACAGGAGCAAACTGTGCAACACAAAAGACTAAACTCACTCTCCGTTTTAAAAATCAATAATGACAAAAGCCCTTGATACAAAATGGCAGTAAAATCTATTCATGTGTTGGATACGAAGAAAAAGCCTTACTACGAAAGAACTGCAAACAAAGTAATGCAACAGTTTACTAACGTGGTTCCAAAACTCATAAATGTTAAAAAGGTAAGTACAAAATGAGTGGATAAAAAACGTAACAAGGAACTAGCCTAGAGAAATTCTTAAGTATCATGGAAATGATCCTCAAATGACAGCTACAAGTTGCCGGAAGACAATATAAGGACTCCCAACATTAATACTTCAAGAAGAACTGGTAAAAACTATTTAGAAACAAATAGCTGTGTTTTCTATGAAACGAAAGTTGCAAACAGATCTCATGAGAAATCCATCAAAAAGAAAACAAAAATTATCAACATTATATAAAAAAATCATAACCCAGTATGTCAAGCTCCTACTGGAGCAAGCAAAAAGAATTTATGATGTTCTTTAAAGAAAAACTGCGAAGGTTTGCTATGATGCTATTAAATTCCAAAATTACCGAGAGACTTAGAAAGGAACGTATTTTCAAATGTAACTGTATTATTACATATGTTTACGTTTCCTAAATATATGAAAGTAATGTTTAAGAGGCTTCTTCCCTGTACTCAGACATTAACAGGCAGGAAACTAGAACATGAATGAACACAGTATATAATTCTTTACCAATCTCCATGGGGACACTTCAGAATGCTTAAGATAGGCTTTTGTATACAGACTTGAGCTGGCTCTGTCCACACAGAGAGGTTAGAAATTGTCAGTGGAGAACAGCACAGCACTACTGTGGAAATAAGAATTTCAAAATGGATCTGGCTCATGTCTGGCCAGCTTGGAGGGGGGATGTCCCAAGGTTTATTTTGCCTGCACAAGACATGCAGATAATGCAAGTGACTCCAGTTTCAGGGTTCAGTAAGTCACTTCCACAAAGGCAGTCAGTGCACATAATAACAGATGAAATCAGTGTGGAATTACTCCGTGTCCCGTAAATCCACTCCCTAAATAACTACATCTTACAATTCCTGTGTAGACCTTCTCCCCAGAGCTCTGGACACATGACAAAGAGGCAAAGCTTGAGGCATAACCAGCAGCGAATCACATTGCTCCTTCTGTGCACAAACAAGCTGCCTCTATATTTGAAAGAATATACAAGGCCGCCTTTGAAAACTCTAGCCATTTGAATACGGAGAAAATATGCCAGAATATCCAGGGATTATTTGTCACTGCCAATGCAGGTCTACATCAATTTTAGGAATTGCATTGTGTATTAAGAGCTCTATAAAATCAAGACAATTTAAACTGCCACAGGTTAGTACACTGATATATGTAAATTCTTGGAAATACGTTTGTGGTATACTTGTATTTTGTACTATAGTACCACCTACTGATGAACACTCAGGGTATCGGGAACACAGTCTCTGCACTACAAAGCAACAGAGCTTACTTACGAGAAGTGTGTTGCATATATGATTTCATGATCAGTCCTGTCAATAAATGTGGCCACTATCAATCACAAAAGGAAGAAACAGCATTTGAACAAATGTTAACACAAAAGCAGGGGCAAGTTTATCATGACACACATCACGACACCTCTTTCTGTGTCTTCCAATACATGGCTTTGCTAGGTACAATGCGAAACTCAATTTTAGCAGAATATGACCTTTAAGTTTAGATTTAAATTTGCAAAATCTGAAATAAAACTCACTTTTATTTTTAAGCATTAATCTGGAAGACTTCTTACAAACAAAATAGGCCATGCTAAGATGCCATGATGGCTCAAACAATAAAAGACAGTGTTTAACAAAGAGAAAACTAAGATGGGATCGCAGACACTGGCAGAAGCATAAGTGAAAGGTCAAATCTGGTAGCTCACTTTAGAGTAATTTATACAACACTTCTTATAGGCATGGCTGGTAGCTCTGCTTACTATTAAGGTATGATGACACTCTCCACTACCAAACTCTGTTTTCTGATACTTAAAGTTCTATCAGATTTCTGAAGAGTTCATGGAGTTCATATTCTTATTGACTGCCTCTCAATTCTGTTGGTTTGTTTCATCTGGAACATGCACTTAAACATCAGCTGCAGAGCAATTTGTATGTCAGGGATTTGATTTTTTCACTCTTGTAAAAATATAGCCAAATTGAGGGAAAGTACTAACCCTTTAGAAACATGACATGTGCACACAATTGCAGAAAATGACTGGAAGCAGAATCTCAACAAGTCAGCCAACAGAGGCAGAACCTTCACTGCCACCACAGTTCTGGGACACCACAGCATCATTGGGAATCAAGCACCAGAACCCAAAGCAGGGAGATGCCGCTGTGTTCCTCACATTTGTGACGTTCCTTTTAAGTTCACAAACTAGAAGAACAACAGGGGAGGAAGACACAGGACTGGGAGCAATTAGACAAGATAGGCAGAGGAGCTTGGGGCCACCAAAGACAATCTTCAGAAGCCTGGGGTTCTAAGTCCAAAACCCCTCTCTGAAGTCTCAGCATCCTGTTGGTGTAAGCAAACACCTATATAATCCACTATCAAAGTACTTTCTCATTCTCTGGTGAAGTGGTTGGTCCATCTATAATCACTAGGATTCATCCAAAGAATATGGTGGATAAAAAGCAGCTGAATTTTGGCCCTACCATTAGATTCTACCCCTGCCTCAATTGCTCAATGCTTCTGCTGCATGCAAATATAGATATTCTGTTGAATCAATACTCTTATGCCATGTATTTATGAGTGGACAACCTGAAATGTGGTGTTTGTGATCAGGAGCGGTCATGGCTGCAACGGAAGACAATGAAGTCAAACTGAACACAAAAAAAATTAACCAGTATTTTTAATAGCGACAATTAGACTCTGTTTTCTACCTATAAAAAGAGGCTAACAATCCCCTTAACCACATTGTTGAGGAAGCTGTTATAGGGATAAGCATCACAAAGAAACCTGCTTGGTTATTAATTCCCTCTTCAGAGAGGGGCTTAGATAATATGCAACAAATAATCCTGAAGCAACCCACTGAACAGTGGAGAAAAGCAAAATTACATAGTTCTTCATCAGTTAAGACTGTCCAGCCTACACACTAAATTAACAGTAGTATGTGGTCATGCAGCATAATGCATATGCACATGGGAGCCACGATCAGATTGCTCAGGAACCTCCTTCATAGCATTTCCTGATCTTTGCATGTTTAATTGTACAGCCTTACTAATGTTTGAGTATTTTCTAAGAAGTTTTAAAAGATATGTTAATGCTACAAAAACGTAAAAAGTAGAATTTGTAAGTTATTAGAACGTCTTGTCTGCTTATACAGAAAAGATTCACTCACCGTGAAGGAAAGGAAGGAAAATTATTTTGTGGTTAAAGCATAGCCAAGACCACATATTTTTTACTATTTCTTGCCTTTCAACCTACTTGCCCTGCTAACACAAATGTCTTCCCCAGAATATTGCACAAGAAGCCCCAAAACTGTTGATACAAAAGAAATAGTACCGAACAGCTTATTTGATAATAGTAGTAAGGCACCTCAGGCAACAACAAAGATTTACTAATTTCATCCAAATTTCTGCAAGAAGTAAAATAAGCATTTGTCAGAAAAACAGAAAGAGTGTGAAGAAACAGTAAAAAAAAAAAATCAATAAACAAGAAAAAAATGCCAAAACTAAAAGATGACATAAATATACAAACACTGTTGAAAACGCAGGCATAGTGTATTATCAGAACCATGTCTGATTTGAAAGGCTCCACTTTAGCAAGACACACAGCTTGTGAAACGTCAGTCAAGTTTAGAACTGCTCTCAACATCACATGTAATGGCAAAGACTGAGCTGCTGCTGTCTGCATCAAATATATTTCATAGCAAAAATATAGCCACTTCCAGAGCAGGTGATTCAGCACTTTTCACAAGTTCAAAAGACTTCTTTTTTTTTCATTTTGAAAAAGGATGGTAAAGTGAAACTTAACAGAAAGTGAATGTCAAAACAAAGAAAACAAATCAGTAAAGTTTATACTATGATCTTGAAATTCTGAAAAGTAGAACTTAGAAAAATGTGTAAAGCAAGAAAAAACAAAGCTAGGAAACCAAAACTGTCATTTTCTTAAAAATGCATCCATATATATCGACTGGACTATTCACGCAACAAAAAGAAAACTCAAGTTATTGGTAATCGTATTTGTAGCAGAAGAATTGTAGCCCACTTACATGCCTAAATATTGGAACTAAACCATCAAATTTCACACATAACTTTCTATGTTTTTAGAAATCAGAAAAGGTAAAGTAACTCAATACTGGAAAACAAATCAAACTTGAAACAAAAACATTAGTAAATTCTAACACTAAATCTATTTTCAGCACCAGTCTCAAGAAAATTTCAATATATGCTATTTCTCTTCATTTGTAAGTTCCAATAACAGATACTCTGTAATAAAATATTATGGACCAGCTAACATTGGTCTTTCCTGTATGATACTCACTTTATGTTCTTGGTGTACATCAGTGCTTAAATATTGTAAGTAACATCAAATAACTTCAATTAAAAATAATTCAAAATAAGTAACTTATCTTTTGCTCTTTGGTTATGAATGGTAACCCAACCAGGTATTAAGATACAGAAACGAGGAAACAAAATCTGCATCAAAAGCATGAAAAGCCATAAACTGTACAAATAAAAAATGTAGATAAGCAAAAGAAACACACCAAAGAAAAACTAGATGGCAGCACCTACCTATTTTTCATAATTTCACAAATATAAGCTTCAATACAAGATAGGCAAAAAAATTAATGCAATTTAAATAATCAGTTTTAAAAGACTTTTGAATTTACTTATTATCTCTGAAGAATATAGCAATGCAAACAAACCCACGCTTATTTGACCTGCTTGTAATACAACAATCCAGAACAATTTTTTCTAAGATCAACCAAACTTCCATCGAATTATAGCTTGTTTCGTAGAAATCCTGTACCTTAACTACGATCTTACAGCAGATAAAATTTTGTCAATATTAATCACTTTTTAATATTCAGCTAAAATTAATGTAAATCAAAAACTAAAGGGAAACTAAAATTATGAAGAGAAAATTGTTCAACTGAAATTATGCACAGTTAAATCAATGTTTGCTTTAAACGTTCAAACTTTTTATTTCATTAAATACGTTTTTTCAAACAAGCATGTTATCACTGAAAATACTGTCACAGTACAAAATTGTACTTCTTCACGTCAAAAGATTATAATTAGCTTCTGTAAGACAGAGTGCGTCCATGCAAAACGTAAGATATCAATTTAAAAAACATCAAGGCTCTGGTAGCTGCAGCAAGAAGAATACTTTATATTCACAATTTGAAAAATGTTTTGTTTTTATATACCTGAATATTTTGTAATATTTTTTCCCTAAAAAAACCTGGAGATAGATGTAGTTAATATTCCTCCATTACAGTCCTCTACAATCTTATAATTGGACCTAAACTAAAACTATTTTATGGTACAATTGTACCTGTTCATGCTTTTCTTGAATATTTTACTTAAAGCAATCAGAAAGATTGTAAATATAAAAGATAATTAAAACATCAAGTACATTTTCCTATTACAGGTACTTCTCTCAATTAGTGCTTGCTCTGCACTATTCTGTTCCTTTCATATTCTGATTCTTCTGACGGAATTCATTTCACTACTTCTGACTCCATGCTTCAGACACTGTACATCCTTTTGGGACACATTCCCATGCTCCAGAGCCTTTAAGCCTGGCATTAAACTGATAAGAACAGAGCCCCTTCCTACAAGGTACTTGCTTATCCTGATTAGCCAGTTTTCCAGAATTCCACTAGGAATTCAAAACAAGCAGATTTTATTCTTATTTTATACAACAGCAATTGAGAGGAGCAAAAGTAAATGTCTAATCAAAGATTACCGCATCTAAGAGTTGAGAAAAGAACCCAAGTCTTCCTTTCAAAACGGATGTGCCTATCTTCTGTCTAATGCAAAGTTGTCCCCAAAGCTGTACTACATTTGCTTACATTCTATACTCCTAAAAGCTGAAAAAAAAAAATGGTATTACAAAAAAAAGGGTATTACAAACAATAGAAGTCAAACAGTATCTTAAATAGTGAAGTCAAACACTCGAAATGTAAGAAACATTAGATTTAAGTTTGCTGTGCAACATCAAGCGTGTGCCTTGATCGCCTAGTTGAAGCTTCTATCTTTGTGCGTTTATCATGCAAAGACTGTAATACACCGCACAGGTACAGAAGAGATTAATGTAGGATGAACGGGAAGTTTTGTATCTTAACCCTTCTGAACTTTTGTGTTTGGCATTGCAATCAAATTTTATTTTTTTTAACTTGGGAAGGGAAGCGGGATGGCTGTATCAGTTCCCTACAAAGCTAAATACTACTGTATACAGATATTGACTTCTGAATCTTCAGCAATGCAACATGTAAGGATAAAGCCAGTCTTCAAGGAAAGCATTATCCTAAGTCCATATACTAAATCCTAAGAGAAAACAGACTACACTTTCTCCATTTCAGCAGCTTCCATTGTTCCTAGAGAAAGGTAGATCCAGGCTGGTGTGTGAGGAAGAAGCCAAGCCCATCTACTAAAGCTAGAGGAATTTTCACGGGAAACCCAATTTGTTTTGTTTTCCTCCCAGACAACTGGGAGAAGATCTACCGAATGATGGCCCTGGGATATGGGAAGAAAATCTTGTTATGCTATCGGGCTGCAGAAGCAGTTTAGATACACACAGAGCTGTCCAGATTCTATCAAGTCTATCTCATTTAAGAACATTTAAAACATTTCCTTATTTTCCCCTCCTCCTTTTATGAGAGTGAAGGAGAAATTACTTAGTTGTCAAGAGCAGAGATTCAAAGATCTTTCAAATTCAGATGAACATTTTGGTTAATTTTTCAGGTGACCTCTCTTCTAATTTTTAAAAAGGTAATTCATAATTCATTTTATATTTTCCAGTTACCATTCTCAACACTACTTAAGCAGTTGCCAGAAGTAACTGCCAGCTTTTGCAATTTCTTTAGCATGTTATTTAATAACCTATGTTTTACATCTAACTACATAGCCCATAATACACTTCCTTAACACAGTAAGTACTTAAAGTATATATACAAATTAACTATAACACCAAAAACAATCACTTAGCTGAGAACTTGTGACATTTCACACTGCCTAACAATTAGGACAATCTGAAGAAAAGCAACCATAATATCTACAAACCATGAAAGCTACAGCTTTCCTGAGACAGATCATACATTCTTCATGGTAGGATCCCATCTCCTAAAATGCTTATGGTAGACTGCAAATTTCCACCTGCACAAACTTTCTACATAGGTAAAAGTAAAGCGCAAACTCAGTGACTGAAGTACATCACTGAAGTCTACATATTTAAAGCATCTTGCATTTTAATCCAAACAAAGCTATCTTCAAATAATTGAATAAAAAGATAACGGTACATTTAATGAGCTCTGCACAGTAAAATAACAATCATTCCACTAACATATTGGAGAGATAGGTATTTGATGTTCTAGAGGTTAAAACCGCATAGCCTGCAATGGTCATCAATCTTGCAAAATATTTTGCAGGACTCAAGCGATTAATGTTTATATTCTGCCTGTCTTGAGCTAATGGCACACACAATTTTTCTGTGTTTCAGTCACAGTGGAGACTAGGACTCTTGAATATTACACTTTGTAGACATAAAACCATAAGATAATATTTTCCATATATTTTAAATTTCTACTGAAAATTTTAATTGACAGAATTTAGCTTTCTGACATATCAGAATTTGATGCAAAGTTTAATTATAACCTCACTGAAAAAATTATTTTTCAGTACACACAATTTCCCGTATTTTAGAACTTGATCCTTTTCCTTGATTAACCATAATGACTACTCAAACAAATAACTGACACTTCTAAAACCTTAGCATGTTATTTATCATTGGACATTTTCATAGAATCATAGAATGGTAGGGGTTGGAAGGGACCTCTAGAGATCATCTAGTCCAACCCCGCTGCTAAAGCAGGTTAGCCTAGAGCAGGTTGCACAGGAATGCGTCCAGGCGGGTTTTGAATATCTCCAGAGAAGGAGACTCCACAACCTCTCTGGGCAGCCTGTTCCAGTGCTCTGTCACCCTCACAGTAAAGAAGTTCCTCATCATGTTCAGGTGGAACTGCCTGTGCTCCAGTGTGTGCCCATTGCCCCTTGTCCTGTCGCTGGGCACCACTGAGAAGAGTCTGACCCCGTCCTCTTGACATCCACCCTTTAGATATTTGTGAGCATTGATCAGATCTCCTCTCAGCCTTCTCTTTTCCAGGCTGAACAGACCCAGCTCTCTCAGCCTTTCCTCATAAGAGAGATGCTCCACTCCCCTAATCAACTTTGTGGCCCTCCGCTGGACTCTCTCCAGTAGTTCCCTGTCTCTCTTGAACTGGGGAGCCCAGAACTGGACACAGTACTCCAGATGCGGCCTCACCAGGGCAGAGTAGAGGGGGAGGATCACCTCCCTCGACCTGCTGGCCACACTCTTCTTAATGCACCCCAGGATGCCATTGGCCTTCCTGGCCGCAAGGGCACACTGCTGGCTCATGGTGAGCCTGTTGTCCACCAGCACTCCCAGGTCCTTCTCCGCAGAGCTGCTCTCCAGCAAGTCAACCCCCAGCCTGTACTGGCACATGGGGTTGTTCCTCCCCAGGTGCAAGACCCTACACTTGCCCTTGTTGAACTTCATCAGGTTCCTCTCCGCCCAACTCTCCAGCCTGTCCAGGTCACGCTGAATGGCAGCACAGCCTTCCGGTGAGTCAGCCGCTCCCCCCAGCTTTGTATCATCAGCAAACTTGCTGAGGGTACACTCTGTCCCTTCATCCAAGTCGTTGATGAATACATTGAACAGGACTGGACCCAGCACTGACCCCTGGGGAACACCGCTGGTCACAGGCCTCCAACCAGAAGCTGCACCACCAATCACAACCCTCTGCGCTCTGCCATTCAGCCAGTTCTTGACCCACCTCACTGTACGCTCATCTAGCCCACTCTTCCTGAGCTTTCCCCAGAAGATCAATGAATAATCTCTGGTTACAAACCATCCACCTAATGAAATAAAACTCTAGTGTCTAGTTCTGGTACGATAAACCTTTAGAATTTAAACCTATACAGTCTGGTTTTAAAAAGCTGTCAACTACCATTTTTAAAGAACGCTCTAAGGTCATGCATACACAAAACATCAGCACTGTAAAAATGAAAGAACAGTCTGCAGACCACTTTCAGAGTCATGGAAATTCAGTGTACATTTCCCAAGGACAATATTAATTATTTGTTATCCTTGTTCATTACAACAAATAAAGAAATGATGCAGTACAGTTTGGGCAGCTACTAATCCCACCAGACTAAGATAATCAAACTTTTGCATCCTGTAAGATGTTTCTCATTCATAAGGCCTTGCTGGTTTCCTCTATTCTAAACCAGCTTATTAGCACCCACAAGCGTAAAGGAATATCTATAATGCAGTAGGGTATTTATCTGGGCAGAACTCTGCACAAAAACAATTACGTGGTTCTAATATCTGAAATTCTTCAGATTTTAAGTATCTCTACAAACACACGAACATGCGGTATCCTCACAGGTTTATTTTTATACAAATCCAGCAAGTCAGATTATACTCCTTCTGCAACCTTAACTACTTCGTTTAACTAGAGAACAGCTGCCTGAGGCCAACATGATCAACTCCCAACATTTGCTGTACACGCATCTTAAGGGTGACTTTGGGATCCAAACTCCAGTCTTCTAACAAAGACTGAACACAGACAGCCAAGCAGTCGGTCTACATTTTTGCATGCTTCCTAAGATTCCATGTACAATAAAGGTGTACTCCACAAGTATTTTCAAACTACAGACCATTTGCTAATATTTAGTTTGCTACGAATGTTTCCACTGAATTTTAATTCTGTGTGCTGGCCATAGCAGTTAAAGTTACAGGAAAACTAACAGTATGAAACAGAAACAGCTAAATCTAACTCATTTTAACAGACTGAGAACAGATTCTTGGTATAGTCTCACCCCACAACTTCTGTTTTGCATTTATGCTATGCACTTGTCTCAGGATCCACTGCTAGAGTATGTGCTGTACACTCCCCTTGTAGTCACTACCAAAGAACTGATTGTATTTATTTACAAAGAAAGCTCCAAACAACCAAAGATAGATATACAAACTGAAAAGAACCACCTGTCTGGAATTCTGTTGTCACCAAACTAGTAAAAAAAAAAGAAATTAACACGTTTGTATTTTAAGAAAAATAAACAAAAATATTTCTGTTTGAAGGCTTCTAGCGTTCGTCTTATTCTTCCAGATATCACAAATTTAAACATTAAATGGCTGCCTTCTCTGCAAAGAATTCTTTTACAAATTCCATCTAATAGTGCATTTACCTCTTTTCTGAGAGCATAAAATTCTTCAAGTGTTTCTAGGCTTTTATTTATGTCTTTCCTGAGATACATCCCACTGAACTACAATCTTCCTAGTGACACCAATTTCTAAAACTTACATTCTAGTTGGCTACTTTGTGTTTTAGATTGCCTCATGCTAGTAATTTATTTTTATAAGTCTACAGTTTTATTCTGGCTTCCTTCTCTTCTGAAAGAGAAATCATTGGTTTCAGTTTTTAATTAAACTTTATTATCTTTCAGACTGCAAATATGGTGTAATTCATAAAGCATATAATGGGACAGTAATCAAATGTTAAACATCGGGAAATACAGGTTTAAGTTATTTCAAGCAACCTATACAACAATCACTTAAAAAATTATAAAGAGACTCTCTTCATCTCTTTGCACTCAGAATCACTCACCACTTCTGCAAACATAGACCTTAGGCAAAACTACCTTAAACTCTGCCCATTTTTATTATGGCACAGCTGTCTTGTACTACCATCCAAAGACATTTGCCTCTATGCATTAATAAGACAGTTCATCTCTAGTCCCAAATGGCCTGAAACTAAACAGCCTCCCTACAAAATTTTAAAGCAATGCAGCCTACCAAGTAATTTAAAAAACAACACACCTTCATCCTTTACAATAAATTAGTTCTAAGTTGAAATAAACACACTCCACTGAAGAGTTTGGGGTAGGAAAGCATGCTATCCTGTCAATCCATATAAAAAAAGAAATGTGATCATAACACAGACAAAACTTCAAGTGTAGACAGATCACACCCGGAGGTGAATCAAAGGAACCAAACTTTTCTTTTGAACAAAGTGTATTAGAAAAGTTAATTATCACAAGTCCTTGTATTGAATATGCTTGGCTTTTTCTTTTCTAATTTCTAGTGAAATCTAGCTATCCTGTGCATCCATTCAGCATGCTGGGATATCACAATGCTGCTGATTAAGAGGAACAAGGGCGCTTAGTGAACGAGTGATATACAGTCCAAACTAAGTTCTACCTAAGAGTGAGCCTTCCAGCCTCTCACAGTCTTGAGAGACTCTATAAAGTAGATTTTTTCTGATATACAGAAAATATTCCTAAGTCTTAGAAAATAAACTGCATTTGAACAAGTACTTCTGGTCTTCACAATAAAAAAAGGGGAGGAAAGCATATTTGCAAAAAACATACAAGCTAATAATGTGTAAGACAGAGGAAAACAATGCACAGAAGTAAAGTGAAACCAAGGCAGACATACCTGAGCTGTTGATAGGCGAAAAACAGGGCCAGCTGTGGGCACCGAAAGCCTAGGTGAAATGCTGGTAGGCCCCTGTCCCTGTGTTTGTACTTGAGCCTGCATTTGAGCCTGTGCTAGGGCCTGCTGAGGCACCATTACAAGCTGTCCAGCATCAGTGCGCACCAAGACCATACCTAATGAGAACAAAGTAACGATAACTATAGAATAAAGAATAATACATGAAGAACTATTTAGCTACAGAATAACATTAATGTATAGCACTGCACATTTTCTTTATACTGTATCTTTTTTTATTATTCTGGTGTAACATGAGATTTTATTTCAAAGAAGAAAAGGAACTCCTACTAGCAGACAAAAACTAATATCCAATTCAGCTTGAAATTCAAGTAACTGCAGTTTATGGATAACTGTAATTTAAAAAACGGTCACTTGAGTGAAGAGGTGTACATCGATTTTCAGCAATCTAGCCAGCGTCAGCAGAATAAAATTAGAAAGAAATATTCATTAAAAGTAAACTATAATGACAATCCAGTAGCTGAGAACATAATTCAGTATGAACATACCAGGGACAATGACATGAGAGCTTTACTAAAACAACAGCTCTAGGGGATGTGTACATGCAAACATTAGGCCAGACACATTTCTGTGTATACAATATTTGAGATTTAGTTAATTGTTGAGCATTAACATATGGATTTATTTGGCACCAACCATCACCACACTGGGAGGCACTACCTGTGGTTTAGGCATCAAGAAAAAACATCATCATACCCAGAGAAACAACATATCTGCTTCTCAGCACAAAATCATAAAAGTGCAGATATTTTAGGAAAACACCAAAGGAATTGTTTTCACATTAACAGAGTATTGGGCAAGTACTAAGTTCTAAGACTTTCTGGAAGTAAATGATAATACTTTCAGACTATTTTCTAGTAACACACTTCACAAATAGAGGCCTTCTACACCACACAGCCGGTGTCATCAAGTTTTGCCCTAAGTGTAACTGGCCTAAGTTTTCCACAATCAACAGGACAGAAAAGGGGAGACAACAGTTAAGTTGGTCCCTGGATCATCTGGAAATTCACACTTAGTCAAGATCACTGCAAAGCATGTCATGTGCTTCCTCTAGTTCTCTCAGAATTAAGCAGCAGTTCCCCAGCCAGATTATTTCACAAGAAATTCCAAGTTAGTTCCAGAAAATATTTCAATAATTTAACCTAGACAAGATGCAACGTAGGATACAATGGGTCTGTAAACAGAAAAACATCTTGCCTGTAACTACTGGAGAACCAAAAAATAAGGATCTAGGAAGTCAACTTCTATTCTCTTGATAAAGTCAGTTGATATTGTTTCTGCAACTTATCTCTATGTGCAAATTGCTTCATATATTTTTTTTAATTTTTCAGGGGAAAATAATGAAGGTAAAAGCTTACACCCACTTCTAATTATTAGCTTCCCAGAAGAAACAGTAGCTGAGTAAATGGACACGGTTTGCAACATATTGTGAGGATAAAGAAATCTGAACAATATTATATCAAGCAAGGAATAAATTTCAAAAGTACGTTACTCCCAGAAAGTCTTTCTTTCAGTGTCTGACATAGAAATACAAATCCTAACCCTGGGATGAACACGTGAGTGAATTACAGCACCACTACAAGCACTCACTCACACAGTCTTAGGTGTTCCCAGCCAACCACCGCTGCTAAAAGCACAAACAGAAGGCAAATTTCTGCCACCACAAACTAAAGACTTGCGGAAATCAAGCTTTAAGGCAAAAGGCATAGAGAGCTACAGCAAGAACCACATCTAAAAGACATGATCCTAACTCTCTTTCAAAGCCCAGAGAGTAATTTTTGAAAGAAGAGTTAGGGGGGAAAAAAAGCAACCCAAACCCATAAAAATTCTTTAAAAAGATAGCATTTTAGGTTCACTACCTCTTCAAGCACCAAACCTCAGGGTTTATACTTGTAGAAAATTCTGTAAGCAGATGATGTATTTGATATATGCTGTTCCTAAACCATCTGGACACACAAAAATCAGTATGTTGCCAGATGGCCAAACAGGTATCACTTCTCTGATTGTGTTGTGAACCTCATATAAAAATCCTCATGGGATAATGTCTACCATGCATTAAAAAACACACACTCTAATTGCATTACGCTGACTTACAGGTGTTTTGTTAATTTATCTTCCAATTTTCTAAAAGTAATTCTGAATTTTAAAAAATGAATGGAATGGACAAATTAACTGCAACACATGCCACACAATTTCAATAAAGGTTGCAGACACAATTACCACTATAGATGCATAAATGTTCATATATTAATCTTATCTTTTAATTCAGTTTGGAGGACTTTAAATTTATTTTACTGAACAATATGTACATATTAGAATCTGGTTAAATTATCAGATTTTTTTCCTTACTGTCAGCCGCATAAAGATGAAATACACAACTTATACGTATTACATGCTAAAATAATCTATTCTCAAAAACTGATTCTAAATTTCTGCTCTAGACAGAAGTTTACAAAATGGGAGTTTCAAAATTAATTATAAGTGATCGGCTAATTAAAGAGAAAAAACCTCAAAAATAACATTGTATTTTCCAAATATCTTCATCTTAGAGCATACTATCTTCATGTACTATGCAAATTTAATGGACTTCAAACTATCTCAGAATAAAATAAAATTATAACTTTCCACAGTACTATTTCCACAACATTTTCTAAACCAGACTGCTTTCAAGGGCTCCGCTTTCCTCTTCTGTTTGAAAATTAAGTCACAGAACAAAGCATTGACACAATAAACTTCAGAAGCTTTATGGAAAGTTATCATACACTTTTTCATATGTGTATATTCATTATCAAACAGATTAAGAACAGGAAATCAAAGGCTAAAGGCACTAATAGAATCTGAATAGCAACCTCTTATCTGTTTTAAGTTAGGTCTTCATGAAACCACCGAGCTTTATCTGGTTGGAGCATTAGAATTCGGAGCAGAAGCTTCAAAGACACAGCTACTAAAAGTCCACTTAGAAGGAAGCTTCTACACCATCACATTTTTGCTCCGCTTATCTTGGCTAATAAGCATCAACTGTTTTAAGAAGCACGGCGGAAGAAATAAGTTATTTCAGATTACATCAATATCTCCACGTATTATCACGTTATCAATATTAACAGCAAAAAAAGAAAAATTAGGTTAAATATTAAATCATCTGCTAAATCAAGAAGGCACAAAGTTACCAACTTTTTGCAACATAAAAATCTATGCAGGGGACCACAGAACCCATCAAAATTTCAGAAGAAACAATATGCAGCTAGAGTAGGAATCACTAGGACAAGGGTATGCTGTTTTGGTTAGTTAGCAACCTTGCCAAACTCACATTTTTAGTAATGAAGGTTCAGAAACTAAGAGAACAGAAGGACACAACCGTTACTTGAACAGTTACAAATAAAATCCAGTGATGTAAAGACTGCACAGACACAGTGGAGAATGACACTATCACACTTACTGAAATGAAATATTTTAGATTAAATTACATAAATCAGCCTGTATCGTGCCACCTGATTCACAGCAGAAGACAAGCCTTGAAGAAGGAAAACTTTCCAAGACTATCACGAGTAAAGCAGAAAACAGAGCCAGGCCTTCAAAACATATAACACAATTCTAACACCGCAGCTTTTTATCTCACGTGCAACTGCTCACTTACACTATTACAAAAGAACTTACCATGACCGCCGCTCTCTCCCTAAGACAAAACAAGCAACTCATCAACCAACACTCATAATTACTTTGCATTAGCAACCGCCCGTCCCGTAGCAATTACATCCTCATTAACGGCAGCCTGTTTGTCAGCCGTCGCCCTCAGACAGGTGGCTCTTCTTTTCTTTCCAGCACGTCAAGCAGCGGGAAGACAACTTTGGGGGAGAAAAAAGCAAACCCTCGGCCAAGAAAAAACAAGGTTAAAAAGAGTGGCGGGCCCGCGACGGCTGCGTTTCCACTTACCGGGCGGGATAGTGAAGCCGGGGGGCAGCTGGATGGTGGTCTGCTGAGGCGGCCTCACGATCAGCTGGGGGGCCACGATCCTGGGGGCAGCGCCCAGTGCCGGCCTGGGCGACAGGGCCTGGGGGGCCGCGGGGGCGACGGGCAGGGCAGCGCCC
>VZSC01047435.1:1233259-1250130 GCA_013398225.1 Steatornis caripensis
CCCCACCCCACCCCCCCAAACAAAAAAAACCCAAACCAAAAAAAACCCCTGAAACTGACAAGTTAAGATTAAGCAGATTTACTGTAGTCCTGGTAAGTGTTGTAAGATTACGTTGTCTTTCATGTGCTTATTTTCATTTCCTCTCATTCTTCAGTATTTTGCTGTATATGAACTACTGCCCCTTGTTCTGGAAGAACGATGTAGTCTGAGGAAATACCCCAAGAGACAGAGCTGGATAGAGCTCTAAGACTGCTGCTGCTCCAATACTTTATAGTTTTGATACTCTGGCAACTTAGTATTTCTGATTATGCAAAACTAAGGTTAAAGCTATTTCTGTCTAAGATCCTATTGTACTGGCCACCTTTAATATTAGACCTTAATGAGCTCAGATAATGTTAAATCCTAATCCACTCTAGGAAAGAGGAAACCATAAAGATAGCTATCCCTTTGCAAAATATTAAGAGTAACATTCAACTCTTCATGGTACACTGCTATCTAAAGGGCCTAGTTGGGATAGGCACTGCAAAAACATTGTTATAAACTGCATTCTTGCATTGCTGCACATGCAGTTCTGTTTTTTTGCTTTAGAAGGATATTTGACTTGGGGATGGTTATTTTTTGTTGCTTTGGGATGAGAGGGGAAGGTTGAACCCCAGATCAGAGGAGTTTGCTTACCCCTGTCCAGCAGAGCTAATCTTCATTGGATGAAATTGTCTTTATATTTTGCAGAAAGTTGCACTAAACCGAGTTTGGTTTGGGGCAGGGGAGAGGTAGAGAAAAAAACCCAAGCTCTTAGTAGCAACTCTTGATATGTTCTGTTGCAAAACCATTGACAACCTTGTCAGTGTCTTGATCTAGTTGCATAATAGCTGAATCTCTTAAAGATTAATTCTAATTTTTGGTTTTGAAAATACTTCTTTCTGATGTTTTCATAATTTTATGATAGGGAGAAAGACAAATTCTTTTTGACATACAGTAAAATATCTTTACCTGTTTTAAGGTGTTATTAGATGAAAGATTATTCACTTTTTTTAATTGGTTTAGAACGGAGAAAGGTAATTGCCAGGTGTTAAAACTGTTTCTATATGTGTCATATGATGTTGGTATTAATAGTAAAATACTTATCCACGCAGCATAACTCTGACTTAAGAGAAGTACTTTCAAAGCAGGTTTCTTCCATAGTTCATCAGATTTTTATTTCTACGTCAAGGTGAAATGTGATCCTCCAGTTTACTACCCTTTTTTGCAGTGTTGCTCCTGCTTAGTTCCTTCGCTTTAGCTAGAAAGTAAAATACTTCAGTAGCTTACTGTGATCCCACTCTGGCCAATTTTGTGCACTTTTGTGGACAAAATGGTCACTAGAGCAACCATTTCAGTGTAGGATAGAGACAAGCAATACAAAACCAACTTTGGTTATACTTACCAAGACAACAGGTCAAATGATGGAATGAAGAGCCAAGTTAATTTACTAGTTATCTAATAAATAGATGGATCCTTGGTCAAGACAGTGAAAGAGAAAGGCCTGATGAATAAAAGCAACAGAATGAACTACAGTAATGCATGTGACCAATTGATAATGTCGTTAAGCTGTTGTGTATGACTTTGAGTTAATTTCAGCAAATTCTTTAGCTTCAGATATCTTTTTCTGTGGAGGAAGAAGACAGGTTTGTCTTATAGCGAAGATTGACATTCCCTTCACAGTGTATGTATTTTTACAGCACTTAGATTTTATAGTACCATTCAGAGCAGACTTTCAGATGCACAGAAGTAGAAAAGTTGGTTAAATTCAGCTCAGTAGGCGATACAAGTATGAACAAAATAATTGTGACCTCTGACCTAACCTAATGTTATTTTTCACTGTAATGTGGCCGTTGATCTCTTTACCCCTGAACTATGCTTGTCAAAGGTTTGTAATACTTGACTGATAAGCTGTGTTTATGCAGTACTAGAAGAAGCAACAGTGGTGGAAGATTGTTGGTGCAGCCTGAGAAATGACTTGGTATCACTTTGTACAGCTCTACAGGAAACTGCTTTTCTTGACTAGTGGTCTTATGGCTGCCTATAAGTGCCTAATGATGTCTCCAAATTGATGCATCTGAAAATGGAGGGAAAACTAATTCTGGTAAATTAAAGCAAAATATGGATATTTTCTCAGCATAACCTTAGAAAGCAAACAAAAACCTCTTAAAAGGCTAGAGAAGGACACTTGACGGATCCTTAGAGCTGCTGCTAGTTAATGTTCAGTAGAATGACACTGTTAAATTTTTTTTTCCTCCTCCCATTTCAATTTATCATTTAGTTTTTACTTACAAAATTCTAGCTCTTGGAAACATATCTCTTCAGATTTTTTTTTTCCATTTTATATTCACCTAGGGTTGGCAGCCTTAAGGTGAGTAAAAGTCTTCAAGAGGATAGTGAAAGTAATGTGATTATATGTAGTGCAAAGGGAGAATCATGATAAGCTTCATCACTATGCAATCTGAAAACTGTTGGAATTCAGCTAAGTACATACAAATAAATTTAATGTCTTGATATGTTGCACACTGTGCACGCCTACTTATGAAGATGGCTATGCCCCAGTGAGTTTACTTAATTTGACAGAAATCATATGGAACTTACACCAGGAAGAAGAATGTATTTTACTTAGTGAAAATTGTCTATACATACCACAGAATTCCTAATTTTTATTTAAATCTTGATTAAGACCGTGAATCTATTGAGAAATACTTACTTTAGGTAATTTTTAATATTCTAGTTTCTAGTAGTAGTAGCATTTTGTTTCCAGACTTGCATGTGCAGAATAGGTAGTATGTAAACTCATGTAGTCCTTGATTCACAGGGCTGATTTACAAGCCTTTGTTGGTGTTCCTGTTGCTAGAACATCTAGAAAGTGTTAACTTTGGCAAAAACCCTAATTTGCTGCTTCCCCTTTTCCTCACAAAACATTAAAAATATTCAACATGTAGGTGGTAGCATAAGTGGTGTCTCAGTAAGGAATAGAAGAGATACCTTTCTGCTTGATTTTTAACCAAAATTTGTAAGATCAAGTTACTTATGTCTGAGCAGTTCATAATGGCTAAGAATATGTTGCCTATTTAATAAGGTTTTTTGTTCTTTTCATTTAAAGCTGTTGGTCTCTGCAGTGTATTTGAAACTTTTTTGTTAATATGGGGTATTTTGATATTTTTTCTCCCTGACTTTGCAGTTCGTTCCTTTGGTACAGAAGATAGACCAACTGATAGACCTATACCACCTCGTGATGAAGTCTTTGAGTATATTATATTCCGTGGCAGTGACATTAAAGACCTAACTGTCTGTGAGCCACCAAAGCCTCAGTGTTCTTTGCCACAGGACCCTGCTATTGTTCAGGTAAGTCAGAACGTATTTTTAGATGTTTGTTGGTGAAGATATAACCTGGTAGCTTGAAGTGCTTTCTAGCTGAGTGTTTAAAAATTAAAATGTTTGTTGCTGTAAAGTTCACAAGGCAATGTAAAGAACTCTGGAAAGGTTTTCCTCTTTTGAATCACAGTTTAACTGTGGAAATCAAGGTTCAAATCTAACACAGATACCAAAGCTGCCAGTTTTTCAGAAACAACTAATGACTTTTGGTAGACCTTGACGCCTTTTTTGAAAGGTACCTGGCTTAGGATGACACACATGCGAGACTTCTTGGAAAGGTCAGGCATGGTGTAAGTCAAATTGAGTAGATGCTGACATCTACCCAAAATCATGAGTGATTTTTGTTTTGTTTTGGATTTTAATGTTCAACTTTTTTTGCTGACTATGACTTTAAAAGTGTTTCATCTAGCTATGTGTTTTTAAACGGACTTCATGCTGAAGGGCAATTATTGGAAAAGGGACTTGGTTGCTGAAGAGAAAGCAACTTAAAACTTGAAGTCTACAGGGTTAATTAATCTGTTATTTTGTAGTAAATGGACAGAGATATTTATTTTGTATCTCTGAAATTTGTTGGCTTTTTGATTGTGCTGTGGGGTGTCTTGAAATCATCCCGAGGGCAAGGTGGGAGTTCTTGGTTTGAATGGAACTTGGTAATTCCATGTAAGTGTTTACCTTTCTAATGTTTAACTGTTCTGTAAGATAAAATTCTTGATACTTCCTTATGAAGTACCCTAGCAATCCTGTAAGGTCTTTTGCTACATTTGGTCAGTGGTAGTTCAGAGCTGTGAAATTGTGTTATTGTTAACTCCAGTAATAGTAATAACCCCACCTTCCTCCTGTTTGAGTCTTTCATTGTTCATATGGTTTCTGAAACTTCAGGGAAACAGATACGGCATTTTTGAAGATGGCCAACAAATGCTTATGTCTGTGTTTGACAGAAGAGTCCAGTCTGAGGATCTAGGGAAAAGATTGCAAAATTTTATGGGACTGTTTTCATAAACTTGTGAAAACTGAAAGAGTAGAAGTGCTTTCTAAAGTACATACATGTGAAAGTGTTTTCTGCTAACTGTACTGTTGTCTGTTCTGAGTTTTCATGCAGAGTAATGTGTGCAATTCGTTATTTTTTGAGCTGTCTTTGCTTCTGTGTTAACACAGTTAAATTCTTCATATTAAAAGAAACAACTTAATGTTGAGGTCTTTTGTAGGTGTTAGCTACAGTGGTGAATTTAACGCATAGTTTTAGAGTTTCTGCATTTCTTGCCGTGCAGAACTGTTTCCTACTTTTTGTGTAAACCTTAATTTCTGCAAGTGTGTTTTGTCTTCAGTCTTCACTAGGATCTTCGACTACATCTTCGTTCCAGTCTGTGGGGTCCTATGGTCCTTTTGGCAGAATGCCTGCATACAGTCAGTTTAGTCCAAGCCCGCTGGTGGGGCAGCAGTTTGGTGCTGTTGGAGTTGGTATGTTCATTTTTATTATTTGGTGCTTTCCTATAAGTGAAGTTGTATGTGCATAGACAGTAATCAATGCTTATAATTGCATCAACATCTTACCCTAAGGGCAGATCCAAAGTATTCAATCTGTATCAGTCTCACAGTTTAGCTCAAAAAAGAGTCTTTCATAGCCTTTGCAGCTCAAATCAAAGCAGTTATGATTGAGACTTAAACACTCTATCTCAGAGAGATGAGTGGGGAAAGGTTCCTGTATTCATGAATTCATTCTTTTTCATCTATATTCATTACATTCATCATGTATTAATTATATATTTCACAAGTGGTAGAGGCAGATCCTCCACAAAAGCCCCATAGCTGTGCTGTGGACATCTGGTATCCCAGGCTGACCAGGTGGTGTGTGCCTTAACCAAGGGCTTGGATGCAGCAGTCCATGTGCCAGCACAGTCCTCCAGCTATTCATGAGGTGTTAGCTTGGCATGAAGTACATGCTTGAAGTGTTTGTGAGCTGCATGGCTTAGTTGCTCCTTCACACTGCAGATGCTCTCTGAGACTCAGCAACCAACTTTAGTTCTTCCGTTAAATTTTTTTTGTATAGGAGCTTAATGGTGACAGTGTTCCTCCTGGTGCTGAAAATGTCAGCCACGTGAAAGGAAGGCTGTAGAATTGGCCAGAACTTAGTATCAGTTAATAATATGTGACAGTCATATTTCTTTAAAAGACGTTAAGTGGCAATATATAGCAATAACATTTGTTTATTACTCTGCAAGATGCTGTCATGACTATGCTAAGTTAATACTTGTGATACTGAAGTTAGCAGTGCTCTTTTTTTAGGTAAAAAGCATCAAGATATTGCAGTCTTATGAACTTACATACATTACATTAAACTTGAAGTGTATGGGAAGGGCAGACTTACGTGCATTCTAGAGTAACTGCCTATTGTGGCTTCACTCATGATTTAGTGCTAATTTAAAGAAAAAAAGTAGAAAAAAGTCTAACCCAAGTTTTACAACTATATTATTTCTTTCAAAGCAGGAGGTTCTTTAACATCTTTTGGAACAGACTCTTCAGCCACTGCCAGCATGTCCCAAAGCACTGCAGTTGGTTCTGCATTTACAACAGATGCAAGATCACTAAAAACACAGATGTCTCAAGGTAAATAATTTTTAATAACTTCGTGATCTTTTTTTGACCAGTTGTGCCCTGTGATTTAGGTGATTGCCAGAAATGCTAACCAAACAGCTGAATTCTGTCATGAAAACACTTCGTATTAAAACCAGAAAGCAGTGAGAGGCTTTGTACTTGCTCTTTAAATGTGTTTTCTGTAATCTTGGCGTGCTGTGTAGGTAACTGTTAGCAACAAATTCGTTGTTATCTTTAAGGCATCTATATTGATGAGTAGGACTTACTTCAGTTGAATAATGTTAGCAAATAGGTGCATATGAAAATTCAATATCTAGTTTTATCGATAGCATGACAAAACTAAAATACTTCATGCTGATTGTCCTGGCTTGATCTAGGACAGAACCGATTTTCTTTTAGTAACTTTACTTTTTGTTAAGGCTTTTCTGAGAAGCTGCACTCTCTGAAATTAACTGTATGTTAATTGTAAATTGTGAACTGTGTGGATTGTGAGTCCTTCAGCCTACAATTTTTAGATCTTTATTCCTCATGGTATTTTTTTGTTAATGTGTATTTACATGAATAATATTAACAGCAGACCTGATTGTCTGTAGAGATGGTGACATGACATTTAAGTCATCTTAGTAGTAATAGAAATTGTATGGGTGGTTTGTGTAACATTGGAAAAAGAAAGTAGATGCAAAAGGAAATTCTGTGCTTTTTGAGTGGCAAAGAAAAAATAAACTAAATGTTAGCACCTTTGCCCTCACTTTTCATGCAAATGTGGTAACGTTGCTCCTCAAAGTCTAAAAGACCTTATTTCCTGCTCTTCCACTCTTCATTGCTGCAAGTAAAAGTGTGTGCTAAGATATATTCCTAATGCTATTTTCAAGTTTATGCAGTTGTGTTAAAAGGCAAAACACTTTACTTACAGCAAACAGGTTTTTTCCTAAATTCTAGTTGAGATTTGTGTACCAATTAGGACTGCTTTCTAGGATTAGTTGAGTTCATTACCAAAATTAGGTTCTACTTTGTTGTATTAATTGAAGGGGGAAAAGTATGCTGAGGATTTACTGTTTCTCTGTTGAATGCGTAGATTGGTTTTTCTGTAGGTGAAATTAAAACCTGGATGATTCTTGGACTTAATGTATGACACGTGCTCCAAATGAGCATACATTCTGCCACAAAACTTCCTGTGGGGCATCAGCAAGTTTTTTCTGTGTGTGTTTGCTTTTAAAAATATTTATGATCTTTGTAGATCATAAGTGCAGTGTGGTTGATTTGGCGGAGGGGTTGTTTAGTTTTTTTCTTCTTTTGTTTAGCTTTTTTATGGGATATGACATGATTCTTTTTCTTTTACTTCCTGGGACTTGAGTCTTACTCTAATTTCTTAGTATACTTATCTATATGGTGTCATAAACTTGTCTGGCCAGATCAAATGTCTCCATTCTAAACGTGCTTCTGGCTTCAAGCACTCGTGCTGCAAATTGAAATGTATGAACATTACTTTGTGGGGAAGCTTTCATAGGGTTAAGCTTGGCACTAGCCATCACTGTTCATTTATTTTGTGGTGATCATACAACAGTGCAGTAGATGAAACGAAATTTCAGTATCGTAACTATATCTCTGCCTTTGGGAGCAGTCACTTTCCACTTGACTTTCCAGGGAGGCAGAAGGAGTATTTTTACTTCAAATCAATCAAAAAATTTCATTCCACAGCTAAATGCACGTCATGGATGGGTTGGTAGGGATTAATTGTCCTACCCATTTTTTTCTTTTAGACTAGGGGAAGGGGAATTGCTAAATATCCTTCATTCTGGATTAGTGGATCTGAGGGTGCAGAAATATTTATTTCTTCTTTGGACACAGCTGTCTTGACTGGTAAGGCAGATAAACCTGTCAGTCTAGATTGGTTGAGACCAGTAACGCAAATTTGTGGATGAGAAATAATTCTTTGGGTTTGGGGGGTTTTTTGGTGGTTTTTTTTTTTTTTTCCCCCCCAGGTCGTTCAAGCCCTCAGATAGATCATTTGAGAAGGAGCCCCACCATGGAACAAGCAGTACAAACAGCTTCAGCCCACTTGCCTACTCCAGCACCAGTTGGGAGGAGGAGTCCTGTACCAGCCAGACCTTTGGTGTCTGCTAGCCAAAAATCGTTAGAGAATCAAGAGCACAGACGAGGTAGCTTTAGATAATTTTCATATGGTTTATTTTCTTCCATACACATATGAAGTGCTCTTTTTAAGGATAATGCGTAGGAATTTTGCTGCTGTCCATTACTAATAGACTGGGCAGCAGAGACCTGGATTATATACATACTTGTTTTTAAAGTCAAGCATCTACTCTGCCCTGATGTGGCTGCATCTGGAGTACCATGTCCAGTTCTGAGCTCCCCAGTTTGAGAGAGACAGGGAATGACTGAAGAGAGTCCAGCGGAGGGCTACAAAGATGATGAGGGGACTGGAGCATCTGTCTTGTGAGGAAAGGCTGAGAGACCTGGGTCTGTTCAGCCTGGAGAAGAGAAGGCTGAGAGGGGATCTCATCAATGCTTATCATTATCTAAAGGGCGGGTGGCAAGAGGATGGGGCCAGACTCTTTTCAGTGGTGCCCAGAGACAGGACAAGGGGCAACGGGCACAAACTGAAACACAGGGACATGAGGGAGAACTCTTTACTGTGAGAGTGACAGAGCACTGGCACAAGCTGCTCAGGGAGGCTGTTCAGTCTGCTTCTCTGGAGAGATACAAAACCTGCCTGGACACGTCCCTATGCACCCTGCTCTAGGTGAACCTGCTTTAGCAGGGGGGTGGACTAGATGATCTCCCGAGGGCCCTTCCAACCCCTGCCATTCTGTGATATATTTTAATATTTTTTTTCTGTTTTGAAGTTAAACTTAGGGTTTACTTTTATAGGTTTGGGGTTTTTTTGAGATCTGAACTATATAACTATATACAAAAGCATGATCAAAAATACTGGATTGGATAAACAAATCATTTTTTTATTTCCAACTTTAGCCGAAGCACACAAGGTTTCAAGATCAGAAAATGAGCTCAGAAATGAAAACAAACGACAAATTGGTAAATCTTGTTTTGAGAAATAGCTATCATTGTTTTCTGACTTCATTAACTTTTTAAAAGTCTGCTAAAATACAGCATTATGTATTGTTTGTGAAGTGCTAGGACTTTGTTTCTAACGTCCAGAAATCTTGCAGTTGAGATTACAGTAATAAAGAATTTATGTATTTAGAATGCTTTCGCATAGTTGTTTCTAGTGGGTAACAGTAACTTTGCATTGGGTCAGAATAAGACAAGCACAAAAGTTCAACATTAAAGAGAATATCTCTTCTGGTTACTCTATGTTAAGTGATTTGAATGAAAACACAAAACCAAGCAGTATTCATGGATTTATAGACACAATAGCATGAAATAAAACCTGTTACCTTTCTACAAAAATATCTGACTGAGAAGCCACTAACATTTTAACTCTTCTTCAGAAAGCTTTTAATGACTTCTGGAAAGTCGTTTAGTACTATTATGCTTTCTGTGTCACTGCCATAATTATTGTAAGTGAATTTACAAATTACAAGCTGCTCCGACAGAACTTTTAAGGACAGAAGTGCAGGAAAAGGATGCATGAAGTCTGAGCCTGTTACCCCAGGAATTAAAAAACAGAATAAAACACCCCACCCAAAAAACCAACTACTACCACCCTGAAAGAAAAAACAATCCACAAAATGAAACCAAACAGAATTTTCTTCTTTTCAGTTCCAGGTGGACCTTCAGCACGGAGAGGCCGTGGAGGTCACAGAGGGGGCCGAGGAAGATTTGGTATTAGGAGGGATGGTCCAATGAAGTTTGAGAAGGACTTTGACTTTGAAAGTGCAAATGCACAATTCAACAAGGAAGAAATTGATAGAGAATTTCATAATAAACTTAAACTAAAAGGTAAACCAATTTTTGCTTTAGATTTGAGCATGGAAGAACTGTGTCTTGCTGTTTTAGTCCTACCTTGGAGAGCAACTTTTAAAATGGATATCCTACTAAGTCTTGTTTGCAGTCATTAAAAAAAGAACAAACTAAAAAATATCAGTGAACAAGTAAACTGGGAAGAGCTATTTAGTTAGATTCTTGGGTCAGTATTTGAGTTTTGAAGGAATTTTTACTAGCAAATATCATACATCATGTTCTAACTGGTTAAAAATGCAGATTACTTGAGTGGAAGTCCCAATAGTGTGAGTTTGCTTTTGGGTTCTGGAAAAGATGCAATAAAAGAAAACTCATATTTTACGTTTTCAATTATTAATAGACCAAAAGCAGTTACAAAAACATGAGATCAGAACTGTGCTAGAGGATGCATGAGAGTTTGAATTTAATAAAGTTTCTAGCATTTCTTTGCTTTTACTGTTTCCCAAAGAAACACAGGAGTAGTTCAAATCCATACTGCCAGCACTTCTGTTTTGTTTTTTTGGTTTGTTTTTTTTTTTTTTCTTCCTAGCAGGCTTCTGTTTTAATTAACTCATTCTCTTGTGACCAACCACCTGTTCATTACACTGCTGCTACTGTTTTTGGACAAAATTGTTGCAGGTTAAAATAGAGAGTTCCCTACTTCAGTAAATGATTGGCTAGAAGCTGGGAAACAAAAGGTAGGAATAAATGGTCAGATTTTAGTGTAGAGAAAAACCACTCCATAGGATTTGTTCTCTGGTGCTTGCCTCTCTTTTCTGGATCATTTTTAAATGAGTTGACAGTTTGCTGTTGATACTTATTTTCTCAAATAGTAAAGGGGAAAGGGACAGCTAACTGTAAAGAGCTATAGAAATATTTTGTGAGACAGTGGTAATTTTTGTATGTATGTGTTCTGGAAAGGTTGAGCTTATGCACAGCAGCCTGAGATTTAAGCTGTAAGCATTTAGGAATGAGTCTTTAAGATTGTAATAGCTAGTTCTCTTGAACCACCAGCTTCTTTTTCAGTACCAGTCAAAAGAGTAAGTTGAACTTCAGAGATTATAAGATGCAAATCATAAAGTCAGTTCACTGCGTAATATCTTGAATGCTTGCCCTGTGTCTCAAAGGAGGTAATAGCAAAGCCAGAAGACAAAAGGT
Source organism: Steatornis caripensis (assembly GCA_013398225.1). Taxonomy (NCBI): domain Eukaryota; kingdom Metazoa; phylum Chordata; class Aves; order Caprimulgiformes; family Steatornithidae; genus Steatornis; species Steatornis caripensis. Next base: position 1,244,330 of record VZSC01047435.1, read on the forward strand.
ATGTGCAACAGGGATGAGTGAAAACATGGAATGAGGAATGAGTCGAGTGAGGCTTTTAAGTCTATAGAGGAGGTAGCTAGGAGATTAGAAAATAGATGACTGTTGAATACATTCTACCACAGTTTTTTTTTTGTTAATTAAACCCACAGAGAATATAGAGGATATCAAACCTCTGGCCAGCAGCAGAACATCCAAATTTGTGTCAAATCATTTGACTTCCACGTGAATTTTTGGAGGAGTTTTTGTATTTGTGAGCATTCAGTATAGTTTGTGTCTGTCTGTCTGGGAATAAGTTAACAGTGCTGTTTCGTTTAGTACGGTGGTCTGGAAGGCTTCTGTTTACTTTTGTTTTCCAGAAGATAAACTTGAGAAACCAGAGAAGCCTGTAAATGGAGAAGACAAAGGTGACTCAGGTGTTGATACCCAAAATAGCGAAGGGAATGCAGATGAGGAAGATCCGCTCGGACCCAACTGCTACTACGATAAAACCAAATCCTTCTTTGATAACATCTCCTGTGATGACAATAGGTATGGCCTGAAGGGGAAGCTTGTTAGTCTACTTAGTGCATGTTAATGTCATAAGGTAGTGTCAGCACTACTCATTACAATCAACTCTGAATCGAAAGTGAGTAAAGGTTATTTCCACATGCAGTGGGCAAAAATAAAAGGGGAATATGAAGCACAAAATTTCTTTGTGGGCAAATGCAGTACATTAATAGGAAGGCATTTTTAAATGTTGAACCATGCTTCTAGAACTTGGTGTATATACTCTAGAATTTCCTTTCCAGATTTAGCAAAGTGGGTTTTGTTTTGTTTTGCTACTAAATTATGACTTTAGTTAAATCAGTTATGATTGTGCGTTGATAATGGTTTCGAAGTAGATCACATAACTGTCTTGGCCAGTGGTGATGTTTGTATGGAAAGATAGCATTTCAGTAAAGTTAAAGCTTATCTTTTTGGGGGTTGGACTAGATGATCTCTAGAGGTCCCTTCCAACCCTTACCATTCTATGATTCTTTCTGCTGTTGCCTTTTTATTAGATTTTTATTAGATTGGATTGCTGACCTATTTTGAATTACGGGGTGGGGGACATTGTTGTACTGACAGCTAGATAAAATAACATCTATAACTGCTTAATTTTACTTTCTGTTTCTTATCTTAAATTGCAGACAGCTTTTATTTATTTTATTTTGTGAAGCTGTGCACAGAGGATACAGACTGTGTCCTTCTATATGGGAAATTCGTACAGCATTATTAATATATAATTAATGTTACTGTAATCTGTCCCTTTTCGTTGAGTTAAATGAATTGTGGCAGACACCTAGATTCTTGCAGAAGGGATAATGTGGAGATTTACAATATGACTAAGGTATCATTCTTCATTTCATGGGCTTTCTGGCGACTAGCTAAGCCAAGCAAACTTCCTTCTAAAGTGTGTTTTAAAGCAATCCTTGTTCCTTTTGCGTGGCAGAGAAAGACGACCCACCTGGGCTGAGGAAAGAAGATTAAATGCCGAGACCTTTGGAATACCACTGCGTCCCAATCGTGGTCGTGGAGGGTACAGAGGCAGAGGGGGGATTGGCTTCCGAGGTGGAAGAGGACGAGGAGGTGGAAGAGGTGGCTTCACTGCTCCGCGAGGATTTCGTGGTGGATTCAGGGGAGGTCGTGGAGGCAGGGAGTTTGCTGACTTTGAATATAGGGTAAAATATATTTAATCTTACTATGACCTGATCCACTGTTCCTGGAAACTAGTGGTAAAAACCCTCCTGCTTTTAGATTTGATGTTGAACTAGAATTTCTTGGATAGTATTTTGCAGGTACTCTGAGCTACTTAACTGATAGTCCATTAATGCTGAAATTTTAGTCACATAGCATCATTTTGCTGTCAACAGCAACCAAAAATAAAAGCTTCCTTTCTTCACATGACCTAAATACTTGTTCTATAGCTGGAAGTGAAGGGGTTGAGGGGGAAGTGAAAGTTTGGCAGATTTAATACAAGTGTTAGAAATGTGAATTGCAAGCATTTTTCTAAGCAATATTGTAAAGTGTAAAGATAGGGAGTAATTTAACTTCCTTCTAGTGTGCAACAAATGTTTTTGAATTCTTTGTGAATAAGTTGGCACAAAGCCTATAGACTTCTAAGATCTTTTGTAACTCCTAACATAGAGCAATTGAAGTTACTGAAGCATAGCGATGACCCTTTGCAAAAATGAAGATAAAAGCATATATGAGTTTTGTAAGGTCCTGTTACATGGGTTTTTTTTTTTTTTTAAACTATAACTTTACACAATTACCTTGAATAGCTTTTGGGAAAGCTAAGGCAGGATTGAGTTTTTCCAGCCAATCATTCACTAGAAAGGAACTGTGAGGGCATAAAAGCTTCAAAAGAAGAGACCACAGTCCATACCATAGAGAAAGTGTTTCTGTAACATTAAAATAAGTGCTGCTACTTAATTTTTAGTTAAATATGAATGAACATGGTGGCACACGCCAACATGTAAGTCTGCTGACTGAGGTAGCCTGATGTGCAAACATGCTTTTAGTATTCTAGGCTAACCTGCTTTAGCAGGAGGGTTGGACTAGATGATCTCTAGAGGTCCCTTCCAACCCCTACCATTCTATGATTCTATGATCACATAAGCATTGAAATAGTAATTTCTTCTGCAAGAGCTGTGATGGCTAAAAAGCAGAATCTTGCTTTACGGTACAGTTATGCAATTTGTTGCTTTTACAATGCTATTAAGACATCCATTTCTCTGTTTCCTGTTGAAGATCTTAACTCTTCTTTCTACCAGCCATTCAGAGGAACGACAAAATTACTTGTCATCCCCACCTAGTGATATATTCTGTGCTAGTGACATCTTGGGTGCGCTTTCTTTATCTTAGCAACGATGTAAATTCTCCTCTTTATGAAAGCTCAATTGAGTGTACAGGTTATGTAAGTCAGCAGAGCTCTGTTGCTTGCAAAATCAAAATATTTTTAATAATTTCAGTGCAAGCTGTTTTTCGTGGCATTGAGTGTGTATATTGAGATGGAATGTTAGCTTGTCAAGGAACAGAAATAATACCGGCATACTGTTTAGAATCAGTGACACATGTAATTATCCAGATTGATGCAAGTCTGACTAGGACAGAAGCTTTTCTGGCAGTTTGCTGTATTAGCAGTTAAGATTTTTGCAACACAAAATCTTTATTTGCTGTTTGAAGATTTAAATATTTCAAATTTTTAAAAGGGGGAAGGGGGAGCTTTTTTTCGTCAGAGAAGATTTCTGACCATCCCTCAGTTATTCCTTTATTAGTTTGCAACAGTTAGGCCTGTGATTTCAAGAAATTTTTGGTAGCTGAGCATGAATTGAAGTGAGGCATTGAAGATCAAAGATTTGAGTTTCTGAATGAAAGAATTCCACCGCCTTCCAGATAAGGAGGAGGTGGTGTAAAGACCGAGGGTTTGTGCCAGGCACGTAGTCAAAGTGACGAGCTGCTTCAGTGTGTGCCAGACTGAGGGTGTTCTGACCAGATGCTAGCGTGATCATGTCGGGAGGTCTCCCTTCTGATTGCAGAAGATGGGAAGTAGCCATCACAGTGCATCTTCTGCCAGTGCTGTTGCCCAGATTAATTTGTGATTTTTGTTCTGCAAAATTAATTTTAACATTCTACTGTTGTTCCCTCTAGAAAGACAACAAAGTTGCTGCATAGTCTACAAGACAGCTGAAACCGGGTGAACGTCTAGATCTTCTTGATCCAGAGAATTAGTTTCAGTCTCTGCAAAGAATGAAGTTAATTTGCTGTATACTTGTCACCAGCACTGGGATTTAACTATTTAATTTCAAAGGGGTGTAATGCAGTTACTTTTGAAAAATGGCCATCTTTGAAAACAGTGAGCATTAAATATATTTGAGACAGAAGGATAAGTAATTTCTTATGTATAGTTAATTATAAAGCAGTACTTCGATGGAGTTTAAGTATTTTTTCATCACTGAAAGGATTTTTCTTATTACTAAACTGTATTTGATAATTGCTTCAAGTTGTAAGGACAATTGTATGCAGAAGGCCGTCGATACTGTGAGTGTTTTGATCCACTGAAGGTTGTTTTTTGGAAATCCTGTAATATCCCTTTTGAGATAGTTGTACTTTTATCAACTAGGGTGCTGGACAGTAGGAATCTTGCTTTGTCAGTCAGATATGTACACACCGTAAATACTGTTTCTTAGGCAAAGGAAACTTTTTATATAGTTGTAAAATTCCATTATATCCCATTGCCAAAGAAACATTACAAACTTTGTATAGCTGTATAAAAAGCAACTAATTTTTTAAAGAATAAACATTTTTAAGTCGGCAAACATACTGTGTTATTGCAGAAGTTGATATGCTGAAGAACACTGAATTAGTTGGGTTTTTTTCTTTAGCGGCTTTTCAGGCTTAAATGTTTGATTTTATATTTGGACTATAGTGAAGATTTGAAAATGTTCTTCCGTTATGCTAAACTGGATGCGCTCTTCACTTCTCTTGCGAGAATTTGATTTTGTAGTTTCTGGCATATCACAGGATTTGACCAAATTAAGGAGATAAGAAATTTTCATATGTCAAAACTTGCAATTAATTTTACTTAGTGACAAATATTAATTTTTTTAATAATGGACCAGGCACACAAGTTTGTGATTCTGCTGGAATGCCTGGGACAAAAGTTTGTCTCCATTTGTCAATTCTTGAAATGTTAAGTTTGTTGTAATACCTGTAGGCATAAGCAATTTACAGAATTCTTAGTGTTTGACGTTGTTTGCGTTTAGATAGACCACAGCTTGGAGACATTGAGGCTCTGGTTCTAAGACCGTGAATTCACAAATGACATAGTATGGACTTTTTGCCAATTCTAAATGACTAGTTACAGCTCCTCGATACGCTGAGATGGGAGCCTGGTCATTTGTGTCTGTATATGTATATGAAGGCCACAGGAATAAAGGGATCCAAAGATTAAAACATTTTGATCTAATTTGCTGATTTTTTTTTTTTACTTCAAAATGTTCAGTGGTGATAAAGATGTGGAAAACTGCACTGTTGGAAAATTGGAATATTTAAAAGTGGTTGATAGAATCTTAATTTTATAACTTTTGTATAGCACTACAAGGAAGTATTTTGTAATTGGTTTCCTTATTAAGGTCAAGTATTTGGCAACCGTAGAAGTTAGGTAATATTGTTTAGTAATGTTTTTTGCATGTGAACAACAATGCCTTTTGGGATCCACAGATCATGATTCTGAACAGCTGTTGAGGTTTCTGGCCGTAGAGGCAAGTGCTGTACTGTTGCAATAACTATGTATACTGTATGAGGTGTCCCAGGCTTATTTAAACACGATGAATTGTAAATACCAGTGATGCGTGCTGCGAGGGTATGGAGTTCAGTCTTTCCCCCTGGCTGTAGGCTGCGAGGGCGGTGCGCTGCCCGGGCAGCAGCGCGGCATACCTTCAGTGTACCTCGCTCCGCTAAAGTGAGGGCTTCTCTTTTTTTATTTTAAACCAGAATAAACTGTTCCGTAAAATCAGGCTTTTGGAGGTTATTTCCTGTGCTGCAGCGCCCTGCTGGGGCTGTGTGGGGGTGTCTGGTAGCTGCGGCAACTGGACCGGGAGCGGGGCTGCGTGCGTGAGGGCGGGCTGCCGCTGCCCCAGGGCCGCCGGGGGCGGTGTTTGCCGGAGGGCGGGGCTGCACCCAGCGAGAGCGCTGGTTCGCCGGGGCGCCCACGCCCCCGACGGACGTGCCGAGACGCGCCGAGGCTGCGCACGGCGGGGAGGGGGGGGGGGGGGGGG
>VZSC01047435.1:1256700-1313452 GCA_013398225.1 Steatornis caripensis
GGGGGGGGGGGGGGGGGGGGGGGGGGGGGGGGGGGGGGGGGGGGGGGGGGGGGGGGGGTGGTTGTTAGATCTTTTATCCTTTCATCCGTCACTTAACAAAAAATCACCACGCTCCACTCATCAGGCCTCCATAGGTAAGCAGTCCTTTGCAGGTCAGCTTTAGAACATTCAACTCTTGCCTTCTCTTACTGTATGGTTTTAGCTATGGCATTTTGTCAGGCCCTCACTTGTAGAATGTCTTTCTTCCTAAAAGTAACGTAAGACAGTAGTAGTGTGTTACTTCAGATTGAGTTTTTATTTAATGAAGCACACTCTTTCTAAGCTTCCTTCTGCTCTTCTCTTCAGAGCACTACATAAAGCACAGGCTTTTCGTCTTGCTCCATGAATTGTTTCATGATCAATCTCTAGATATCTGGTGGATTGGCAGATTAATTCACCCACTATATGCTTATTATGTTTTCCTTCCGTTTCTTTTTTTAAAAACTTAAATAATTACTACTTTTTTCTGTCACTGCTTATTAGATAGCTCTCTTCCATTAATTTCAATTTAGCATTTATTGAAGCTCGATTCCTGACCCCTCTATGTAAAGTCTTGGTAAGTGTAAATATTCAGTAAACAGCTTGTCTTCTGGTTGATTCCTTTCAACCTGCTTGCCTTAATCTCATTATTTTCAACTCCAGTATACTTCCTTTCTGGCAATGCATATAAAAATAGCTATCCAGGTATAATCTGCAGGAAACTGGCAGTACATGCACTTTTTCCTGTCACCAAAAAGCAGACAGACAATCTTGTATCTAAATGCATTGACTGAATTATTCTCTGATCTAAACAAAAATAGAATATTTGGTCACAGAACTAGCTTATTTTAGTTTTAGAAAAGGCTCTGAAGAATAGTTTGAGAGAATGATCCCAGATTGGGATTGGGTGGTATTAACGCTGCATCTTGTGCCTTTTCTTGTTGTCTTATCTACCATCTAGTATGGAATCGCTGAGGTTCCAAAGATACCCAGCTTCCAGCCCTTTAGAAAAGCAGAAAGCAATTCTAATTCCTACTACTACTTTTAAGTGGATTGTTCATAGCGGAAAGTCCTGGCTTAGTTTTTAAGTTACTAAGCTTATTTTTGAATGCAATTAAGCCTCCTCTCCATATTGTCAAAAACAAAGGACTAAATAGGCATATATTTATGATTACAAAAACAGCGGTGGCAGGCAAGGTGAGACAAAAGTCTACACAACATTATCAGCAGTATTTCTTGAGTGCCGCAAAGTTGCAGTAGAAGCCAGGAAACAGGAACTTGCCAGCATCAAAATGTACGTTAAGGACATGACAAAGCTGCAGTGAAGTACACAGTTCAGAAAACGAATTCAAAGATGATTTCTAACACCTCAGTACTTCAGAAAGAAGTGGCGTCCAAAATAGATGATCTTGGTAGAGGGAAAGCACCAGATCTTTTCTAGATATACTGAATTTCAGTTAATAACTGGCTGTTTGCACAGATGCTAGTTTGTATGAGGTGGCAGCTACTAATAAAACTCTATTTAGAAATCTCTGGCATTAAAGTCAGATACACTATATGCTGATCCATATAATCAGTGTAGTAGGCAAAGTGACATTTGTATAACTTCATCTAATTAGCAGGAATTTCCTTTGTGTGGCTACTCAAATGAAATTATTTAAAAAAAATAATTTTATGAAACAGTATGTATGTATTTCTGTTCGTTTTGCTCACCTTCTCTGCTTTACAGCAGCAACAAGGTCTGGCCCTGAGAACATGGAGAACAAGCTGTCTCCATTAGCTGAGGAGGTCTCGTCACTTGAGCTGGCAGAGTCTCCTTGAGTACCAGACCAGCTATTTGTCACATCACTGTAAGACGAAAACTTGTATTAGTCCTTGTATTGACAGTGCCTGGTCCAGTCTGTATGCCTTAGTTACTTGTGCTGAATCTCTGTAACAGGTGATACCTCAGAGCACAAAGAAATTTCAATACTTTGTAAAATGTACCAGTAATACGAATGCTTTCACTTATTTGTGAGTGATCACATAACTGCTTTGTCTGTTACAGTCACTTTATATATATTTTACTAAAATAACTATATACATTAAAAGTGCCTCTCTTGGTCACAAAGGAGAAACAAGTGATGCTTGGTTTTGGAATCACTAAGCACTTGACTTTTTCACTGCAAAACCGAGCTAGAACACATACTTTGTCCTAGTGGTTTTAAGCTAGCTTTGGAGTCACAGCTATTACATTATGGACAGATGCACAGAGGATCTTCAAACAGTTCTGTTGAAATAGTTCGCTTTGGAAGATAGTTGCTGTACGGTACCTGCCTTATAGTAGCAAGATTAAGTGGCTAAAATCTGGAAAGCTAAATTCAGTCAGGCACTGCAACTTTGATAGCATCACTTTTCATCGAAACTAGGTTTTAAAGGTTTTCACAACACTGAAAGAAAACTGTTCTGAATGAATCTGTGCTATAAATTCCTTATTTCCTCTGTTCAAGTCCAAGTTGGTATACATTCCACTCTAAAGTGGACGTCAAACAAATGTCAGTGCTTCACTATCAGCGAAGCAGGAAGGGCTCAGGTTTCTCGCTCTTGGCATAATGAAGTGCAGCTTTCACAGATGCAGCAGCAATTGGAAAAAACACCCAGTATTTGCACATTCTTTCAAGTCTGAGTGTAAAATACTCACATACAGTAACAATACGTAGCCTGTCCAATTCTCTTACCCTTCTGTGAAATACTCGGGAAAGGGCCAGGTTTTATGAGGATCATCAGGAAGAGGCCAGTTGCTGCGTGTGTTGCTTGGACGTCGGACATGCTGTGCTTGCCTTTTTTGTTGCATAGCCTGGTTGACCCCAGCAACGTAGCGGACAAATTCTGGATCAGAGCCAACTGAATAAAAGAAACCAAGAAGTCAGTTGCTGACATTCAGCTATTTCTACTGCAGTTATCCCCCACATTTAATCCTTTAGGCTTGACCATATCCTACAACAGAAAATAATTCCCTCACTGATAATAAATGCCAGACAACAGTTGATACCTCTTCATGGAGCAGTGAAGAACACCGAATGGGACATGTTTTAAAAACAAGTAGATATGCACCATCCATACATGGTGGATAATAATTCTCACATGGCAGTACACCTGCCCCTTGCATTCCATCAGAGAAATGCTATTTGTCACTAGGATCACATCTATACACTGAAAGGTCCAATATCCCATCAGCAGGCACTGACAGAATTAAAGCCTGTACATCTTATCCAGACTCAGAGAAAAAGAACATACCCATTATTGTAGTTGATTCCAGATTGCAACATGATTTCCAGCTATGTTGTGATCCTGCTTACTTCGAGAAATCAGAATCTCAGATTGATCATATTGGCACATACAGCCCAGAAAATTCTACTTCCTACAAAGACTAGACAACAATTTCAGAAACAAGTCTGAGCCTGACCAGCAAAGTATTTCAGAAGAAGACTGGTATGAACAGAAAAAAAGCAATAATTCTTAAAAATAAAAATGCTTCCATTCTTGAAGTGCTTTATGTGTCCCAAGCATCTGATAAGCAATCGGATAACTGATAAGCATGATCTTGAGCAGACATAGCAGAAGCCTTAATCCAAAAGTTTTAAATGCTCAATTGATCGGAGAAAATCATTTATGTGTTCAAAAGAATGCTGTTTTGAGTCAGTGTAATTGAGTTTCTACAACTTCTGTTTCTTTTTGCCTTTTTTCTTTCCTGAGGGAAAACTTGCAATCTGACTGGATTTATGGAAAATGTCTAGACTACATGCATAGTAATTGCAGCAAGAAGTACGGAGCTGCTGGCTTGCTGGACTCCATTTAAATTAGGAGTGAAGACTGAAGAACAACAAGCATGCACAGCTCGGAAAGCAGAAACAGTCTTTCATGTGATGACTCTCCTACATTCAATTCAGCACTCAGAAGAAAAGTTTTCTTGTTTTCATTTGGCACATTGTTGGATGCAAATTAAGATGGCAATGAAGAAAATAACTTTGATTGTATACATTATTATATAAGCAAGGGACAGAGCTATCTCACAGGTGTACAGAAACAACGTATTTCCACTGATACTTGTTCTCTTTGAGAAATATCCTTTTGTCAATTTGAGACTGGAAGCTAGACAGATCCTCAGGATCTAAGGATAGATTCTAAATAGATTCTGAAGGGCATCCAGGATTTTTCCTGTGGATAGCATTGTGTTAAAATTACTGTTATATTCAAAACAGCAACTTGTGTTAGTTTTTACCTCAATGAAAACGTATCAGGTCAGATGCGGTTTTGAATTCATTCTTTCACATCTGTGAAAGTAACTGAAAAGACCTGGAGATATTAACATTCCTTCTACTAGTTCTTACTGCGACATTCCTTCGTCAAGTGCATACAGATGATAAAAGTACTGCAAAATACATTTTTGGTAGCTAGTTAAGCCTTTGACATGAAAAGCCATCAATTTTATAAATTCTTAATTAGCAGATTTGCATCTTGAAAGAGACATAATTTTCAGGCTCTAAAAATATTTATCAAAAAAGTAATGCCATTTGTTTCAAATGAGAAGTGTACAAAGTCCTAAGAAAGTCTGGAAATTAAAAAGTGTTTTGTGTTTTAAAGCTTTCTGTACTACATTAACTAGAGTTTAAACTGAGAATTTCTACATCACAGCTCAACCTGGCAAGTTGTATGAAGAAAAGTTACCTTTCCAATGGAAAAATCTGTTTGCATCGAAGTTGAGGTTTTTTTTGTTTGGTTCTGTTTTTTTAAACCCCAGATCTGTGGAAAATACTATTTACTTATCACTTCAACTGTAGAAACATGTATCAATCCACAGGGCACCATTTACCAACCTGGTAAGTCACCTTTCAAAGTATTGCTTTCAAAGTCCTTGATTTTCATCACATCAAATGGAACAAAACAAGTAGCTTTATGTAGATCAAAAGGAAAATACTACAGAAATACAGTGGATTTGAAACACTAAAAATGCCATCCTTTGATAACATGCATTTTTTCCCCTTACACATACACGTGTTTGGTGCTTGGTGAAAATCATTTTATCCTTCCTTAAAAGGTTGTGATAATCCTTAAGTATATACCATAATAAGTCTGTTTAAATAAGATGATGCTAATTCAGACTTAGAATTGTTAAGAAGTTTTTGATAACATAACTATGCTGCCTATTTTTGCCTTAAAAACTCCAGTAATGTATCAACTTAAGTTGACAAAATAACTATCAAAATTATGAGTCAAATGAACTGGTTTCTGAGATGCCTACACAGTCCTAACACACACAAACGCAAACAACTATGGGAAATGGATTCATGGTTTGATGAAAGGTTCTCCTCTAAGTTCTAGTGCTGCCTCCCTCCAAGCAGATTTCATAAATGCATACTACAAAGTTTTGGTAGCTATGTTCCAGGCCAACAGAAGTTGTATTTATGATATAATAGATATGTAAGTTGTTCTTAGTACTACTATCAGAAGAATTCATTAATCTCCTCTTAGACTCTACAGTCAATTTCACAGTCTTTAGCTATTTGCTTATGGCTGTAAAATTTTATCTCACTTCATCTCTGACAATAATCTTTCTACATTTACAATTTATTGGTGGTTCAAACACATCCAGCAAACCACTTGGCACTTGCTTTTTAGTCTCTAATCCTTGGGCACCCAAGCTTTTCACTGCAGTCACAGCTACAGAACAGGAACCAGCATGACTCCCGGGGAACTGGACAGCAATGGAGGGGAAATGCAGGGATATGGGAAAGATGCAATATGGCTGTATTTCCAGACTGCAACACTGGTAAAGAGCAGGAACGATCATCTTGAACGCAGGTTCAAGAGTTTGGTTTTGAAGAATTTTACAAATTAACAACAGGAGGAGTATCATCTGTAAGTATCTGTTTCAGTACTTTGATGTGGTCCGTACAGGAAAGATCAGAACTACTACAACTGGGACAAGAAACAAGGAATTTGTTCCTATTTTTATTTGTTAATGAAAGTTGCTTGTACTTTAGTTCACCTTCTGTTATAAAAGAAAAAAGGCATACATATAAATACCCGCTTGCCTTTGTGAGCACCTTAGCATTGGGTGTATAGCACCAGGAAATAACAGTTACTGCTAGCAATATTTAACACTATTCTTTGTAAAAGGACCTTTATAAAAAACATAATAAAGGAAAAGACACACACCTGCAGGATCAAAAGGCAGGATTTCTCCCAACATCCCAAACATGCCATCAGTTTGGTCCCGATTTGGCCATGTGTTGTTTCTAGGTCCTTGTGGTTTCTGTCCTAGCATCTCTGACATCATATTGTCCATATAGCTGCTCACAAGACCCAAGCTGTACAAATCAGAGCTTAGATCTGAAAAACCAGGGTTGTTCCACTGGTTTATATGAGACAATCCAGCTCCAACAGCTTGGGCTGGCTGCTGTGAAGAATTAGTCAGCCATTTAGCAGGTACACGTTGCTGTGGTCCAATAGGTTGAAGTAAGTGTTGGTAATACTGCATTTGCTGCTGCTGCTGCTTTTGTGGCTGTTGTTGCTGTGACAAGCCCTGCTGAGAAGGATGCAGTGGCGCATGAGAGACAGATTGTGGGTGCTGTTGTACTGTTCCTGACTTTTGTTCTGTTGCTGCAGAGGATGCAACAGAGTTCCTTCTTTTCACCATCGGAGAAGTCTGCTGGGATTTGCCCATGTTAAAACCAGACAAGAAATCTATAACATCCTGCATTTCTTGGTCAGTTGGTAAATTCATACCTTTGTCATCCTTGCTGCCATCCGGTTTGAAGAAGTTGTCCCGTCTTTCAACTAGAAACCCATTCACTAGCTGATTATTTGTGCTCTGAGTTGACTGCAGTGGATCTGCAGTTCTAGGAAAATTACCAATGTTCAAAATGCTTTGTAACCGTACATCTATGTTAGTGGGCATTTTAGCTTTCTCCTCTGAGTTGGAACTTATAAAGACATTTTTGGAAGGTGTACTGGGGATTGAATAGCTTCCAGTATTACTTGTACTGGTGCAGGAAGTTTTTTTTGTAAACCGTGAAGTCAGTTTTGAGAACGTCTTCTGTAGACCACCTGAAGATTTGCTTCCATTTCCGGATGGCATGTCAACTTGATTCCCAAAGTCTGAGATTTCACGCTGTAGCTGGATCTGAATACAAGGCAAAGCTTGCTCCCTGCATCAACAAAAACACATATATCAAACCACCTAATACATAACCGAGTTTGTACTTTGGAGTAAAATGTGTATTTGAGTAATAGCTAGTGGAAGAAAGAAAACCAAATATTGCCAAGTCCATCAGCTACTTCTTCTGGTAGCAATGCAAATTATTATTCGTATTTGCAATTGCATTAACTACTTTCTATTCCTTAAGAAATTTTAATTGTGCTTTTAGACCTAAATGAAGACTAATTTACTATAAATCAAGTATTTTTGTGAAAGAAACAAATACTTTTGTACACTCAGATAAACTGCTGGTTTGGTTTTAAAAAGACTGCTGTATCTCTGTATGTACCCACAAGGTACCTATCTACATAGATTACCATTTCCTTGCTCTGCGTTTGACTACTGCTTTCCCCTTCTGATGAGCCAGTACTATCAGATTCCTCAGGACAGATCTTTCAACAGCTAACCTTTGTTTAAGCTAGGAAAGTAGAGCATGAGGCTCAAGAGGAGATGTACCTTCCTTCCTTCCACCTGTGTATGTCAAACACAGCAGTATAGAGCACGTCTACAAGTCCCAAAGTCTTCTCTGGATCCAGACTCCTCTGTAGCAAAGACATTGTTGCTGGATCTTCTTTCAGACACCTGTAATCATTAAGTTTAACTTAAAAATAAAAATTTTTGGTTTTTACATGAAACAATTTTACCATACTAGTCAGAGAATAAAAGGCCAAATAATGCACTAGTACTGCTCCTATAGAGATGCAACTAGTAAAGGCAGCATAATGTACCAATGCCCGAGGGTTCCTAAACACTACGCCTGCAGCTCGTTTCTTTCTACTGTTGAATATACAACTAATAGAACTGTAAAATTAAAGAGTTTCATAATTTATTTTTAGCTGAGCAGGCATAATTCAGGCACAGAGGTAAGAAATAACAAATACAGAAAGCCCGTTTCTGGAAAATGGCAAGAGCACTCAACAAACCTGACATAAAACACAAGTGCATGGGTGCATTCTGGAGTCCAACACTAAGAAACCCCAGCCTGACAGACTCCATGTGGAAAATGATACAGCATATCCAACAGTCTGCAGATTAGTGATTTTTCCTCATTAATGGCACAGAATTAGGACTGAATTTGAGATTAAATCAGAATAGTTTACATCTAAGTATTATCACCTTTGTCAAGTACTGTGAGCTCCCCCAGCAGAGACAAGAGGCACTCTCACTGTGTGCCAGCAGGCGGAGCTCTTCCAGAGCACACAAACCCTGGCCCAAAGCACTCTGCATTATTTTAGTTCTTTCGTAATAGAGTAATTTACATAACGAGAACAGGGACGTGCCAGTTTATAGAGGAATGAAAGATGTATTTGGGTAAACAGACTATCCGTTGACTCACACTTCTGGACATACCATTGATACCAGTAGTAACAGGCTATCTCACTATGGATTCAGATGAATGAACTGTGTTGTACTGAAGTTACTTACACTGAGTACTCCGAAGAAAGAGAGAAAGGAAGTGTTCTAATTCCACATCATCATTTCAGAAGGGAAGAAATCGTCACCTAACTGCAGATTAATCCTACAATTCTTTCCTAGGCAGTCAGCTAAACTGGTAGGAATAGCGTGTCTCAGACCACAGAGAGGGCCTCTGTGGTTCACGACAGTTACTAGTATAATCTGCAATATAGTATTTTTATATTTACCAAGTTGATGGAACTTGCACCACAATTCTGGATCCTTCTAAACTTATCTGAGGAGCATAGGCTTCTTTATTTTCAATCTGTGCTGTGTCCACAACCACCTCGCAAACAGAATGAACATAAAAGGGAAATTATTTTAAGAATTAGGTTTAGTTATTTTATTACCCCTGTAGTTGATGAAACAGTCTCACCTCCCTGGCAAAAAACAACCAGACAAAAACAAATCAACTCACAAAATCATTGTAAGTTGATTTCTATTTTAGTATCTAAAAAAAGGAAAGAATATGAAACTATTATTTTGATACAGTAATCTGTATTTCAAGGACTTAATTCTTCTCGATTACATACTGTAGTTATGTATTACTACGTCGTTACCAACTGCTTTACCTAACAGCTGGTAGTTATCAATGGCTTTGTGTAACAGCCCTTACATTTCAGGGATTTGGCACCATTACTACTTCAATAGCTCCCAAACACCCATTTATCAAAATACTTTAAATAATTTAACTGCAGTGCATGGTATGATATAGACAAGTAGTATTTAGTCTGAAACTCTTCACATAGCTCACAATTCTTACCACCACCACTCCCCACCCCCCTCTTTTAAGGTTATAAAATCCCACACCAACATTTCTCTATTCTACCTAACAGAACTGTACTATTATTAATTCCCTATTATATAAAGATAAGAAAAGTGATCGTTCAATTTGTTGAATTCTGAGCCTTCTGTAAGATGTCATGAAGATTTATGGAAGACCAAAGTCTTGAAAATTAACCTTTTGTCATGAACCTCTCTTTTTATGGAACTAGGAAGGAATGGATTCACTTCAGCTTCATTTAAACCTTAGTACCAGTGACGGTAAGTTCCATATTTGGTTTGTGCCTTCTGTTGTTGTCCAGTCTGCATGGGTTAGCCTTTTTGATCATTTCCATAATTTCCTATTTTGGTCATGCTGAACCAGCAGCTTTTTGGCAGCAGTCAGCAGTTCTTGCTTCAGTGACTAGCAGATTAGCTGTACCATTTATCCTTGAAGTGGCAAAAGTTGTCCAGTATAAATAAGCCTCAAGGGATGTTACTGGCTTTTTGCAATCACCCTACACTGATTCTACTTCTAACTGGGTCTACTAGTGGTTATGAAGAAATGTGAAATATGAATAATTTTTAACAAAACCATCCAATGACACTTGAACACAATTATTTCCCACCTTTTAGATATTTCAGTGTAAGGATTTAGTTTTCCTCCAGCTGACTCTAAGCATTTGCCTGAGTTTAGTCAAACTTGTAAAACATGTCTAAGCACAGTGACAAAATGCCATGCTATTATCCACTCATTAAAATACTTCTCATTTACTAACAGTGCAACTCCATTACTTTTTTCCTTGTATTTGCACCATTTTAATTTTATGTATTTGGTAATCTGTGATTCAGCTATGTTGCAATTATAACTGGGATACAGAGAGATGAACTTACGAGTGTTTTTTCTCAACTCCTAAGAAAAATACTGTCTGCATCTCAGACCTGTAATTGGAACTAAAACTCTGATTTATGCAGACCTACATCAGCTTCTGATACTGGTGCATGGTAGGCTCACGGTCTGGGCTTTTTCAGGGCGGGTGTGTGTGTGTGGGGGGGGGGGTCCCCACCCTCTCCCATATCCTCCTTTTTTCCCTTTAAAAAAAGTTTTACATTTCTCAACATTTGGTCAGCGTTACAACATCTGGAATTTAAACATTATGAGGAGATTTACTGCTTCTGCAATGCATGTTGTTTTTTGCTACAGAATGATCTACTAGCACAAAAAAGGATGGCTAGAGACTCAGCTAAACCTTCTCTTCATGACTTCGCATGAGGCCAATTCAAGGTTTTGTATCCACTCATCCTCTGAATTCAACTATTTTAATACACATTATTTTTATTCAAACATGGAAATTTCTTCAGCTGATCCAAATCTGAAAATACAATTCTTAATATATATGCTAAGGTGAAAACTGCACTTTATAAAGTTATTTCTTATGTTTAAAAGCTGAAGCCCAAAATAACTAAGCAAACTAAGTCACATCTCATTGTGCTTTCCACTCTTAATGAGTTTCTTCTTGAAAGACACATTGCAAGACAGGCTAAAGCTAGTGAGACTGTCAAGTAGTGTTCTCTTCTAAAATGTGGCATTCAAATGACAAATTCACACACCATTCTGAACTAATGCAGACAGCTTAGTCTCTAAAAGCAGTAAACCAAAGACTATGTAATATTGCCCCATGATTCACTTAGGTAAGTGCTACACAAAATAAACCTAAAATAAACACATTCTCCCTCCCCGCCTGGTGGGTGCTTAGAGGATAGCTTCCTGTGCATCAGACATCTATTGTTCTCATTTTACAGGTGTTTCCTTTCTCATCTCCACCCAAAGAATGGTTTAAAAAAGCAAGTTGTAATTTCTCATCATTGCATGATGCTACATACAAGCATAATTGAATCTTGTAAAAAATTACGGTGCATAGTTTATAAAGAAAAACCTCAACGCTCACGAACTGTAACAAATCAAAGTGAGAATGAACGAAGGAGAGAAGACCCACAAGTATTTTTTCATGTGTACAGCTCATTAGTGTGTTTTTGAAGATAGAAACCTGCTTTCAGAACCTGAGGTTCATGCAAAAATCTTTGGAGACATTCATGATTCAACACAAGTAATATTCCTTATATCAGCACCGTCATTTGGGAGAATGTATATGTAAGTTTTAAGCCGACAACTCTCCGCATGTTATGAAAAACCTGAAGAATGTCAACGCTTTAATTACCAGCAGGTCTAACTAGTTGTGTCTAGACTGGGGGACACCAGGAGATTTCCAGATTCCTGAGTCCAAATGTGCCTCAGGCCACTCCCCAGATCTCATCGGGGCAGGACTTGGGTGAGCACAACCCTGAAAACCCCTGGAAAGGAAACGGTGGGAGGTGCAGCATCCTCCAAGGCATTCCTCATCTAGACGCTCAGGAGCCAAGATCTCCTCCTGAGTTACAGCACACTCCCATAGGGCTGCTGAGAAACTCGTTCTTGGCCTCATTTCCTGTACTTGCTGCTGACTCCCAGCATTCTACCAAGAACTATGGCAGGTGAAGACACAATTCCACTTAAACATACCCTTTTTTGTAGTTCTTCTTGTATTTATTAATAAATTTTTCCTTGAAAACTCCTAAGTAGAAATTTGATCAATCCTACTATTCCATAGTTGCTTCCTCTCCCTGCAGAGATACCACCTGCTTATGCCTCCCTGTAAAACTTCCTTATACAAAGTGGTTAATGCACTACCATCTCCTATCCTTAAATTGCTGTTTCACAGTGAAGCAAGGACTGATAGGTGCACTGCTGTTATGATACTGATTGTCTGTCCCTTTGATTTTAGGCCCTCTTTACACGAAGAGTCAGTTGAATCCCAGTATGATTTGAACCTGCTTCTGTAACAGATACTTAATATTAAGGGGATATCTAATATCTGAATCTAGTATCAAAGGAATGCCAAAGAGGAAATATCTGACAAATTTATTATTTACAATTTATCATTCGCTGTTATTGGAGAACCTATTTTGGTACCAAAAAACATATGGTTTAATGAACTAGGACAGAAGGTCAAAGTCACTTAATCAGCTGTGTGATTTGTTTAAAAAAATACGTAGCAATATGGACCCTTTCATCATAAATGACAATTCATTACAAACTCCTGGTGGCCTGCCATCAACTTGAACTAATAAACAGTACGTTAATCAACAAAAAGCATTTAGCTCATTGTAGGTTAAAGATATTTCAAAGAATACCTGACAAACTGTCACAGGCTATGGTTTACCTTTATGCTTCCTACCCTATTGCATTCTTGCCCCCATTTTATTTGTCCAGTCAAATGAAATATCACAGTATTCCAAAAAACATGTAATGAGTAAACATTTTATTAAATGAAGAGACTTCAGTAATTAGTTATGGGAGCACAAGCATTTTCTTACTAGAGTATGTTCCAAGCATCTATTTTTAGCAACTGTTTAGATCCTGTAAAATCCATGGGGTTTGTTTCTAAAGAACACATGTCTACAGCAAGGTATTTAATTGCTCTGTCCTCTGTTGGAGATGTCAGGTAGCATTATGTGGTGCAGAGGACTTCCTGGTTTATATTGGGCAGGAAACCTAGCTTCCATTCAAAGCAGAGAGGAAATGAAAAAATGGCAGTTTTTAAAGCTAATCTGAGAGCAGGGTGGGGAAAGGGGTGTTTCTTTTTAACACAGTCATCTATAGATTTGAGAATCTTTCTATTTCACAATGAATTACAAGTTTCATTTGTGTTCTCTCTAATAACGGAGACTATGAAATACACAGTACATTCTCCTGTTCCTATGAACTACAGATACCACCTACGAACTTGCATTCTATGAGGATACATACACATTTTACTCATGAATCAAGTTACCTGCAGCATTAAAAATGGAGAAACACAAAGATACTGAAAATTAATTTCCAAACTCCTTAAAATATCTGGTTTCTCTTCAGGATGTTTAAGTAGCCCTTTTTTTGCTAAGCCTATTCATAGTCACTTACCAGTCCAGCTTGGCCAAATAACAACTGGACAGCAGTTTTGCAGGCTCCTCGCCAAGTGGAAGGGCAAACCTGATTTAGTACTTCAGTAACAGGAGAATCATCCCGTGGTGTGAGTCCATTATGGCATCCAGCTTCCTTAATCAACTGCAGCATTGTGTGCTGGGGGGGGTGAGGGGGGTGGGGGGGGGGGGGAAATTCATTAAAACTTTGTCATGTGATTCCAAAATGTTAACATTAATGCTTCCATACATATTTATCATTGTTCTCATATTACTGAAGAGCTCAACTGCAGAAGAGAAATATGGAAGACCATCTCTACTATTTGGAACACAATACCCCTCCAAAATCATGAACAGTATTTTTGCTTATATGCTTGCAAAACTGATTAATCAAAACTATAAAAAGCACTGCAAAGATAACCAAAAAGCAGCATTTTGAGCTGTGGATTGTTTCAACTCTTTCAGGAGCAAGGAACTGGGCTTACAAAAAAAAAGTGAAAATGCTGATTAAAACTGCCCAAATTACTTCTGAATGGAAATCTTCTCCATGCCTTTATACTGAAAATACAACTAACATCTCCACAATTCTAATTTTTTTTTTTTACTTGAGTAAAGTTTGTAAGAAGACATTTAAAGGAACTTTGTTACCAAGTATTTTTTCAAGTACCTCCCTAAGCACTAGGGCTGGGCCAGACTTATTTTGACACCTAAGAAGATAAGAGCTCCGAAGTGTATCACGTGGTTGGGGCATCTGTAAGGACTCACTTTCCTCTGCACTTCTAGATACGTAACCCACCTATTTTCAAGAAGTTCACAGAAGCTTCATTACCTCCTAGATTTCTATGCTTCTCTCAGTTTGGACTGAATTTGACCAGGTGGTTAAAATGTTATCAGGAGCAGGCATGGACCTACGATGTTATCAACATCTTGTTTCCACAGGAAGTCAGGCCAAAAATACACACTTTTAAATACAAGTTTGGCACTGAACTTCTACTGCAGTTCTCTGAATTGTAAAAAGTTACGCTTTTTTTTTTTTTTTACTTTTTTTTCTTCACTCCTGTGGTTAGATTCAAAGTTATTACCGTTTTTAGCTTCAGGTTTTCTGCTGCAGACTCATTAAAGGATATTCCTTTCAGAAAATGTGATCCTATCTGAACAGGTACAGTGGGCAGTTCACACTGAATTGGCTGAGGTGGAGTCTGTCTCCTTCCTGTTTGCTGGGCTTCAGCTTCACTGCAACAGCCCTGAAATATAAAATAACAGATCAGTTAGAAGAAATGAAGACATTGGAAAATCTTAATATGAGTCCAGATTTTTTTTTAATAGGTATTTTCAAGGTGAGGAGGGATGAAAGAGCAGGCGTAGCAGACCCTACCTGAAGACTTGCTTCAATAGCTTTTGGGTTCAAGTGGAAGCCAGCCTTCATTGCATATTCACAATGGCCTAAACTCTCCAAAGCCACTTTGTAAGCCTGACATTAAACAAGAAGTTGAGATAGAACAGGCATATCAGCAAGTAAGTAAGCACGTAGTCATTGTGTCTGGATACGCATGTAAGAATTGTTCCACGGATTTACCATACTCAGTTCTACAGCATACGCACATTTATCATATAAGATTCCAATACTGTAAATCTCAAATACCTCATGGCTGCCTGTGGTACATATTTCTGCAGTAATATTCTCCTCTATTACATTGCTTGGCCCACGGACTCTATCTACTACATGCACATGAAAGCAGGAGACTTCCAAAACTCACCTGCAAAGCACTGTCAATTTTCATGTTTAGCTCTTTGAGCTGATGTTCAGGGATTGCCATGCTCTGTGAGCAGAAAAGTTGCTGAACTTCAATTCCTGCCAAACATCCATCACAGCCCCTTTCTCGCAGTCGAGATGTGGCCTGTAATGTAAAATAAAAATCCAGGGTAAAGAGGTTCAACATTAAACCAGGTCAGGCTTAATTAAATTTTAGAAAAGAACAAAAAAACTCCCACACAATTTAAAACATTATAAAGGAGATGAGAAGCAGCACCTGGTAGAAAGATCTGGAGGAGATTATTTATTATAACTTGTTAAACCTCTACTACTACTCTGAAAGTACAAATCTCATGTAATTTGTATGGCATATAGGTGTTGGCTAGCAACTCAATTCAACATTGTTTGCTGTTAGTATTTCAGCTCCCTCTCAGGATCATGTTACACAGGCCACATGACAACTGTGGTTACCAGAGGAGGGACTTCAACATAAAGGGTATTACTTGCCGCAGAAACAGAAGATACATTTAATCACGTGTACAAACACTCCTGTGTACGTAAGACGACAGATTTTATAAAATTTTTTACTTATAAAATTAAGGGTGATTACTGTGGTCCAATTTGAGAAGAGCCACACAAGACTAAGATCAACTTAGCACTAAGAAAATTGCTGTATGTAATATGATTTTGAAAAATAAGAAATATGAAAAGCCAAATACCTAGTTTTAACTGTAAAATATTACACTACTGAGCAGGGTAAAACAAATAGAAACCTACTCTCAATTGCATCTAAGGCCTCAGCTACTGCTTATTTTTCAGTCTAGAAAGGAGTCTTCCTCTAAAGCAGGATGTCCAAATTGGGGATTTTTGGTACTACAGCCAACAGACAGACACATTGCTCACCTCATCAACATATACAAAATTACAGCATTTTCCAAGTGGAAAAGTCTTAAAAAGGAAAAATAGTTCTGAGCTACTGACAAAGTAACATCTTAATCTTTACTCTGAAACAGCAGCGTATTCTCCTGCCAGAGAAGCTGATTTTATATGGAAATAATGGATTGCCTTGCACGCCACAAAGTAAAAATTTGGAAAGATTTCAGTATTTAAAAGTCTCCTTTCTATCAAAATGACTTGGATTTTAGTCTACCTGCAATTATTAGGGAGAGAGATTTCATTTATTTACAGAGCATAGATTTTTCTTATGCTATCCTAAAATCCCGTGGAAATACTTCAGATTAGTTATTATTTTAGTCAATCATTAAATTTGATAAGTTTCTTTTATTGTTATCCTGAAACTAGGAAGAATCTGTATTTTTCTTTTCTCTTCCCCATGTACGTTTAATAAAGGATTTGATTAGTGTAATACTTGCACAAAATTCTATTGCAAAATCCAGGTTTTATTAACAGAAATAGCTGAAGGGGGCTGTTACGGAGGTAAAGTTAGTTAAGGTCCCAGATTCTGCAAACCCAAGTTTAATTTTAACCACATTTTAAACAAAGTTGATAGTGATTGTAGGACATTTCTAGAAATTGTAAAACAGTTTTAAGGAACTAAGTATATTATACATAAAATTAACTAATTTTATGCAAAAGGAGTAAAGCTATACTAGGATTAAGACCTATTACGACTATCTGCAATACTTCTAAAAGCACTCCCAAACCCTTATTTTACCCAGTGAATTAAATTTATGATGCAGTAAAAATTACAAATAATTCATCTGCATTCATAGTTCTAAAGGAAATTTGTTTGCTTTCATATACCTTGCAGACGTTAGTTTATAAATGAAAACCTTGACAAGATTTCCAGTCCAGATTATTAACAAGCCAGTGTGGGGCTGCCAAATTAGACTTCAAAAGCACATGCTCCAAGTTACTTGAATTTAAAGAAACCATGCACTCAGTGTCTGAATCCATTTTGATCTATCAGTCTACAAACTTCAACAGTGCAACGGAAAGGAGGAAAGCTCATTAAACTATTTTTCTTTGTAAAATACTTTCTGCAGCAGGAAAAGTAAGGATTCCATAGATGGCAAGTGTTTGCGTAAACACAAGTCCAGAGAATGGTACATTTAAGTAATACAATTAACATTCCAACAATTGAAGCATCAAGCTTAACAGCACGAAGACAAAAGTGTTACAAGTTACCATAAAGATTTTTAAGTATAAAATAGAATTCATACTCAAAAATTAAGAGAAATAGACATTATCTGAATTATTTTTCATCAAGATTTTGCTTTTTTTGAAAGACTTCTTGTATGTTGTTGTTTTAAAATCTGCTGTCTGCCAAACCACATTTGAACATTGTTAATTCATTACTAATAACAATAAACGTTTTTCAGTGTTTGTGCACTCCTTATGTACAATCATATCACAAGGAAAACTTTATACAGGGCAAAGACAGTATAATCACCATATAGATAAAAAAAAATTAGTATATGAAACTAACTGCACCACATTCCTCACTTCAAATGTAGCATGTCTTTAAAATTAGAGATTTTCTTCCTTTATTAGGGCATCCAGTCTGAATTTAGATTTCACTAAATATAATGTCACTACAGCAAGACCTCCATACCTCTGCTGCTCCTCTCCATGATCTTATTGCATCTTCTAGCTCATTTGTGGGGCTTAAATTTGAGGCTCCAGCCCCACTAACGTTCTTTCTCTCCTGAGCTAAAGCTTCAGCAAAGCAAGAGTGTGCCACCGGCTGGACCTTCTGCAAAGCTTGTGACAGGAACTGAAAGTGGACCTGCATCACCGTCAAGAAACATCGCCCAAGTACCTGCGGGAGAAGAAACAAACCAGTTCCAAGAAAATAGAAGATTTAATGGAAGTTTCTCTTCTTCCTTTCTGTTTAGTGTTTGGAGTAAGGACCTAAGTTAAACTCAGACGGTTTTTTATTAAAATAATGCTTCAAATAAGTAACACATGATATTTAACCACTTAGAATAAGGTAAACCATGAGTGAGCATTGGTTTCTGTGAGTTAAGGGGAGATCGGACTGATCCCATGTAATTTTTACTTCTGCACTCCAGCTATGGTTAGTTATAGAATGAAACAAAACACTTGTTAAGTTACTTAGCAATATTGAGCACATGAAACAATATAAAAATGGGATAGCATATTATCACACAGTCAACAGCAAAACCCACGTGCACATAGATCTAGCTGAATTTATGCTTAAAACAAAAAAAAAACCCAAAAAATACAAATACTTTTAAAATGTTACCATAAAAATCAGAGAAGTTTAATCTAGCAGTTTATCTTCCAAGCAGAGCAATAACCAGTAATAAGCATGAAAAACATTTTGCCACATCATACAGTGGCAACACAGTGCCATTTTTAGAATATAATAGTGACTGCAGAATATGCACACAAAGTTGCAGCCCTGTCACTTGCATTGTATGACAGGAACTGCTAACGCTGGCACAAATCTTCTCTTCAGACTATTTCACTGAAATGGGTCATGTAATACTCTCTCAGAAAGCCCAAGGAAAGGCAGGGAAGCGAGGGGCTGCCGGTCCCTCCCTGCACTCACTGGGCTCAGGGCAGCACCAGCATCACGCCAGGAAAGGGGTGCCCACCTCAGCCAGGCAGAGCTGGGCTCCGCATCCTGGACCTCTGTCCCCTGCATGTTTCCATCACCCATTTATCTCCCTCTCTCGTACCAATGCTAACGAGAACTATGACCGCAGACAGACATATGCCTCAATTGCTACAAGCACAACAAAACAGGTTGCACAAACTGAGTATTTAGGTGCGGCCACCACACGTGGAAGCACAGACAGGAGTGCAATCATCCAGAAGGACAACCTGGAGAGCAAAGCAGCATGAACAGAGTGCTCCGTCTACCTTCAGGGCCATGCTCTCCTAAGCAGATGAAAGCATACAACGAAGCGTAACTAGAATGCAGCACAGAAGCAAGTATTTTCCAAATCGGTGTAGAAAGTATTTAAAAGTTATTCAAAGTGTTTTGTTTCTTTTATGAAGTTTGTCACACAAAGTGGTTTAAAATGTATATTTGACTTTGATTTATTACAAAAGATTCAACTTGAATTCCATTTTAGGAATAATTCATAAAATACACAGATAATGCACAAAGCCGTCATGCCTTGGAGCAAATAAATCATCTGGCTTATTTTCAGCTACATTCTTCTGGAATAAAAATATTCAGACACAATGATCTTACTGGCAAGACTCTGTAGTCACACGGACAGTTATATGCATTAACTATCTACTTCAGAAAAACCGGCGGTGGCAATGCATTTTTCCATCGCATCCGGACTCCTTTTGACATTCCATTCTGGTTCAATCACTTCCCTTCTTTGTACAAGGCATAAAATTAAACATTTTTGGTACTTTGACTGACCTCTGAAAGTGGAGTTTGCCTTACTAAAAAAGCAGTCAGCAAAGCATAAAATGAATAAACTCCAGCTTTCCTGGCTACAAGATTAGAAAGATTTACAAGAGAACTGTAGAAAAAGGCAACTGGTGATCTTAATGTCTCTGTGTATGAAGAATGCAGTTCTCAGGGGAAGAAGAAACTAGGACTCATTAGGAATTTCAAGCCGATTAAGTTTCAAAGAATATTTAAGGTACAGAGGTTCTCTTGCCTGGGAATAATGCTCAAAATAAACAAACGATTTAGTTTTTAAGTGGCAGCACACAACATTCCTAGTATAATTTACAATGTTAAACAGCAAAGATAAATAGTAACATCTGCTTTACTGAACTTCTATTTTGTTTGAAAAATAATGTATTTCAGTCTTTGTCAGAAATGAGTAAGGATGGTTTTAACTGCTTAAATAAAATCCAAGTGGTGAAGGATCTTTGCACTGTTAAACACTCACTGCAGATGCCAAACTCACTTTGCTTTAAAGTTTGTTTCTTGAGAATTTTCTTCCGAAGAGCTGAAACTCTGTCTTAACTGTGGGAAAGAAGTACAACCACCACCAGTTTAACAAATATAGCCAGGGTTGGCCAGCAGTTACCAAAGTGTGTAAAACTATATACTAAATCCCTGTTGTGAAATCTGCAGAACAGTATTAGCATATGGATGTGGGGTTTTTTTTTTTCCACTGTTAGAGACACCACCATCTCTTTTTTGAGTTAATTTTTCCCTACTTTCCCTTGCAGAAGTGTTTGACTCTCGTGCTTTAGACCATAATAAGAACAAACTAAAACCTAGAGACTACGTAGTATTCAAAGGTGAACTGGAATCAGCACAGGTGTCAACTAGTAAGTTTTTCTTGGTAGTGGTGGTAGTTTCTTAAACCATTTTATTAGAATCATTTATATTGCATATACAATGAGGTCTCCAGCTTGCAAACTTTTTGCCCAAAGAAATACAGCTCTAGCACCTTCACTATTCTAACCCGTTACCAGGTAGGACAGCTGTCCATCTCAGCAGCTGAACAACCTTACCGAAAGAAATCTTTTTTGCTGTTCAGGCAGTTGGAAGCAATAGGACTTTTGGAGGAGGTCTCGCTTCAGACTTCCTTGTCTCTGGAACAGGTGATGAGTTTAAGCAAACTGGTTACATACAAACAGGAACATCAGGTGGAGACACAGCGTTAGGTTACTCTGTTGCATATTATCCTCCTAATGGGAGCACACAATCAACTTCGAAATGTTTTGCTGGACAAAGTGCACACATAAAATTGCCAGATTTCATTGCTGAACAGTGATGCCATGCAGATTCCCTGGCAAGCAAATCTCATACAATGGATTCTTTAAAACAGAATGCTACTGCTAATAAACTTAGCAAATAACCAGCGTCAGTCTTCCAAACTTGACGAAAATACTGACTTGCAGTTTCAAATACCATTTTATATAGTGGAATTTATTTTTCTTCTTTTTTTTCCCTTTTTCTTTTTCTTTTGGCTATTTCCCTAAACAAACAAAACCCTCAAAAACCCAAAACACTGCAACACGCTTATTCAGTGGTTTCCTACTGACCTCATTTCCCTTAACAGAGTTCTTAATGGCTTTAGTAACGATAAGGCACAACTTGTCTACCCACGGAAGAGACTAGATTAAAATAGCAATGTAATGGAGTTAGCAATGAGGTGTGACTCAAACTGGTGTACCAGGTTGTGAGATAACCCCCTTTCCCACATACTACTGAAAGCGGGCAGAATATTACTCATTTTCACTATGTAGCAACGCCCTGCAGGCAGTTCAGAACAGTAATCTCCTGACCAAAACACCTCCAAGGGAATACACAATCCTGCTCATTGAAAAAAGAGTTACCTACAAGATAAACTAAGATTCCAGCAGAAGTTGCACCTTTACATCGACAGTATTAGGAGACATGGGCAACTTAACAGACTCATTTCTGCTTAGTTAACCTAAAAGCCCAGTAGTCATAATCTGATACTGACAGCTACTAAAATGCTAACGATAATTCAGTAAAATGCATTTAAGTGTTAAGCATTTTAAAAATAAAAAGCAGTAGTTAAAATATAATGTAAAATATGTCTAAAGACAATGCTAGCAGATCTGAGAGCAGACCATGACAAGAATACAACGTCATTCCAGCACCCCATAGCATTTTCTGCTTATTTGAAACATGTTTGTCCTATTAACAATTCCCCAACTCAGAAAAGTGCGAAGCCGATCCTTGCAAATCACAGGTAAGATGATAATTTTTAAAAAAATAAATAAATTGGACTTCACAATGTGTGCTAAGGAAAGCCTACATTTTATACTCAGACATTTTTGTCCCACAAGCTTCTTGTTCAAAAATCTTCAGTTAATTTATACACATAAAAGCCAAAATTATCTCAATCTAATACAAAACAGTCTCCAAGTTAATATCCTGTGCCCATTCATGGTTCTCTTTTGTTTAGGAAGGCAATGTGTACATCTCCCACATTACTACCACTTTTAAGACAATACACAAGCTCATGTAACCAAAACAAGATTCATTTTTCCTGTTTTGCAGTACTGAGGCTGCTGCAAAGCCTCACAGAAGATGAGGACATATACAAACTTTTTTCCAGCTTTAAGTTCCCCACACACACAGAGTTTCCTTTAACACTTTTATTAACAGAAGTACAGTTCTACTGCATTCTTTCAGCTTACAAAACTTTTAACAACAGATCTGGGAAACTTAACAGAAAACACACTCTCATTCCTCCTGATTTCCAAGCTGTTCCTCACCCATAAAGGCACAAAACACCTGAGAACTCAAAGTTTTTTGAAAGGCGAAAAAGAAACGCAGAAAATAAAAATCAGCATTTGCATTTCTGAAATCAAGAAACTTTGGGAAACTCCATCTGCTACCGACACTATGATTAAGAGAAGTCACCTTCTTGCACATCTTGGCAGACAGCTCTGAAATAGCTAAAATAGCTATTGTTCTGCTAAAAAACAATAAATAAATTAAAAAGCTCACCCACTGCTGCTACAGTCCAGGCTGCACAACCTTTTTTAATCCAAATCCACGTCTGTGTATGTTTACCAGAATTTAAAGTTTTCTTGATATTGCCTTCCCTGGGGGCTAGAGCCCACTGCACTAGACAAAAATGTCTGGCATCTCGGAAAATTTCTAAACCAAACCTGCTCTGATTTTATTTCTCATTCTTCCTAAAATAAATACAGCCTTTGCTGAGGAAGGCTTAGGAAAATTATGTTTTCCTTAGCTGGGCTCATGCATAGAAAAAGCCTCATTCTCATGTCCTTCTCATGAATTTGGGGTTCTGTCCTCCCACCCCACTGTGAATTGCAACTCACCTCCCACTGCTTCTGTAATACCAGACTCCATCCCTCAAATCAGAGGCTCTGGAGTACCTCTTCGTAGAACATTCCTGAGCTGCCACTCCGACATTTGGCCATCTTTCAATTCTTTCTCAGAGTTGTACATTTTCAGTCATCTACTAAAGAAGCTGCAAGAAAACTTTAGATAGAACTGTATTTTCCAAGTTAAAAATTACATTGCCTCTCACACTCTTTTCCCCTTGTTTTCCCTGTTCAGTGAACTCTGATGAAGTCATGGAAGCCCTTTATATTTTTCTGCTTCCACTGTGAGTTTTTTTAATCCTGCTGGCAGTTTTATAAAATGTTAACTTTTCTATAGATTGGGGGGGCTGCGGAACAGCAAACCACAGTTTTTGAAATTATTTTAAAATTAAAATTTCAGCATAAATAGCTCAGTCTTTAAATCACTGAAAAGCAGAAAAGGAGAGGCTCTTAAAAGGTCATCCTACTGTTCCAAGCAAGGAACAATTTCACTTGGGTCAGTTTTGCTAGACACAGGTTTAACCTGTTCTGTAAGTCCTTCAGGACGGAGGAGTACCCTCCCTACCCTTTGGAGCAATCCACATCACTGCTTCACTAACATTACAAAGTATTTCCACAACATCTAATATGAATCTTTCCTTCTGAAATTTAAGTTAATTTCTTCTCGCTCCACCTTACATCAACAGGAAGGACAGAACACTGCCACATCTTCTGGCAGCTTCTTACGTACCTGAACAATTGTGATTTTCCTTCTTAGTCATCTCTTCTGTAGAGTCAAGTCTTTTCAATTTGTCCTCTGAAGTCCTATTTCCTGGATGTCTGATTACTCTTTCTACTCTCCTCTGGTGTCTCTCCTGTTGCTCACTACTTCTTTAAGTGCAGCAGCAGTGGTGCATGGGTGAACTGTTGTGTTTAAGGCCATAATAACCAAAGTGAAGAGAGTTGAATGCTTATTTCATGGCTCTTGCGGGTTATAGTCATGTTAAATACATGACAACTGCCTCTGCACAACAGCAACAACATTCATTTATTATTTGCAACTGCACAACACTGGCTCCTATTCAACATACTACTACCATAAGCCCTAGAACTGTTGTTCAGAACTGCTGCCCAGTGGACTCCACTTGTGTGGCTGAAAATTTCTATTTAAATATCGTAACATTCAGTTTTCCCCTCTGGATTCTATCCCAACTGGAAAACTCATTTGTTCTATTCAAGACTGTTTTTAATTCAGCAGGTCTTCCAGCATACTTACAGCACGTACTTTCAAGTCACCTATAAATTTAAGTATATTCTCTACACTGACCTCTGCCAAGCTCCATTTCAACAGTGAGCATCTGGTAACTGCTTCCTGGGCACAACCATTCAATTAGCTTGCCCATATACTTAAGTCATCTAAACCATGCTCCCTGGCTGACTTACAAAACCACCACGTGAGTCAACGTCAAATCCTTAGATTTTGCTTGTTCTTAAGCAAAAGCAGAATGCAATACTTGCCTCATCATGCAAAAGTTCCCATAAATCTTGCATATCTTGCCTTTTTTAAAGCTATGTGCGAGATGCAGTTTTAATTAAGGTAAAAGAAAAGCTCGATGACAAGCGGTCAATTTTCACAAGATATGCCTAAAAAGAAAACCAAGCAATCCAGCTGTTTTGCCTGCACTCTCTAAATTTGCTCCTACCATGGAGCTGCCTGGTAAGGAGAGCACTGCAGGTGCGCATGGAGCTCAGGAACAAGGGTTAGGTCCATACAGGTAAAGCAGGGACTAAAGCAAGTTTCTCTACCTTTGCTTTAAGCTAGCAGGACATGCAGCCAACTTATGCAAACAATGCTTTGCTTTTGCTCGTGAACTCCACTCACTGCTGAAGAAGCACTCTCCCCACACAGCGTGTGGGGCAGGGTACAAATTAGCACCTAGAATTGCTGGACTAGGTTATAAAAGCAGTATACGTGCAGTTGCCAGCATTTGGCAAGACAGTTTCAAAGTCCACAAAAAAACCCCTAGAAGACAGATAGTGCTTCTTATGCTTTTGCGTTTTGTAATTTGTGCTTTCAGCACAGGGGTATTATCACAGTCTTTAATGACAAAAACACTGATTTTTAAATTTAATTTTTTTTCCCCCCATACAGCCTTAGCTAAGCATAGTAGTGTTATTAGATTGTTTTAAAAAATACTAGTGTACAGAAGACATTTATAACAAATATATAGCCAATTTTACTTCATTCTGTACTAGGTATACAACACTGAAAACTGTCAGTCATGTTTCTCACTACAATTGTATACTACAAATAGCATTCTACTTAACTACTTCATCCATAAGTTCAGCAGTTACAGAAAGCAGATAATGCTTGATAAGCATGTGTGTATAACATTGATCCTTACAAAGTCACCTGAAATAAAAATCAAAAATAAGAGACCTCAAAAATAAGTATTCACTCAGGATGGAATTCTGAAGGAGTAACTTTGCAAAGATTGCTGTAAAGAAATATGTCAAAACACAAAGAACTACTAAACACACCAGGGATTCATATGTGACTATCACTTCACACTGCCTGTTACACAGGAAAGACATTTACTACAGGAGAAACACCCAGAAATACCCAGCCAGGCATGATGAGAGTTAGGGATCCACTTTTAACTTCAAAACCTTCTGCTGGGCACTCACTGCCAGTGTATGGAAATCATAGCAAAGTCATAACAAACTTTTACAGCACAGATCTCACATGTTAGCATGGTATTTTCCTTTCAAGCACAACAGCTCAAAAAGACAAAAATGTTTTGAAGAGTAATAAACATTATTTTACAAAAATTTCAATTAGTCAACTAATACGCAGTTTTACACAAACACTGATGACAATATGACGCTCCCAAGTGTTCAGGTTTCCCCTCAGAGTGGTTAATACTAAGGAAAGTATAGGTTAATTTAGAATATGATGGCTTAATATAGTTAGAAATATTAGCTAATGTAAAACAGGAAACTGTTTAAAACTTAAGTTGGTTTGGAGGGGCAGGGTGTTGGGTTTCTTTTGTTTTGCATTATTATTATTTTTAAACTAAGCATGGTTTCCCCAAAGAATAGGTTGTTGGATTGTTGGTTATAACCATACAGAAGATTACCATTACAGAATTACATAGGTAGTACAATTTAATTATAACTCATCTTTCTTATTTCATGAAATCTGTAAATAAAGTACACCTTCTTATACAGAAATACCCACTAAACACCTAATTCAACATAGCTGGAAGTCAGGCACTGCAAATGACTTAATGATTTCAAGAAGAAAACACAAGAATAGAAGAGTTTATCTTTTTACCAGCATTGCCCACAAATACAAAACAAGGCAGAGAGAACTTTTGTGTAGAAGTGATTTTGAAGAGAAGTCCAATTAAGGATACAAATTCACATGCAAAACAGTATTCCCCTAAGGTAACTTACCTCAATGTCTTGTAGGCTGAACTCTTTTTGATCTTTAAAGTTTGCAGCTCCTGCACTCAGTTCCATCAGCATTTTTGCTATTTCTGGTTTTATTGCTGCTGTGAGTCGACTCGCTGCTTCCATGACATGTTCCTGCACGTCTTTCAGTTGCATAGCTGCCTTAGAATAGTGTGAGTTCCTAAATACACTGCTGAAAAGGTCTGTAAGGAAAGTGCTCGTACGGCAAAACACGTTGAGTGCATCCAGATATTTGGAGATTCCCTGCTGGATGTCTGCGATCGGAGTAGTGTGGGACACGGGGTGGTTGCAGCTGCCCGCAGCAGCTGAGGAGACCAAAGGGGATGCTGGGGTTGTAGATGCCAGTGGTGCGCTCAGGGTCCTGCCTAGCTCAGGCATTTGATACTGCTGGTGTTGCTGCACTTTTTGCTTGGACCCGCCAAGCAAAAAGCGCCGCTTATAGTCCATTTTGCTTTCTTGTGCACTACAGCAATACATAAGTGAGTGCTTGTCCAAAGATTTCTTGAATTAACAATCACTTGTCAAATTCCTTCCTCAAATATATAGTTATGTACAGTAACAGTGGAGGACTGTGTACGTAGGTTTCACAAAAGGCATTTCAAAAAGGCAAGCGTCTGTATAATCCGTATCAGCAGTGAGAAAGGCAGCAGATTCGCTGACTTCGTATTTTCAGTGTTCAGTGCAGCCCTGCTGCAGTTATAAACTGTACTCAAAAAGCAAGCTGAAGTATCGTAATAATGCTCTGTCTCTTGTTTGGTATTCCACTCTGCACACAGCAAAGCAACGCTTGAGCGGAGAAGTTATCGCCTACGCTTTCTTCATGAGCATATTATTGTCACTTGCTGCTAAGTCTACAAAAGTTACTTTCGTCAATGCAAATAATAGTTTTAGAAGCAATACCTTAATATAATTTTCCCATTGGTAATATCAGGAAAAGTGGAGCAAACCACCGATCAACAGCGATTATAAAAGCAGTGCAGAGGCTCCTTCCTTGAAAAAGCAAATCCTTATGTCAGCAGATCAAATATCTTCAAGTGTCTTGACAGATCCAGTCTGCCAAATTGGTTTACTTGTAGTGTCTCTTCTTAATACTGGAGGGAAAAAAAAAATCTGGACTCTGTTTACAGAAGACTTTGCAAGTATAAGCTATTAAAAATTAGAGTGTTCATTATTGCAAGCCTTCTTCCCCTTTCCTTGTTTGTTGAGGTAGTTGTTTCCGGTGTAACATTAAGAAGTGGTGCTTCCAGACTGCATTTCCCCTCAATTGTAGACTCGGAACAAAAATGCACAAATGTATTTGTAAGGCCTCTAGGTCATTTCCTGTGAAGGGGTGGGGGGTGGGGGGAAAATAAAGTTTAAATTGTTATGGAACAATGGGAAGGCTTAAGATTTTAACTCCTGTGGTGTCCTAGTATACTTCTCAAGGCATACACTGTCAACAATACACAAGATCAAAAGCAAGGGAGAGCTGCACTGACAGTTTAAAAGGCAGTTAGAAGTTGGTGTCATCCTGTTACAAAACACTGCTGAATATTTTCTTATTAATTCTCCCATCCTAGACTGTCAAACTTAAGACAGTTAATCCCCAGCGCAACCCTTATACAGTTAAGAACAATGGAAGGCTATTAATTCAGAGCTCAGGGGGAGTTAGTAACATTTTCTAACCTCATCCTTTTTAAATAATTTAACAATTAAATCAATGAAACCTTTTCTCAACACCATAATTTATTGCAGAAATCTGAGATCCCATTCATTTTAATAACTTACTGAATCAACATATATAGGTTCTTAATTTTTTTTCAGTACAACAGCAGACAAATCTGTCCATATCCTAACTGACATTAGCTGAAAAATAAAGCGTACACATCCCATTTCAGGATGACGGACAGCATCTATCATATACAAGGTATTATACGAGCAGAATTGTCTAACAGATTGGCCTAAATAACACTCTCACCAGACATGAAAGCAGGGAGGAAATACTGCCTTTAGTACTGCCCTGCTCCTACTAGCAAACTCCATTGCAGCTGAAGAGCCAACAGTACTTTTTTGAAGGCATCTGTAGGAAGGTGAACTGAGCAAAGGGTCAGTGAGAAAGGGTCAGTTTGCAGCAAGTGACATTCAAGGCCAAGCCAGAGGAACTGGAGCTTCTGCAAAAGGGCATGAAGATTTTTAAGCCCCTACCCTTAGCCAAACACAGCTCGGAATTGGACAGGGCTTGGCATTTCATGATCACGTTTACAGATTGGAGTCATATATCCATACAATGGTCACAGTTATCTTAGAGATCATTTACGTATCTTTAGATACACATTTTATATAAACACAGACATTTTATATTTATACACACTTGTGTGTGACGAGATTTTTATTTCTTTTATAATGCACTATCGATTTATAGCTTGTTAATTAATCCCACCTCAGTCATCTTCCAGAGTCAGAACTGCACTGACCTAATTACTTCCTATCCCACCAGCTAGGCTAGGGTGGGAAACCCCACACGAGCATCCCGAACTTTCTAAGGTAACTTTCTACACTGTTCCTCGCTTTGAGAGAGGAACATTCTATTTGCTAAGACTGCAAAAGACACTGATTAACAATGTCAGAACATTATTAGAAGTATAATGTAGAGAACTACAGTTTGTTCAATCAGTTTATCCAGTCCTAGCTATTAGGCACACTTTAGGCCGCTTTCTCCCTCTCCTACACGCACACGTAACTTGATCAAACACGGATGTTCTTTTCCTTACTGCAGCAGTTGTGATCTACAAGGCTAATATCGAACAGTAATTAATAATAGGGTTTTTTCCCTGAGCACTTAAAAGAATAATCCAGCTACAATAGGAATGAGCTCTTTAATTCAACAACAAAATGTTGCTTTAGCTATTATATTTGAGATATGAAACCTGTATTAATATTGTCAAAATGGTTCAGGAATAAAGATTTTATCTTCAGTCAAAAATTCTTATTTGCACCTGTCTGAAGAAACAAGGTATCAATTCACATTATCATACACATACGTACGATACAAAACCCCACTGATAAAGAAGCAGGAAAGATACAGCAGCACGAAACAACATATAGAGCCGGATAGTCTCACACCCGCTAAAACAACAGACGCCCAAGTTTTTCAGGAAGTCACTGCTGCAGACGGTTCTGCTTCTGAGATCTTGAGCAAGTATTTTGTATTCCAAATTTTTAAAACACGATAAACAGATAAAACACAGCAGGAATTCCCATATGCATTTCAGCATCCTTTATTAAAGTACTCTGATTACTTTCTTACCTAACTACTTTATACTTCTCTCAATATTCATTCATTTGAATGCATCAAAATGCAATCAACCCATTTAAAACAGAATTTTTTAGGAGGTCTTGATATCATATGCATAGCTGAAAGTATTTTTCTCCTTGCTTTACAAGCTATGGTGCCTTACAATGGAAAGCATGATTAAATTGGTTCTCGATTGTATATAAATGTAGACGGAACAAAAGAGTTGGTTAATTTATATGCATTGTATAAGTAAATTGGTGATTATTTTCCCTAAGTAGACACAAATTTCACATTGCAGAGGAACTTAAGAAATTACCACGAAACATCTAAATGTTAATTAGCACCAAAAGTAGAAACAGCTAAGGGTTTTCAAGCTATACAGCACTAAATTAGACAAGCGTATTAGAGATGCACTGCAATTTGGTGGTTCTGATTACACACTGAGCCTTCCAAGATCAAACTAAGACACCGAACTGATCATTTGAAACTGTCCAATATTTAGCCAATACATAAAACTGCTACATCCTAAAAGAACATAAAAGCAATGAAAAGAAAAAAAAAAAAAACATTTTCATATTTTCTACAGCTATAAACAAACATGACAAGTTATTGTGTTTTACTTCTAGACAATTTCATAGTCAAACTTGCAGATACTTATTCAATTCTTCAACGTAAAATTCCCTTGTAATAAAATCAACACAAAAGCTTAAAGAGGACAGTTTACATGTTCAGCACCTAAAGAGACAGAAAGAAAGCTACAGTTCTCAACACTTCCTCAACACTAGGCATGTGGGTAACGCTACATGTCTTACACTTTCTATAATGAGGTCTCCAACATGCTACGTACAAAACAAACATTCTTCCTTTTGCATCTTTTCCTGTAAAAGTGAAGCGGAGAATGTTCTCATGCTCTCCCCTCCCTTCCCCAATGCTACGGTTCCCCCACTACTCTTGGTACATGACTAAAAGTGGGGGCTCCATATTTTAACTGGATGAACTTTATGCCAATATAACTCTTGCCATATTAGAAAAAATAATAAAAATCGAAGTGTTTCATTCTAGTGATACAGAACCAGCACATTATCAGTCCAAAATATAAACTGTGAGCTTGTACTTCATTTTGCAGAAAACAAAAGCATTCGCAGAAACCAAATGCAGAAAGTATCAAAAAAGTTACCATGCCACAAATAAAGAAATTGTATTATTTCCTTTATGTAATCAAGACTAAACCAGTGTTGTTCATATTCTATTAAACATTATAAATAGAACTAATATATAGTATAAAACCAAGCTCCACGCTGAACACTCTCCTGTTGAAAGCTGTAAAACGCTATTGAAAAAGCTCACCACATTGTTTATATTCTCACTTAAGGAGCTAATGCTATAGTTAAGGAACTGCTACTCGTTTCAACTATTTGAACTTCCACAGAGAATCACGCAGACATCCACATGAGCTGCTCTAAAAACAGCCACATTTGCATAGAGGAAACAGAAATTGCACAAAATGAGTGCATATGCAAATCAAGTTCACTACTCCTTTTAAAAATGTAATACCAAAAATTTTTTGCTTAGATACTTCCCAGAAAATCAGAAATATTTTCCTCCAACTTCACTGATTGCAAGAGACAACATATTAACAGCGAAGACTTTCAGACAAATGGAATTTGACACCTCCCAGTTTCTGTTGTGGACCAGCAACAAGGGGTCTGATCTCCGATCCATCCAGTTTGGGACTACACTGCTAGACAAGGATGCAACTTTTTCCCTTAATCAACAGAGGAAACTGAGCAGAGGAAGTAGTTACGTAAAATGTGCAAGTCTATCACTAGTTAGTTTAGTTACACAATTACCCATACTATCAACTTCCTTTCAGCCAACCTCATTTACCAACTATGTGAATGCTTTGCAGGCCATACTCGTTAAAAATTTTTTGATCAAAAAAATTATTTTTCATGCTTTAAAAAGGGTTCTGATCTCAAGTTTTAAAACCACTTTGAAAGGCATTCTTTACAAATTCTGTTGTCCTATCAGTGAATGTGCAATATAACATATATGAGCTGAGTTTTACCTCATATTTACCTCATATTTAGCTCATAAATACCTGAGCTAAGTTTTTTTGAAAGTAACACTTCCAGATATTGTATGTTGGTTTTGATTTTATGAGATACACGTTCTAAATTGCAGGATGAACTTGACACTGTAAGCACCATTCATGAAAAACAATCAAACATGAAAGCAACTAAATTCAATTAATGTCCCCAAAAAAGTAACTCCAAAAGAAACAACCCAGAACAGACAGATGGCTTACCAGGGAAAGCCTGAACAAACAAAGTCTACCGCAAGGCCAAAAGGTCAGCCAGCTGCTAGAGCGAAGGGCCTCCTGTCAAGAACACACCAATTCCCTCTCACATTTGGTTACACAAATCTTGTGCAAATCCAAAAGTTACTCCGCTATGAAAGGAGTCATTCCACCTTCAAGTTCTGCTGTCAATAATTTGTACATCAGATGCATCACTGGGCCAGGCCACCCAAAGGCCAAACGCGGATACCTTAAAAAAAAAAAATCCCAAATGGTTTTCGACATCTGAATAGCAAACGGTGAGCAGAACAGCAGGGGAAGCCCATATGCTATTTCCGGAAGACCAGTCTTCCACTGTCCCCACCACTAGCTAGCTCAGAACTAAAATGTTACCAGCTGAGGCCCAAGCAATATCAATTTGTGTATTACCACCTCCCAACACAACTACAAACGTCCTGGCCAAGAAAAGCCAGTGGCCTAAAACAGGGACCCCCAGCT
Source organism: Steatornis caripensis (assembly GCA_013398225.1). NCBI lineage: Eukaryota > Metazoa > Chordata > Aves > Caprimulgiformes > Steatornithidae > Steatornis > Steatornis caripensis. The sequence goes on from VZSC01047435.1 coordinate 1,289,198, forward strand.
AGGAAGGATATCCAGCTCAGACCCAAAGCTGAGCATGCAGTGTAGCCCAAGACAGGCTCTGCCACTCTGGTCACCTTGAGAGACACACTGGCGAAGGCAAGGGGAAGACAATAGGAAGGATGGAAGAGACAACAGCACAGGATTCTGGACAAGGCAGCACTAAGAGGCCCAACTATAAAAAGGCTTCAAACCAGTAGTCTACACAGACACAGTACTTAAATAGGAGAAACAGAAAGTTAGTCCCAGATAGGGGCCTTGTAAAGCAGACTGCACCAGTGTGCTCAAGGCACAAATGAACCACATCAAATCTCTGTCTGGAGGGAAGAGCCACAGACTGTGCACAGTGTAAGAGGTTATGCCTTGCTTCTCCGTTTAATAGGCTACTAATTGTAGGTAAGAATACAAATGAACTAAGACAGATGGTGGAAACTCCTTCCTCCAAATAAACTTTTTAGGATCCTTGTAAATAAACAATTTAAGAAAAACAGTTGAGTAGTCCCAACTACTTTTGGAGGGGTATTTTAAGACAGACATCAATACAGTATTCTACAGATTAAAAATTAAAAACTGGGAGTTGATTCATTTTACACTATCCCAAACTAAAGATTGATTACATCTACACCTATAGAGTATGTTTAGCATTTACAAAACACACCCGTTCAAAAATACTAGAAATTGGAATCCACATACCAGACATTCAATATAAAGAATATTAGAATTTCAGTAACAAATCTCATAATCTGAGAAATTAAATTTTGACTTCAACATCTCCAACAGTCTCAACTAATACACCACATCTATTAATATTAAAATTGCTGTAAGAATGACAACTGTATAATATATTCAATCTATCCATAAAAAGAAAATGCATACAATTAAGTGTGGGGGCTTTTAAAATTTGTTTTCATTTTTAAACACTGTCTCAGACATAAAACCTTTCAAAATAATACAAGAGCTGGACCTACATTTTGAAAATTAAGCTTTTCAGTCAATAAGAACAGCCATCTCCAAGCAATACTGACTGGCAGAAAATATGCATTAATCTCTGACATCAACCAAGTTACTTTGCTCCTGTAATTTCTTACCAACACATCATAAATACTTAAAGCACGCAAATGCTTTTATAGGGGTTGACAAGTATCATTATCTCCACCATCAGGGCAAACAAGGCTTACAGTTCCTCAGGACTGGCTCCGTGCAGCTGTCAGGATGCTGGCACAGGACAAAAACCCCTGCAGCCTGCGAGCGCCAGCATGGAGAGGATGCACGTCCTGGTAGCTTAGCCTATTGGCACACAACACACATCACGAAACACCGATTGCTTTTGATCAGGTGCCCATACCTAGGCTACAAAGCCAGAAAGGAAAACCAACCTTGCTTTTCAAGGCTGATAACCTTTCTAACAGGGTGGGCTGCAGCCACTAGAAGACCTGGGTACCTCCTATATGGTTTTTTGGGTGAGGGTTTTTTTTTGTCATCCAAGTTGTAAAAATCTCCTATTAGAGGAGGACAGGGGGAGAAAGGAGAAGAGAGACAAAAATAGCCTATTACACTGATATCATCTTAGTTCTTATTAGCTCATGAATTGCTTATTGGGATTCCTTTTTGGCTGCTTGCCCAGAACAGTTGGAGGAAAAAAACAAACCAAACCAAAACAAGTAGGCAAGCCAATCCTTAGCAAACCCACGAAGCTCCTGTTGGAGACATCCTCCTTCCAGGGTCTCCCCTTTCTAATAGCAGCTCACCAGGTTCTCTGGCCAGCTCTCCTGGCTACTCCAGGGTTAGATAGGTGTCAATAGCCACAGCATTAAAACTGATTCAGTGTCTTCCCTCCCACCAGTTGGGGACCATAGCTCACAGGACATACTCTACAGGGACTACATAGTTAGCATAGTTTAACGAGAATCATCAACTTGAGCATCTTATTTAAATGTATACAAATCTAAACAGATCAAATTATTAATACAGAAACTGATCGCATTTACCAGTGACGCAATTACAAACAGAAGCATGGAGATTTGTTAAATCTGTGTGGAAGGCTCTAGCAACTTGGTTTTATTAATCCAAAGACCAATTTCACTGATGAAATATTTACCTAATATTTATAGGCAGTCTCTGAACTAATTTATGTCTTCATCTAGAGATTTTTTCCCTTGAAAACGACCCTCCTTAAAACAAAACCATTAACTTATTTGTGCCAATTTGTGTCTTTTGCGCTTATAGCAAAAAATCCTCTAGGAGGCACAACTATGCCAGATGCCCTAAATGACAAGCAAAAACTTGCTCTGCCCCATGCTCTGCCAAAAAAACCCCAGATGACCAAAGACTCTGTGGTGAAAACCACTCGGAAACAGAGAACTGGAAAAGGCTGAAGAACACCACATTTCTGGAGCTAGGTAAGGACTGAGGGTCTTGGCTGCTCAGCACTACACCACCTTGCTTCCAGCCCCTGACCCTCCAGAAAATTCTCCATAGCCCTGAACTGTATAACTACACTCCCTATAAAATACACATGGAAAGTAGGCATCTCTGAATCACGAGTTGTCAGTATACTGAGCTCGGTTTTTCGAAGGCAGAGCCTACAGTGCATCAGGAGACTTGGTAGATTGTTTGAAGTAAAACATGTAACACACTGAACAGCACCAACTCAAGTCTCAGCAATAAGATATGACAGCAAAAGGAAAAGCTGGTGAAAGGAATGTGTTAAACCAGACCTTCTTTCAGACCTGAATGTCAAAAATAGATGGCTTGTGTCAGATCAGGATCACTGTTTCAACCCTCCTTTGGCAATAGGTGCTTACATTATCTACTTTGAAAGCAGGACCGGTTCCCTTTTGAAAGAGAACTGTGGGTGCAAAAGAAAAGAAAGTTACATCCATTCTTTTAATACAGTAGCCTAACAAAGCATTTGCACACAGGATGAGAAATTCCCATGCAATGCAACTGTTAGCCAGAGGAGACTCAAGACTCCATCCCTCTCATGTCCCAAAAGGGTGCACTTGGCATCAGCCACAAGCACGCTCTCTCATGTTCTCTCACCAAAGCTGTTAACCATGCTAAGATGAAGAAAAGCTTCATGGGACCACAGCAAGGGCAAGCATGAACAGCACAAACTTTTCTGTAGAAAAGGCACAGCTCTGCCTCCCAGAATAGATCACCTACAGAATTCTTGTGATTCTGTCCACTACCTGCAGGACTCCTGGGGACAAGATGCCTGCTCGCACTGAAAGCCAGCCACCTGCAGCCAGCTGTCAGGAAAAAAACAGACTTTTCTTCAAAACAGAATGAAGAATTGAAGGCCATGGTTTCAAGGAAGTGGCGGAGAGCTGACAATTGTTAGAAAAATCTTGAGAATAAGTTAACATCTACTCCTATAAATGGCCTTTTTCAGCCACAGATCTCACTTCCTGCTGAAGGGAAGGCAGGAAGAAAAGGCTGAACTAGGGAAATATTCAATTAAAGCATATGTGGAACAGGAATACTACTTGGTCAGGCTTGCGCGTCATGGTGTAGTTACAGTCATTTGAGATAACTCCCTCCCACCCATCCCCCTCTCAAGTCCTTCCTTGCAAACCCACCCAGCACATCAAACTCTAAGTCTTAGGCGCTTAAAGTCTTTCTAAGCTACCGCAGAAGCCGCATATGTTAAACTATTCTTCTTCACCCTGTCACTCCTGATTACAGTTTCTCTTCTAAATACAGTAAGCACAAAGAGTCTAGGATGGTATCTCCTTGTTAAAGCTTAAGAGAAAACAAGCATTAAGAAAACAAAATCTAATTGTTTCTCAGTTTTGTAATGATAACTACAAAAATCACGATTTCCCATGTTTCTGCAGAAGACCAGCTTTCACATGAGGGGGGAATACGATACCACAAAGAACAACAAAAAACCCAAAAAAATCCTCTACAATTCTATAATCTCATAGTGGACATCTTAAACCTTTGCACTTATTTCACCAATGTACTTAAGCGTATGATTACTTCCAGTAAAGTTAGTGGTATCTCTCACATACTCAACTGAGAGTTAAATCTTCCTGTTAAATCATGAATTGTGGCTTTCCAGCATAAGCAAGCGCCATATTTATTTTTCAGTGTCGTTCACCAGGAAGAGAAGTTTTTAACACACATTTCAAAATGCATGCTTAAGTTTTATACTAAAATTTGTTAAAGAGGTTTAGGAAATTGCCTTGAAGAGCTTAGTTACTGCAGAGTCAGTGTAGATCAAGAAATCAAGCAGAAGCTTCTATGTAGAGTTTTATTCCCACTTGCTTAATATGACTTGTCCACAGATCCAAATACTACGTAAAAAGCTTGTGGACCTACAGAAATGGGAATAATTGCCACCCTTTGGCAAAGTACTTAGAAAAATAATTGAAAGACATTGTATAGATGCTACCTTCAATACATCTTCTTTCAAAAGTTAGGTTCTTCCGAAGTTTTCATTGTCCCAAACAAATCATACCTTAAACAAGACTTGGAAAGACAAGTCGGAGTAAGAGCCCAAGCGTAATACTACAATATTTAGGCATGACATACTACATGCACTAATATATGTGTGCGTGTGTGCATGTATACACACACATACACACAAAGAATGGCATAACTTTACAGGACTGAGGGACTAAGGTAAGAGACTAGATTCATTATGGATAAATTTATCAACTCATATATGGAAAAACAATCCTAACCTCACATGCAAAATGATGGGCTCTGGCCTGATCATCACCACTTAGGAAGATGATCTCAATGTTACAACTGACTGTTTTTGCTAAAAATGTCAGCCTGATGCTGAATGGTAGAGTTAGAAGAGTAAATCTTATGTTACAAATTATTAGCAAAGGAATATGGAAGGGAGGGGCAGCAGTGGAAAGCCATAAACATAATTATACCACTGCATAAATCCATAGTTTACCCACACTTCAAATTTACCATGCCATTCAGGTCTCCTTACCGCTCTTTCTTCCAGAGGGGCTCAACTGGCTCACTAAATAGACTAACCACAGGCTCAGGAAATCCTACATGCAGCAAATCACTGAAGACAGGACTTTTAAATGAGTGTAGCCCACAAATTCAGCCTGTTCTTGTCTTTCCCTTGGTATCCACTTATAACCTCCATGGAATAAAGATGGCTCAGTTGGATCAATTTTGAAGTCTGAATCAGTGTGGCCACTTTTTACCTTCTTATTCACTCCAACTTATCAATCATCGAAACCAGTATATCACAATGACATACTGTTTACAACTGCTCTGGGAACAGAAGCATTTCATCATCGATAAATCAGTTAACTTTAAGACAAGGCTTCCAGCCATTTTGCTGCTCTTGCAAACATAGATACTACAATTTCATAAATGCCACAGTACACACTTATTGGCATATACACATCTGAATTTTTCCACTGAAATAAATATCCCTAAACAAAATTTCTAGACTGTTTTAACTGAGTTTGCGATGGTGTGCAACTTTATGAAGGAAACACAAACTCAGCGTAGCTTCAGTACACATTTTAATTATTTTAGTGGTGCTAGAGAAAAGTAGTACTTCAAGGCGGTCAAAATTACAGAGCATCTACACATTTACAGCTCTTCTATGAAGAATGAAGTTTTGAGTACTAGAAACATAAGACAGATTATGTACGAAAATCCTGTAAAGCTTTTATGTGATTTTTCGTCTCTTTTTTTTGGTCTGTTTGCAGCAAGAGTGATGAAAGCTTTCAAAACATTTGTAGTAATTCAACACCAACAAGCTTTCCTTTCCCAAATTACTATGCTGCTTCTGAATTCTCAACACTTGCCATAGAATACATACACAACATTCTCTTGATATTAGACTACATCAAAAACAAGAAATAAAAAGTCTTGCAAATGTGTTCTCTTAGTTGCGTTAAATATAGTAACCCTGACCCACTCATATAAATGAAGTGGCTACTGTTACCATGTATTTCGACATGTAAGCTATTCACTTTTTCATATTTAGTAAGTATATTACCATACTATTTCTTTGTTACAGAAATTAAAATACAAAAAATAAAATAATAAAATATAAAAATATTTACTAATATTTATTCTCTTCAGTACACTGTAGTAGCTTTATCTATCTTAACGTTTGCCTTCTCCCCCAACCCATTCATTGAAAGTCTCCTACTAGAAATGTCTTAAGTATTCTGAAATGATTTGAATTTCCTTTCCAAAAATAGGAAACTACATATCAGAAAAACCGACATCAGCACATATGCTTACTGTCTCATGACAGTTGCAGCCAGGAGCTTTTTTGTCGTCTAGCTAATACGGAGATTCATGCTTCCGTACCACAACTCCTTCATTCTGAGAACAGAGTTTTCAAACAGTTTATGGGCTTACTGTATTTGAGTAGCAGTAGATTCATCACTGAACAGCTGGAGTTCTGCCCAGGAAAACAAACTATATTCTATACTGAAGAGAGGGACATGATGATTAGCCCTTTCATATTCCTCTCGTTGAAAATTATGGAATTATCAGAAAACTGTAATCATGAAAATGTTAAACTAAGGAGAATATATTTTTACAGCAAATGAACATAATTATGTTTACCATATTTGGGCCCAAAGTTGGCTGGCAATTCAGTCTGTATATAGACAGCAGTATCTGATTCACTGTCACAGGATATGAATAAACCAGAGCAATCCAGGGTGAATAACAGTGTCCCTCCTCTAACAAAATCAAACATTAGTGTGTACATAATACTCCAAAAGCATCATATACTACTATTGTAAATAGCTATTTCATAAATAGTGGTAGTTGAATAGTTTTAACCTTAATTCTAAAAATCATTCTTGAACTAGATCTTTGTAACAGGAGACTTTTGGAACTGTCAAAATACTTTATTTCTAACAAATCTATGGTTATTAATATATTAGATTATGTAGAACTGATTTCTGTAGCTGATGAAGAACAGCAGTGACAAGTAATTTGAGATCATAAAGATTAAAAAAGTAGAAAGGATAGCATACACACTTCATAACCTTTCCTTATATTTTCTAATCAAAAAAGCTGCTTGTGTGTTTTGGGCACTGCGTTCCCCTCCTCATTAAGACCAGAATTTGTAAGTCTTAACTAAATATAGATAAGATTTTTAAAATAGCACTAACTCATCCTGCATAGCTGGGGTCAAAACATAATTAGTTGTAAGATCAAATGTTGCACCCTTCCAGTTTACAAGTCTCTAGTACAAATCAAAAAGGGGAAAACAGAGACAAATCCGGCAAACCATAACCTTCCCCCTTCAAGAACACCCAAAGCTTTCTGCTTATCTAGTTGTTCTGCCTGCTTTACACAGCAGACAACTAGAAAAATCCTTCCCCGAGTTGCTCAATCTTCTGCAAATGCCATTAACAACTGGTTCAAACACAAGTTAAGCACAGGAGACAAAAGAATTGTCCTCTTGCCCTTCTTCAGCAAGCCCCTGTGTTCCAGCAAGTATCACCCCACCTTCACCACAATGGCAACAGCTTACTTCTTTGAGACTCCAGTATCCAGTGTCTCCTATTAGCTGCTTCAGTAATCCTGCTTTCTATTTCAGTCCACAGAATAATATGTTGCCTTTTATCCACACAATGTAAATGCCAAAATAGGCCACAGGTCAAAAAGCTGCAGACTGAAGGCTGAGGAATGCCAGAGCAATCTAGGTCTTCTCCATCCACTCCTTACACTGACACAGCTGTAAGAAATTTCTGGTTTTAAAAGCAATTAGTTCCTTGGGTTTTGCATTTTATATGTTCTTCCTAGGAAGACTAGCTTGATGAAAGTTATTTTCCTTTATTAAGAAAAGCAAAAGATTTTAATATTTTAACAGACTGTTGTATTCCTGCTTCTTTAGAAACACTTAACACTCTTAATAATGAAGTTTAATTTCTCTCAATACAAATAAATTCACACATTTGGAAAAGTAAATCTCATTTTTTATATCTAGTGTAGATGCTACCAAGGAATATAAATAACTTCACACAAGAGCTACTTGCTAACAAATGCATACATGGAATTCTGCCGGCACGTCTCAGCAGCACACAGCTTTTCTAGCTTCAGGCTTTAAGCTGCCACATTAAGTATACAGCATGAAAAGGCGTACAACGCTCAAACTGATGTTCAGAAAAATAATGTGATTTGACTGATATGATTTTTTTCCTCTTTTAAAAATGCATTGTTCTTAGGTGAAAAATTATTCCCCAATGAACTGTCCAAATATTTCCCAATAAAACTATCAATTGTTGAATGATTATCAATTCGAATTTACAACGTATAAAGCACAGTCAGACCACCTTAACACGTCCTGAAAGTAGAAGTACTGATAGTTTTAAATAAACAACTAAGCCCTCAACCATGGGCATGATTTGTCACCAGGTTATATGCAAAAATTTCTGTGCCAAGTTGTGCAAGAAACTTTTTGCCTAGGAAAGGATCCAGTGGGCTATTTATGCTGGTATAACACGTCTTGAAAGAGAAACAGGTGTAATGTTTTAATCCATAAAACAAGTTAGCATGTTGTGATTGAGCAACAGCAGAAATCAAACATCCATAAGCAAGTCTGAAGACTTAAGCTTAACTTTTATTATTTGTTAGATTTTTCTGAAAACTCACGTGTGTTGCCCCCTGAAGGACCTGGTACTAACAGTCCAGGATCTCACAGACATGAATCAGTGAAGATCCTAACTTCATACCTCATTAAGTACATGCAATAGTATCTCTCAATATTCATTATCAGAGCTGAATTTTGTTCATGAATGAAGATTGGAAATAAATATTTAAAATCTTAAGTGGCATCTTCTGATGTCAATTATACTTAAAAATTACCACCATGAAAGACCAGGCTTACATTAAATGGTGTTTAGGTGATTTAAGCCTTGCTGACAGTCCTTCCCAGTAACTTCTGTTGACAAAGGGCTTTCTGCTGCAGAAATTGCAACACAGTAAAGCTCTGCCAGCCATAAGACACTGCAAAGATGCCAAATACATTTAAGCAATGTTTCAATACCAGCTAACGCATCTGTTACAGATCTGGCCAGCCTCCTTTCAAATATATTTCCTAAGTATTAGATTTAGAAAAAGTGACCTTTTCACCACCGAGACTGTTTGCGCAGTCAGCGTGCTGACAGCCAGGACCACTCCACTGGTACCAAGCACTGCCCGTGACTAATCCGGTGTCGGCAAGCGATGCTAAGGAGAAGGCTACAATACACAACACTACACATGGAGGCAACGCCTAGCAATTTCTACTTTATATATTACTACAAACTCCCCCCAGACACCATTTTTAGCTGCTGTTGGATTTCCTCCCTTCTCCCCATCCCCCAACCAGGTTCCAAACCTTGAAGTAACCTTGTTCTGTTCCCACCCCCCCCCAGAGTCAGCTCCCTGCCTGAAACATAACCTCTAATCTTATTTTCTATTTCTAGCATACAATTCACGACCCTTATCCCAATTTTTTAAATTAAATATCCTCCATGTTGCAGACTTTGCCTCCTATAGTCAGGACAGCTCATAGACCACGTCAGAATTTATAACCTTATGTTTCTTGTTGAGTACAATTTTACATTACTTTTAAGAGCACTAGAAACATACAGTAGTTACGCAGTAGAGGTTTAAAAGCCTTCTCTGAAAAAGTGGTTTCCAATACTACTATCAGTTCTCCACTGCAATGAAACAACTTTATTGTCAGAAGGTTTAGATAAAGACCGTTAAATACATCAGATCTGCACTTCAGAGCAGTTTGCAAAGCAAACCATTAACTTCCAGCAATTACTGATACTTGCAGAGTATCTGTAGACATTAAGCTAAACTCTTACAAATTACAGGGGTTTAATACAAAGGAAGCCTTATCATCTGATACTATGAGAAGGACTTGGCTTAAACTTTTTTGGTTTTTTGCAACAACAAAATACGTGGTTTGTTTGCCATTGATTCTGTAACATTTTTTACACAAAACAAATTAAAATAAAAATGGCCTACTGGTTCATCTAGACCACAGCAGCAGTGGTCAAAAATTATACTTTTAATTAATTAACACCATCCATAACCCTCTTTCATATTTTTTTCAATTACACCCAATTTGGACAGTCACTAGCGCAAAATGTTCCTCCATACACAAATTCTCCTACAAAAGCACTTTGATACAGAACAGCTCCCTGAAGAATGAAAAAACATTTTTCTGTCTCCAAAGTGCTGGAAAACAGGAAGCTTCCAGGATGCATACTAAGCCTGGAGGTTGCAGACTGATACAGCCATGCCCTCTCAGAGCTGCAGAGTTACAAGTACATGTCTCTGCATTCTCATCCGCCACATACAAACACTCTTCTGCCTACCCCAACATAAACTATTTCAGACCCAGAAAACACATCCCCACAGAGCACGGAGGCAACATTGTCACGGTTCAGCTGGCTGTGTGCTTATTCTGCAGAGAGGAACTGATTTGGTCACTGTGCATTAGCGAATACCTTCAAATACCTTCACTTACACACAGTGGAAGTAAAAAAAGTTATTTCCAATGTACTCACATACTAAACATTTATAATGCTTATACCAAGCTAGTAGCTAGCCTTTCAAAACACGGCCTACTGTCAGTTAGTCAGCCTAGGATGCTAATAGCAAAGAAATTGCCCATAGTACTCCATGAAGTTACTTTCTGAACTGTATTTTAGACATAATCAGATGTGGGACAACTTGACCGCACAAGCAAAATTAGAAAGGAGGAACAATCTCTGCACTAAAACATGTTACAACATATTTTGTTAGATTTTTTATGAATCTTAACATTTTTTTGCAGTAAATATGGTTTGTTTCGCATTTGTCTGCATAGGCAGTTCTAATAAATAGTTTGTTCTGCTTTCTCTCTCCCACTCCTTCACCTTCCATCCCATTCTCAGCAGGGCATTGTTTGAATTTATTGGTAATTCCAAAGACACTGAATAGTGCAAGTGGGAGGACAGCCTCTAGTAATTAAGAATAAAACCAGGTAACTGAACATAAACCAGACTACAGAAAAACACTTATGAGAACTTTTTAAGGTAACAGAGCTGGATTTTGGAATGGACTGGAAACCAATACGTATAGAAGTCGTGAAGTCAAGAGTCATCTCATCAACATACTTCTCAGATCAATTTACACTATGAAGCAAAAGTCAGCACAGTAACAAGACCACTGCAACCTGAAGTTGCCCGACATGAGATTCCTTCCTAGGTGACTACTGGGGGAGCAACAATACTTTCTTTCCTTACTTAAAAAATAATTACATTGTCAACATAAATGCTAATGAAATGCTAATGGCAAGTCAGGACTGCCTTTCCTTCAGCAAAAAAAGGACGTCATAAAAACATTTTGAATGGTAACTTCATTGAGTCTTAAGGGGCAACGTTTGAAAGCTTCTCCACCCCATCCCAAAACGAGGACTACAAACATCTCAAAAAACCTCACCAAGACTCTCAAGTCAATGAATGACAGCCACAAAAATTTATCATAGCACTAGGAAAATATTTGGAAGTATGTTTTCAAAAGGATACTGTTATTCAAGTGGAAAAAGAGTATCACACCACCACTGTCCAACCACCCAACTATTCCAAAATATTATATTCATTAAGCATTTTATTACTGTGGTCTCCATAAAATACGTAATGAAAGAACTAATATAATATTGCTTGTCAATGTAAATATAATTTTAAAACTGTTTTCCCACAGTCTCTGGCCTTAGTATGAAAGTTACAGAAGCAATTCTAAAGTCCTCACTGAGGACAGTATTAAGAAGGTCTTTACTTTTTCAAAACTGTTTCCACTCCCATCTTTCATCAACTTGCGGGAATACATTATAGGTGGTTTTAGTCATGTAAGAATACTGTCCATTAGTTGTTAAGAATGAAAACCAAGTATGCACTTAAGTAAATCCATACTTGACACCATTTTAAAATCCTTACTTCATAGGGAAAAGGCTCCTGAAGTACAACCCCTAATGTAGGCTGGAGATGCATGATAATTTGTGCCTACATTTTGGATAAAGCATGCAATGAACATTCTACTAAGTCAAAACAACCCTTTTTAACTTACAATAGTTTACATGAAACATTCAAATTACTCAATGAGCATCTGAAAAAACATTTAAGCTCTCTGAAAATGTAGCTATTTTTAAAAAATAATTTCTGAAAGGAAATCTGAGAAGGATTTCTTAAAAATAATGCCTTCCACTTACAGCCCACCAGCATCATCAGGTGAAGTAATTCTAGTGCTAACAGCAGTACTGTTACTACAGTTGTGCAGCATAAAAAAAATGAATACTGATCATCATAATGGCTGACTGGTACTTAATAATACAGTTATTAAATTAATTTTTAGAAGTTAATATTGAAAAACAAATTGTTAAATTAAGTATATTAACACAATCTACACAATCTAGTAAACATTATATTTAAGGTAGAATTAGTGGCCAAAATAGACAACATCTCTGCTATCTGTCACAAACTTCCATAACACATCCGACTCAGCACACACGCAGCTTCCCTGCCAGGGGAGCCAGTAGCCTGCTACGAAATTAACCTTCCCGCAAGAAGGCAGACACTGCTGTAAACAACACCTCTCAAGAGCCACAGCCAGGGATCTTCTATTTGACCACATATCTCGTCTAAAACATTCCCACATATTCACCACTTTCAAGTTCTTCCAGCCCCAGTGGAACCACCATGCAGTGACTACGGCTCAGCCAGAGTGATCCTGGAAGAAAACTCCATGCCCACTACTATTCCATAATCAATATTATGGAAACAACTCAGGAGAAGGTAAGTGAAATTTATTATTTAGGCAAAAAGTTCATCTTACATCTGCTTTAAGACAGCACTAATAGACTCCCACAGAACAATTAACTGTTTGGAAAGAACCCTGCTGCTAGGCCCTAAGATCTAAAGCTCAAACTTCCACTCTAGTTCTTTACTATGTTCTCCATTTACAGATAGCACATCATCTTCCACATTTTTCCCCATTAGGCAAGCTCTGACAAAAATCTGAACTTGTGAATTACTGATGGCAGCAGAAAGTGCAAATCACTACTGCACAATCGAACAAAATAGCTAGCGCGTTTTTGCGGGAACAATTTCCATCCATTCCTGTTCTCCAAAGCACTATACAGAAAAAAACCTGGAAAATTGTGTTCCTACTGCTGCTAATGTTCCTTCCTTCCAAGGCTCTGTAAGGATCTTGCTCTATTTCTGAAGTTATTCTGTTAGGCAATTACAACTTACGTTCTGCATAAGCCTACAACACACATCTGTAGAAATCTCTCAGGGTACACTACAATGAATATACAGGCACGTTACATTTATTTTATAGTATCAAGTCTGTAGTTACCTGCAATTTTTGAACACTAAGAACACACCTTACTTTTCTGCTCTCAATTCAACAACATTGGTCCTATTGTCAATTTATTTTTCTTTAAGATTCACTCCAGCAAGCTTAAAAAACACAGTATGAGAGATACATCCTTACTACACAGTAAGGTGTTTATATATTTGGCTTTATCCACAATAAAAAATACGCATTTCCTGCATACACCTAACAATACCTGTTATGTGCATATTACACCACGTACATTCGGGTTTGAATTTCTATGAGTCATTTTCTCAAATTTCCATTCTAGAAATAAATTGCCTTCCTTCAAAGTGTCCAGTAGCACTATGCAGATGGAGCAGATCATACCACTTTTTGCATTTATTATTTTATTAGGAACAGTGTGTGCTACAGTCAGAACTGGGACTAACCACAATCACGAGTACTATTTGATACACTAAGGGATTTTTATCCTCAATACCACTCATGTATTGCTGTGCAGCAGCAGAGTTTAAGCAGTGCTTCAGCTGCATGGACACTAACATGCATACTAAACTGAGTTTAGAACAACAGGAAATCTTTCGCATTTTCAGCATGGCAGACTTCTCTCCTCATCTTTCAGCTAACATCATGTAATATACACAAACAGGAGAGTTTTAAATGTGAATTAAATTGTAATGCAGGAAAAGAGTAGTAAAAGTAAGAACAAAAATAATCACAGGGAGGAAACAAAAGGAGAGTGACTGGACTCAGCAGCATAAGAAAATTATATTACTGTGGGCTTCACAGTGAAACTGATGAATTTCTTTACATCTTATCAATATGATGATATGCAAAATTGAGATTAAACTGCATTTTAGGGCTCTCAAATACTGTTAATGAGGCATTCTGCTGCGTTTTGAGTTGCTGTATGCATATTAACAAATAATTCTAAACAGTATAGCCACTTGTAAAAATGGAATCTTACCTCCTCTTACAGCTAATGTATTATTCTCTGTCTGGAACAGAAAATTCTTCCCTGGACTGCTTTTCATATTTTTCAGGTGAAGAAGGCATTTCTTTGCCTCTGAAGTTGAAACACATAGACTTCATTTATGTAGACATTTCTTTGTCCATATTTTGGACAAGACAGTGGATTTTTGTTAGTCAGAAGCGGTACTTACTACTAGTAAGAACAATTTCAATGTTATATTAAGCAATCTATACTATTAAGCTCCTAGAAGATAACTGATCAAGAAAAAACATCAATGAAAAAATCCTGTGGCATCTAAGTTTTTACCACACTGTAAAGCTGTAAAAATCTGAGTATCCCCATTTGTGTCAGATTTAGGTTTGTTACTCGTAAGTGAATGGAAACGTTTTTACCTAATCATTTGTTAATTGTAAACGATTACATTGAATAATCTTAATGATTACTCATTGAGCTTATGACTATGACTAGTTGCTTTGCTATGTTTCTTACAACAGTCTTCAACATGAAGGCATTTAACAAGAAACCAAAACCTTTTAACAGAGAAAAGAAAACAAACAAGAAGAAAGGAGAGGCATTCCAGTGCAAGTGCAAGTAAGCCACAAGTACCTGCCAACACAACCTACTGCTTACAACCAGTCCAAGCTGAGTGGATGAAGAACATAAGTAGCAGTTTTAGAAAAAAAAAATTTCACCCGCAAAAAGAAAAAACAATTCTTCCTCCACATCAACTTCAAAGTATTACTTCTTAAAATGCTGGTTCTTACCTAAAAGATACAGAAGGTCTTATCAGGGCTGGAACACACAGCAGTTCTAAGACAAGGGTAACTTGCATTGGAGAACACATATTGGTATATATAAGTCAAGTTGTCAAATGCTTCCCCTCTCTGAGCGATATTCTACAGCTGCAATAGCTATTCTTTTCTTTTTTCAAAATATATTAAGTAGATCTTCTGAGACCACCAGGTTTGGACTATTTAAGACTGTACCTCACAACACTCTCTTTCGGCCAAAATGCAATCTGCCTGTGAAAGTGTAAGGGAAGTGAAAGCCAATGAACTATAGGTCTTAAAGTCAGTGGTATGATGTAAAAGAACCAAAAAAAAAAATACAAACCTTTAGAGACAGCTAAGTAAGGGATAAGAAGTCCACTAAGACAATAGTGCTTTGAGGCACAATTCAAGCACTATAATCAACGTTTACACATATCTAGTTGTATAATATTATATACATTATACTACTGTTGCAAATTATATCGTTTTAACTTTGCTCGTACTAGGACTCATTTTAGAGAAAAATATGTAGCACAGACATAGCATGCAAGATGCCCTGCATTTGTATTATAATTTATTCCTCAACACACTGAACTGGATCAAAATACAGCATACCTTCCTAGCTATGCTTATAATTATGAAGACTCTATCACTTACAAAACCTTAAGTTAAAAGGAAAAGGAGCATAACTATGTAGTGTAGAAATTTTTATAAACTATACTTACCCTTGTTTTACTTGATATATAATTTATGTGCAGTGAAAAACAACCAACACCACAGAGATTAGCAGCTCACACTCCAGAACATAATACATCAAATAGTATATGCAAGGAAGACACAATATATTATTTTTCTGAAACTACAAGAATTTTTGAAAAGAAAGTGCATCATCTGTGCTAAAACAATTTCAGAACAAAATACAACTGTCTACTAAAAAGTCACTGACTGAAATACATAATTTTCTTCTGTTTCAGGATGCAACTTAAGAGTATCAGTAACACACTTAGAGAAAGCATCCACTGGCTGCACTGTGAAGCTGAAAAGGCCCATAAAAACGTGAATGTCTCACGAAAAATAACAAATAAACCACAACAACATCAAGTCAAATTTTATCAGTCATATTAGCAGTATTCTTCTCCATCTATCACAATGCACAAAGCTGAGGGCCATAAAAGCCTTTCAAGCAGAACAAACACATTGCAAAAGGTGTTGAAACACAGGAGAAGGCAGTCTAGACAGACATTTTCCATCAATAAGCCCCTAAAGTGCAAGAGATGGAGAAGCACACATTAGAATACAAGACAATGAATCAAAGGGTGAGGACAGGTGATTCTGAAGAGACCAACAGCAACATGCTCATCTATAGATAGTTCCTCAGACACCGACTTGAGAAGTTCAGTTAAAAACACACTAAATTGTCATAAAACCCCCACCTCAACATATTGCACAAGCAACAAACTCTTTGCAGCTGTTTAAGAACAAATTAAACTTAATACATTGTACCTTTAAACTCAGAGGAGCTATTCAACCATGAACTCTGGTATCTGTAAGCCACAGCAATTCATACACCAGCTATTCAGCCCAACAACGTATTTGATTAAAGCATACTCCTCAGAAAAGCATTCAGAATCAAAGGCACCATGAAAGGTTCTGGAGTAGTAACTCCCTGACATCCGCCCAGCAACAACTTAAAAAGCCTTAGAGATTTAGTAACAAAATCACCTCCCGATGCTTGAAAGACAGCATCGAGGATGCGAAAGGGACCTCTGCAGCCCTCGCGGTCACCGTCATACGGAAAGAGAAGGCAGAGTGAGAAGTGCTAGAACCGTTTAACATATGTTCAGGAGAAACATAATCAAGAGGCAAATCATGGTCTGCTATTCATTTGTCTGACTGTATCAGACAATCCTAATCGAACCTCATAAAACCTAACTGTTTCAGAAACTAAAATGGAAAAAAGAAAACAAGTCTTTTCCTGCTGTGTCTTCAAAGAAAGAAAACGCACTTTACCCAAAACACATTTCACTAAATCTTGCTTGTCAACTACAGATTTACTCTATCACATCAATCCATCACCACAAAAATGTAACATTCCTATATAAAAACAAAAAATGTATCATTAGTGGTTTTCAACAGATTTCACGTCCAGCAACATCTGCAGAGCAACAGACTTCACTTAACAAGACCAGGGTCTTTTCTAACCACAAAACCAAGCAACAGATTAATTTCAAAACAGCACAGGTCAGACGCACCACTTTTCCACACAGATAAAGCAGTAAGTGCACTGGACCAAAGACTGCCAAACTAGACCATATGCTGTCCCATGACCCAAATTACTATTTCAGTTTCAACATCAAATATTATATGAAAGTTAACATTTAAATTAGGTTTGATAACTTGGATCTGTAGACTACCTTAATAACGAAGAACCTGTGAACTAACCCATGTTAAATTCATAGCCAAATTCTATATAAAGTTTGCTAATTACTGAAGTTATTTTATAATAATTTGTCTCAAACTTTAGAATACTCGCTCCTCTTTGGACCTCAAATGAGGTCAAAGTGCTGAATTCGACATCACAATCTGTTGAGCTGCAAATTACTGCAATGTTTAGACAAAGAAGTCTATTATGACATCTAATAGGATTGCTTGAGAGAAAATGTTTTCATTCTTTTACCAAAAGCAACACAAGAAAGACTGGAAGATCTGAGTAAGAACTCTTCCAACATTTTAATACAGCACCAAGCATATTCCCAATAACAGTATAGATGCTCTTTTTTTCAGGGTTTTGTTCTAATAACTGGCATTTCCTCCCAGCATCCCATACAGTTTTCATCAGCATGGAATTCTCTTAAGGAGAGTAAGCCACAGAATTAAAAGTCTACTTATACTGACATTAATCTAGGAAATTTAATTTTTAGTTAACTTGCCCTGCTCCTCTACACATAAACTTCAGCAGCTTCTCTTCAAAAATAGCAGGAGGTGCAAGTTATAATACTACCAAAACCTGAACGTTATGCTTGTACCATAACTTCTGTATCTACTCTGGTAGCTGCCCAGAAAGACAGTTTATTTGTACACCACTGTGAGTTAGCAAAGTACACCCAGTTTGCTCTCTGTAGGTGAAGAATGTCCAAGTGTCCACTCAAAACCCTGCTTTCCTGCTGACAACAGCAGCAACCTGACAGTTTTGATCATTTTGTTTGCACCACTCAGAACTGAACTCAGTAAAACAAAATTCCGATCACTACCAAATCTTACATTTTTTTCGTTCTTTTGCTTTTTATTTAATAAATGAAAGGTTTTACCTTTTCCAAATGATATACGCATATTTAGCAGTAGAACTACTTTTCAGCACCTTGTTAAACTTCTTGATTACATTATCTGCTTATAAATGTTTGTCTCATGTAGGAAAAAGGGTATATCTTACTACCTTCTTATTTAAATAATTGCAAACTGTGTTGCTCAGCCAAAAAGACACAGATACCTAACTATGTCTCTGGTAAGGGGCTAAATAGTTTATTCTTGAGCTATGAAAAATGCACCAATGAAGCTGGATTCTGTAACAACATATTTGCACAGTTTTAGTTAACGCTATTCTATGGCACCCGACCTTCAGTTCCTGCTTGGACAAAGAACTGAAGACCATTCAACAGCAGGCAATATTGCTATTCTTGCCTCCTGACAAAAAAATCTCCTTTCCTCAGGATCTCTCAATCTTTTACTAATGCTGGTGCCTTTAACAAACAATGAAAAGCTGCATTCATTTTTACCTTCGTTTGACAAATGCGGTTTCTTCTGTGCATCTGGAGATGACAAACTCATTCTACATTGAAGTTACCCTGCAAGATGCATGCAGAAAAACACACAGATCTGGAACAATGACATTTTTAGGTAGTCCCTTCCTCCTCATATTACTCCTCCTTCTACATAATACCATCTGGCGCAAGACTTGTAAATAGCATTCTGAGAAAAATTTTGAAATACTCAACAGAAAGAGATTATGTTCCTCAAATCTTTTGGAGTCTGGCACAGAATTGCATTTACCCAAAGTGATCTTTCCCCTGTGATACTCAGTCTTTTACTCAAGCTGTGAGGATGCAGACAAGAAAAGTCTGTTAACAAGAAGAAGAGTGTTTCTGTGTCTGTCCTTTCCAGTCGCTACAGCTTTCACTGGTTTTCAGCACTTCTGTTATATGCTGGGCCACATAAAAAGAAAGTCTAGCTTCTTCAGGATGAGAATGCCAGTTTCAAGTGTTTTTAAGGAACTTTAAAAAAAGATTACTTTGTACTTAGACTCTTGGGAAGCAACACTTAAAAGATCTCCAGACTTTTCTGGAATGTGAGCTGTAGACGTTCAGGTGCTTTATCATTCTCTGGGGAAGCTCTTGTGCTTAGGCTCAAACTGTTCTTCTAAGGCATAATCAGCCACGTTCTGTAATCTGTACAGAAGAGCAAGAAGTTCAACTTTCATAAACAAAAAAATACCTAGGAACATTGCTCTGAGTATCCTAGTATCAGACAGACCATGTGGACATGCTTCAAAGGATCTAATTTTATCGCAGTAAATCCAGAGGAATTCCCAACACCATCCAGAAACTCACAAACATAACAAGTCATCACAGTGAGGTAATCTATTTGGGAAAGTAAAAACACTCAGTTACTGACAGGATTAAAGATATATTTCATTGCTAGATAACTCTCACATGAATGAATCACACCAGGGATGCCTGTGGAGAAGTAAGTGGAGAAAAGGTCCATCACAGTACTTTCTTCCTACTCTCCTCCTACCCTCTCCTCTACAGCACACTCCATACACTGCTTTAAAGTTCCCAAAACACAGCATATGACACTAAAGCATTAAAGAATCAAGGTTAATATTACTATTTCTAACAAGGGAAACAAACTGTTAAAGTTGAGGAGTTTTGTTCCATTCCCAGATTGCAGAGTACACTGCACAGAGCCTGTGAGGAATTTTCTGCAACTGGACAGTACCATTTAAACGTCAACTTTGCATGCACAACTAAACAAGAACCACACCTAAAATACTGTTATTAACCAGCCAGTTGACATGTTCCCTTATAACTTCCTAACCAACATACACGTAGTGTCAGCGAAGAACAACAGAATATCCAAACCTGAGAAGGGGTGGTTGACAAGGTGGTAGAGGAATCTTCCTGTTGAAATTTTCCAAATAATCTGTCTTTTGTAATGCTATTGTACAGAAATGCTTACCAGAAAACATTAGCATCTGACAAGTGCCCCACTGAAACATGACTAGATAAAACAAAGTAAGTCACATTGACCAAAAAACCCTAACCACTTGAAAAAGCAGAAAACTGTTAGAAAAGCAAGAAACAAAAGACCACAAAGAGGGAATACAGCTATTTTGCAAGACAATGAAAATCCAGCTAGCCTGAAACAGAAAATAGGCATCAGTCATTTCAAGGAGTTATCAAAACCTAAGTAGGAATTTATCGCAATTCAGGGAGGTATTGTAAAGATGTTTCCTAAGGAATTATCTTCTCTGATGTGACCCTAACAGTAAAAACACACTACCATGTTCCCCTGTAAGGGCTTTCCTTAGAAGGGAGAGTATTTATTTCCTTCGTGAAATTAGTTCTTCAAAAGGAAAGCCCTAGAATATCCCACTTCAACCTTGAGTTGTTTGAATAAAGTTATAATAGGCGCTTGCCCTGATAAGCTGCCATCTGTTATCAAGAGACTGAAGCCAGCGTGCCACTGATGGTATGCAATACCACAGCTGGAAAAATGTCCAACTTGCTATAAAGTCTCTTGAACATGCCCAAAAGCCTCACAGAGCCTCAGATACTCCCACCTCAGATACAGCCACACTGATCTTCACTCATAGACATCTCCACCAGCCACACCTGAGTACTTCACATTCCCATTTTCAGGTCTTTTCTTTCATTCTTCAAAGGTTAACCAGCATTTCTAGGCCCTCTAGTCTGCTGTTTCCTCTGCCCACTTCTCTTACACTCCAAGGCTGCTCCAATCCAGGTCCCTGGCAGTCAGTTTGCCTCGTGTAAACTTTATGACCTTAACAGAACCACACAGATCAATCCCCCAAAATTTATCTTAAGTAATCAACACACTAATCTTCATTAATTACAGCAGAGTAAGACAAGAATGGTATTTCAAGACTACAGTTTTCAAAATAATTAGGCTTGTCATATAAGAGCACTTCAAAGTGAAACACATTCATTAACACCAATGTCACGTTTGAAGTTTCATAGAAAAAAGTTACTTTTTTTTTTCTTTTTTAAATTACTGTTCTGGTCAAATTGAAGGACTGGATCACAATGGTTTATCCACAGAACACTACAAAACTGGGATCGTATCAGACCAAATAGGCAATCAACCTGCAAAGCACTATTTGTGAAACAAATGCCTCCTACTCCCCCCACACACACCTTAATGGTGTTTTGGGAGGGGCAAAAGGGGTGAAAGTCTAAACCTTTCCTGCCATAAAATCATCTTGAACAAATCCTACTTAACTTTCAAAACATTTTTTCATCCTATCTAGCAGAACTTCAGATTTTACAGATATCAAGAATCAGCACCTTCTACGATCTGCAGTCTTAGTTCTTAGATCTGCAGTCCTTATATAAGCTTCCAGCTTTGCTTTCAGCTACAACATGCACAAAATCTAAACAGAACCCAGAATACGATATTGCCTAGAGAGATCACAAAATTGCCTGTGGCATATTACTAACAAGTTGTTGTTACCCAAAGGCCAATGAAGGCTATGAAACACTAACCCAGACACATCACCAAGTTCTAGGAGGACCAGTGCAATTATAATGTAGATTTTGTCAAGCCTAGCAGAGCCAGTTGCCCTCTGAGCCAGCCCCAGCACAATGTTTTATGATGAGGTTAGCCATGCTGCTGGAAATGTCATCTTTCATGTATGATATAAAACCCCTTCTATAGCTACTAACAATACCCTGGCATTGTCTGCAACATGTAGGGTGTTGTTCTGGCTAACATCCAATTCCAGTAATAATATTCTATCTACCTACAGTAACCACAAGAAGATATTCTTCATTTTTCAGCCCCAAGTGGTTTTGCAGTGCAGCAGCAAGCTCTTAAAGAATTGCCACACTTCACTGCAAGTTCTGCATTTCACTGTGTGTTTATCTGTCTGCACTGATCAGGTATTTCTCTAAAACTGCAGAAACACCTTGAGATTACCAGGAATAAAGGAGCTCTTTTCACACGGCACAATTAGTCATATCAGCAGTGATACCTGTTTTGAGCAGCACCCATTAATCACTATCATTAGCAGGATTTCTGGTGTACCAGGATTCATTGTACCAAGAACAAGTCTTTTCCTATTACAGTACTACTACACAAACAAAAGCAGCAGCACAATTTATCTTGACACAATCCTGTTTTGAGTAATGAGAGGCAAGCAGCAGTACTTAAAACTACTCAATTCAGAGTATAAAGGGAAGCTTACTTGTATCTTATAGGACACCAAAAATACAATCATTTTGCTGCAAAGAAAAATCAGCCACCACTTGTATGCCAGGGAAGAAGAAATGTTGAAAGTAATAAACGGTAAGAAGTGGGGAAAAAAAGTTCTCAGGTTGGAGACAGTATGAAAAAAACCCACAGAAAATTAAGATTCAAGAGATCAAATGTAAGTTGATACCTAAGAAGTGGAAGAAACTTACGCTTCTCTTTTAAATATCCATAGCAGATATTTTTGTACCACTTTGTATGACGGATTATTTACCTGCTAATCAAACTTCAGAGTCACAGAAGAGACCTTGACTAGAAAAATATTCCCTCTGTGCATTATTTCTAGTTTCCTAACAGCCCTGAGTAATTCCTGATTCCGAATGAAAGACGTCAACAGAAGGATTTATGCCTTACACGGACCTAGGAAGCAGTGCCACAAGGCACATGGGAAGCAGCAGCCCGTGCTGCTTCCAGCCCATTTTCTCACACCCCAAAGGTTCCACAAAGCACCAGAAATGCATATGTTAACCTGAAATACTCCTTCTTCACAACCACAGATTAAATACTTGCGAAGTCCTTCCTTCTAGGAGGGAAAGTACAGAACAGAAAATTAAGGAAGAAAATAAAAACTTGTGCAAGTCTTGAACTTAGAAAAATAGCAATTCTTTAGAGAAAAAGGGTCCATCTTGTTTTTCTGGAGAAGTGTTGCCTAGCAGAAGACTCTAGCCAAGTGCAAAATCATATTGACACCCATGATACACAAAAAGCACCTGTGCACATACCAAGATCAGACAACACTGCTGATCCCACAAGTTACATACCAAAACCTTCAGGTAGCTGGGAGCTACACGACACAAACCGCATACCTCAGAGAAGTGAGGGAAGGGGAGCGTATCACAGGAGCTTCAGCCGGCTGTCACCCACAGAAAACAATAGTTCCTCAAGAGCACCAGTGCCCCTCTGCAAGACAGCACGGGGCTGAGAACACAGCAACAGCAGCCTCGAAACCCACAGCAGCCTTTTCTCCAACCTCTAGATCTGAGGTTATCCAGCAGCCACACTGGCGTTTACAAGATGCAGTGCCATTTTGGGAATCTCACCCTTTTGCCGACTGCATGTGTCTCCCAGAGCCACAGGCTGACTGACTCTCAAAGCCCAGCAATTTACTGTGGCTACACACAACTGACGCATGCCACTTCAAGACACTCAGACATCTGTTCCTTTGTAAAACCAATAATGATAATAATAATGGCAGATTTATACCTGTAACGTGGTTTATAATCTCACATAAAACAAACAAAAGAGATCTTCTGACTTCTTTCAAATGTCTAAGCCAACATCCACCTGACAAGTATCTACCTGCACCATTTCCTCTCCATTCAAAGGATAAAACCCCTCAACAGGGAGAAGCAAAGGTCTATTAGTAAAGTTTTAAGCCGCACCCCAAAATGAGTTACCCTCTTCTGCTTGCAGCCAACATACAACGTACCAAACACAGGGCTAGATAATAACAAAGAGCACTTTCAGTTAGCATCAGGTGAAAAATCCGTACAAGCACAGCCCACTGTAGTGGCCGGCAAGCTGAGACACTCCTGCCCACAGGCCTTCGGGCCCGCGGTCGCGAAGAAAACCCACCGCGGGCACAGCGACGAGGTGTGCCCTCGGGAGGACGGAGTTCCAACCCTCCCGCGG
>VZSC01047435.1:1320888-1337744 GCA_013398225.1 Steatornis caripensis
GAGGTTGTGGAGTCTCCTTCTCTGGAGATATTCAAAACCCACCTGGATGCATTCCTGTGCAACCTGCTCTAGGCTAACCTGCTTTAGCAGGGGGGTTGGACTAGATGATCTCTAGAGGTCCCTTCCAACCCCTACCATTCTATGATTCTATGATAGTATATTGAAGTACAGGAAGAACAGCAGTAGTGTTGCATTAATATTTGGACTGTATATTTTCAGTTGGAGGGTGAGAAGTAATGAAAATGCAGGTTTACATCTAGATACGTTATACGGTTTGTACAGTATGTCACAGTGCTCGTGGCTTGTAGCCTAACTTGCTCTTGCTGTCTGAATGTTTGACAATGCAGGCATACACGTAGGCAAATAAGACTTCTAAAAATACATTTCACAAATCATCTATTCCAGCTGTCAGGGTGAGAACAGTCCTTTTGTCCTGCAGCCCCGGACAACTAAAATCCCATTTCAGACAAGTGAAATTTTGTTATTTGCTGTCTGACAGGAAAGCTGCTGACCTATGCTTTATACCCCTCAGTACATTGACCAACCATTGTGTCCAAGTTGACGCTTAAAATGAGAATTGGCCTCTTGCCCAGCTTCTTTGTAAACACTACCAAATGGCAAAAGAAATGTGTGGTTAGAGCCCCCAGCCTGCTGTTTGGAAAGATTCTTGCCCGTTACCTCCATAGGGCAAGTCCCACTTTGGAAAGAGTGAACATGACTGACTATATATGGCCACATAAAAATAAAAATAGGGACAATTGCCTTTTTTTGTCAGACAAATCAAAGATTCATGTCACCTTAAAAAATCCTAGGCTGCAAGCCAATGATACTGGCTATAGGGGGAAAAAAAATATGTGTGTATATATATAAAAACCTTTTAATCTTATGTGGATCAGTCCAGTTTTGATCAGAGTGAATGTAGGCCATTGACTTCATCTGATGTTGGATGTGTCCCATGACCTTCTAGTTTATATATTTAGACTCCCTATACTAATCTTCTCTTCTACAGGCCTGATGTCATCATCATTATTATAAGCAGAACTTGTCACTTGATTGACAGCAAATAACCTTTCCAAAAAGTAGCCAACGAGTAAGAATGTTTTGTAAGAGTGACATATGATCATGACTGTCTGCAGTCCATTTTTGTTTACAGGCGGTGGAAGAATTTCAGATATTTTTAAGGTCAGTGTCCCTAGTCCAGAGATGAAGGAGAAGATGTGTTTGTTTTTAAATTGCTGTTCTGCTTTGAAAACTGTCTTCCAGTCATGC
The DNA here is from genome assembly GCA_013398225.1 of Steatornis caripensis. Classification (NCBI taxonomy): domain Eukaryota; kingdom Metazoa; phylum Chordata; class Aves; order Caprimulgiformes; family Steatornithidae; genus Steatornis; species Steatornis caripensis. The sequence continues at coordinate 1,322,158 of VZSC01047435.1, forward strand.
TGAAATGGAGGACTACACTCTGAAGTAAGTCCTTTGCCTGTTGCAACCAGCTAGATGAGCACAGGAATGGAGTACTCCAAACTACATGCACAAAATGGTCATTGGCATTTCATATTTTTGCTTCAGGAAGTAAACTCCTTAAACATATGTATAATTTTTTTTTTTAATGTCTGGTGATTCAGATGTCTGGGATCCCATTTTGCTTGTTTTCTTGAAAACTTTCACAAAAAGGAATTAGCTTGCAAAACCACAAAAATGTACTTCTCAGCCTGCTGTGGTAAGAGATTGCATGGCCTTCTAAATACTGGAGAAGTTTTTATATTTAAAAAGTTTATTCTGATGAGTAACAAATGATTATGAATTCATTATTAGTTAGCCATTAGCAGTTGGCTTAGAACTGTTTGAAGTATGCAGCAAATACGGAGGTGTTGAGAGAATATTTGTGAGACACAAAGAACCGTTGTTGACATTTTGTAATGCTAGATCTTAGAAGATTGTTATAAAACAGATATGCTGTAAATGGGTAAATGAGAACTACAGTGATTATTTTTTTTTTTACTTAGAAATGAATATGGCATTTAAGTATATTCCATTGTAAGGTTGTGACTAAGAGTAAAATGTAGTTCTATGTAATTGCCCAAACTTATTAATAGGGTATTTAGGGCTTCTAATGTAATAGAGTTTGAACACTATTTAAGAATGAAACAAAACTCAGAATTAATTCTAGAACATTTATAGGCAGGTATAGAAAAATATGCCTTCTACTAAATGTTTGAAATTAGAGGCTACTTGCCAAATTATGTTTTGTTTGTAAAACTGATTGCAATAAAGTGTTATGTATGCTTCAGATAACAATTTGACTTTTTTAGTAAGTGTCTTATATTGGACACATAACTTATTTTAATAGTCTATAATAAACGTGTTGCAGTAAGAATGGTGAATTTTAGATTATTTATTTTAACTTATGTTTATAAATGTTTGAAGTGGTCTAGAAAGAAGCCTAAATGGCAGTTTTAAAGAATTTCCATGTGGTTGTTCCTGCAACACAGGAAGGATTGTTGCAGGACTGAAGGGGGGACCAAATGCTATTGCATTGCCTTAGTTTCTGTTAGGGCACTGTGACAAAGGCAATTTAATTTCAACTGCCTTAGCAGTACTGTTATTACCTTTTGCCTATACAGATTATTTTGCATTGTGGAAAACTGCCAAATAAGGAATAATTTTGTAATGGAGAACGTGGAATTATGAAAGTAGGTTGAACAGAAGGATAACAGAGAAACGCGTAAGCCAATATCTCATGGGTGAAACTTTGCTAAATTACTTGATAACATATAGGAAAGTGTAGTAGATAAAGCTGTGATCTGATGCAGGCATAACATGTGAACAAACTAGTCTTTTCTCTAGAGTTTCTACATTAATTACAGAAATACTTAAAGGTCCTGACTGGAATTGGGATTTAAGTCATCCACTTACAGGAAGGCATTTCTCAGGAACAACAAAATATGGGACTGACAAAGGTTCCTTCATAAATGACCCCTCAATACAGAGCCTCTTTTGAGTGTCCTACCCAAACCAGTCCAGGTCTCCTGGTGACAACATGAAATGCGAGATGCCTATGAGCTAGGCTTTGGCCACGATGGAGCTTTGGCCACCTGTCTGTCCTATGCTTGACAAGATATTCAGGATGTTGACAGAGAATAATGGGACTTACCTACTAAAACTTGGCAACCAGCCTCATCTGCTTTCCAAGGGACCAGTGCAGCTAGCAATGCTTGATTGGCTGAGTACCATTTTCCTCTGGCTCCAACAGGAAAGCCAACATAGCTGACCTCAGTGGTCAGTTTCAGGTTCTTGATTTGTTTAGCCAGCTTCTAGTGTTTTCATGCTTCCTCTGTAACTGCAGCCAAGAGTGTAACTGGTTTGCTTGCATTGCGGTCCACCACCTGGGCCTGGTTCTCCTTCATAGATCTGGCAGCAGGTTTGAGGGGCTCACGCTGCTCATCACTAAGCTAAAGCTGACAGTACAGTGCTAGTGATTTTTTGTTTGTTTGCTTGCTTTTTAAACTTCCTCACCCAAAATGGTGCACAACTGGCTGTGGTGTTAGATGCAAACATCCTGCACTGCTGGACACATGCCAAGGATGCAGGAGCAGGTCTCGTAGTCTTTATGGTTCACTCTGCTGTTGTGTTTTTCACAGCCCAGAAGTTCCTTGGTTCAGTTAATTATCTGAGTTAATTAATTATCTTTCATTGTTACCACAGATATTGTGAGAAGTAAATTAATTACCTGTTTCTATAAAGATCGATATGATAAAAATACACAGGGTTTGTTTGTCATATTTATCTTTGTTTTTTACCATACAGAAGGCTACAAATAGAATAAGATGGTAAACAAACTGCAGTAGCATCAGGGCTCATAAATAGTATTCTAAGTTGGGGACACAATGCAGATCTAAATATTTTCTCTTCTGTACAACTTCGGAGACAATTCTGTCCTGTCATAGAGGCTGTATCAGATAATAATCATAAAAATAGTGAAAAACTTCTATTACTGTGCTCTTAAATTAAAATGTACAACATGCATACCTATCCCCCAATCTACTCAATATTACTTACAGAGAACAAATATTCTGCAGAGTTGTTGAGGTAACATGATTTTCTATTTCCTGGAATAAGTGCCCACAAACGTGAGCTTGACCCCTGTGCCAACTAACAAACTCTTGACCATATACGCAGAGTGACCCCAATGATGGTTCCAGAAGAGTAGGATTTGGGGATTAGACACATTTGTACCTGACGGGAGTTGTGTTTTTCTCCTCATATGGATTAAATAACATATTGACAGTCTTCAGAGTTGCTAATTTTGGCCTTCTGATTGCAAGTTCCATGCAACTTCATGTTTTGCTTTGTCTCACGATTCTAGGAATAGTGGTTTCCTGAGAAAATCAAGCTCATAATACTTTGGGAAGCGCGCTCTCATGGTTTTTGTGCATGTAGAACTGGCAAACCAACACAGCACATAAGAATGAATTTCAATCTGTAGTGGTTTTATACCCTATGCTTTTAAGAGTGTGTAATCATTTTTCCAAAAATATATAACCAGAAATCTTTGTAAAGCTCATTTCTCCAGCTGTACAATGGCATACATGTAATTTGGGGATTTCCAGCCATAACTATAGTAGCAGTAACAAAAGATATTTAACGCCTGTTAGCCTCAGTCATGTTTTTACTTAATGATTTTCAAAATCATGGTGCTGATCTTGCAGTGGGATCCGTTTACACATAGATCTCGTTGAAGACCCAGGACCTGCAGTTAATATGATTCCATTCTGTGTCTAACTGCACTCCCATTTTACATAAATTAAATGTGGGCATTTGTTTCAAGGTCAGCGATTTATTAATTAAGAATAATATTTGCAAATATCCTCAAAATCCAATTAAATGGGAATTTGAAAACCTTGAAAATGCAAAGATCTGGAGAGTTTCCCCCCTGCAAAATTTTATGGCAGCATGAAGGATGAGGTACAAAGTTGTATCTGTCATTTAAGAGCCTACAATTATTTGCATTGTAGTCATCTGTGTACTCTGTATGACCATACCCTTTTAAATTCAAGGAGTCTGATAATACACACAAGCAAAAAATACAGCCAGGTATTTCAAACAGAATCTGTAGAAAGAACAACACTAAGATGTAGATCTTTTTGAAAAGATTCAGTCTGCAGAACTGGGACTTTAAAGAGAGATACTGGCAAAAGAATTGGTCTTACTTGATATGCACGGGAAAAAATGTCAACTTGAAGGGTAGACATTTTCTAAACCAAAATACATTACCAGGGAACTTCCTTGAGCCGAAACAAGCTGCAAAATGGGCTGATTTCTTAAAATAGTGAATTCAGATGAGACATTCTCATTATCATTACACTAATGCAAATTCATTACATTGCAATCATAATAAATCTTGAGAGATTAAGTTTATAAATTAGTATCAAAGTATTGTTTCTGGGTTTTTTAAGACCCCGAGATTTGTTTGGCGTGTGGCCGAACAGTCATTTATCGTTGCTGACAGCTTGGTTTATGTTACTAGACTATGTGCTGCTGTGCACCAAATGGCATTGTCCAATTGGGTTTTATTTTTAGGCTGCTTTGTAGCAGATGCAGACTGGCACATCACTGCTTACCCCAGTGATGTGTGTTACACTCCCAGCAGGAGCCCCACTGAACGGGGGAGAAGGAAACTCATCACAGAAATGATAGCAGTGCAAAGCGCAAGTCTCATAACTCTGCTTTAGTGGGTCAGCTGCCAAGAATTACTACATATGAATGGTACTTTAAAGCTGTCTTTTCTTCCCATTAGGGACTGGACTTACAATCGAAAAAGCATACATAGGGAATTTGCTAGAACTTTGAGTTAATACGCATATGACCAAAACAGTTAAAGTCACCTCTATTTGATACTGCGAATTCCTGATCCTCTGACGTGTAGCAGTGATGAACATTTAAAGTAGTAAGCATATTTTAAAGAATATGTTCTGAGAGCTTGGTTCTGCTGCTTTTAAGATGAGCAACAATCTTTGCATTAATCTTAATGGGAGTAGGTCAGACCCTGTGACTGCAAAAAATGTATTTTTCTGGAAACCAAAGTAACTTAAATGTCTATAGTAAACCATTTCCATTGTGAAAAGTACTTTTAATCTGGAAATACACAGCATTTTCTCTAAATAGTATGTTTTAAGACCTTTCCTCTCTATTATATAGTATATGTGCAAAAGAAGTACAATACGTAATATTTATGTAATTATAATTACACACAATTATAATAATATCTAATTAACCCTAATATAATGTCCAATGAATATAACAATTATCTTAGAAAGTAATAGTTATGGGAACTGACACAATTCCACTAACATCAACATGAATTTCCTGTTGTTTTCAGTGGAACTCTATTTTACCTAACTCACCTTGTAAAAACGAGAGACAAGGATGGCTGCTGTATCACAGATCTGCAAACCAGGCTTGCGCCATGATTTCCTCTGTGAACTTGGCAAGTGCTTTTACTGTTAATATAGTCAAAAAGTATACATAATTGAACAACCTCGCTATCCTTCTACATGAAAAAACAATCTGCTTGCTTTCTTTTTAGATTAATATTTTTCCTGCCCGTTTGTCTTAGTGTGACACCACAAATCCAGTTACCAAAGAGTAAGGTTCCTGGCCATTGCACCATTAGTGGAATTATTAATTGTGTCTCCTGAATTTCTATTCTTTTTCCTATTGAAGTCAGCAGTAGTAACTTTTGATGTTAAATGGGCAAGGTTGACAACTAGTAAATAGATAGGTCTTTATTGAAATCTTAAACTGAATGTAATATAAAAATCAAAGGAAGTACCATTGCTGTGCTTCCAGTCACCTTTCAGAGTAAAAATCTTATTTCAGTTTCTCTGCTTGTAAAGGGAAAGAAACACTGAATTGCAAGAGACTGGGTGAAGTTTATATGTGATATCTAAAAATACTTCAGAAGGAATGTACCTGTCAGTATTGATTACACGAAAAAAGCAGAAAAAGTGTTCTGCATATAGTTGGCTTCCCAGAATATGTGAAAAGAATACATGCACTCAGAGCTGCTTTTGTGTAGCCAGTGGAACCTGGACGATTGCAGGCCATCATTGTGCAGTTTTTCTGATCAAGCAGAAAGCTCGGCTGCCTTAGAAAGGGGCAGTCCCACCATGCCCTCAGCCTCAGACTTCGCTGCTGCTTGCACTATACATGCAGTAATGTTCTTGATGCTATGTGCTAAGCCAGATGATGAGGCTTGAATAACAATCTTCTGCTGTGTATTATCTTTTTTTTTGCCAGAGGTCTTTTGGAAAAGAGAAATATTTTTGCATGGACACTAAACGAGTCCAAGTAAGCAGTCTGATGCTCTATAGTGTCATCTGCAGCTTGAAAGCAACTATTGCATATGGCCTGATTTTATTGCCATTGGATGTCATTGGTGCCTCAACACTTTCAGTTGTGTTCCTATATTAATGATTATGGCACAATTGCCAATTGACTATGAAATTTTAGCCTCAAGTCACACATAAATATCTGAAGTGATTTTGTACTATTCAAGTAAGTGTTCTTGACCACAATTAAAAGCTCTGATTTTTGTAGCAGTGGACATTACTGAAAATTCATAGCTCTTTGCTCATTATTCCAAAGAATAGCCTTGCTTTCTGTAGTATTTGATATAACATAATGGTAAATTATAAAGTAATTTCCTGCCTTGTTAAAATCTATTGTGTATAGAGGAGTTGTACCCAAGATTAATATATCCCTATGCTACCAAACCAGATTTAAACCTCGTAGCCAGTAGTTGTTTCATATAACAAAAAATAGTGGTCTTTGTTAGAACCAAGACGTTTCAGAGACACTGTGACTTGGTGGCTTTAGCAAAACAATAAAATGAAGAGGAGATTTGTTTTTGTGCTAATAGAAGTGATATAGTGTCACAATGTATCACTTCAGGAAACGTATCTTATAAAAATAACTCTTAAAACAACTATACGCCTCTCTCAAGTGTAGGATTTTACTGTTGGATTTTGCTTTTGTGATCATATAAACAGCAGTACCTGTGCTCCTCTCAAAAGAATTTCATAGTTTAACTACACATGCATCTTAGTGGAAATAAGAGATTCAAATGTGACAAAAAGGAAATTGCTCTCATCTTACAGAGTTTGATTAAAGCTTTAGGCGTAGAGCTTTTCAAATGACAAATGCTCAATGAAATAATATTATGTCTTTATACTCCAGAGCACTATTAATCTGAGGGTTCAGGACTTTAAGAAATGTTAATTAACTAGTTACCATTCATGTAAAGTGTTAGCGTTACAGTCATTTTGTGGGCTGATAACTGGAGCATGGAAATACTAGGTTCTTCAGAAAGGATGAGATTGGGGTTCTCTTACATGTGTATTCCCGATCAGGAATTTACAGAGACATTAACTGCTTATGCAATAATGATCTCCATGGATCTTCCAGCAAGTTAGCCCGAAAGGTGCAGGAACAATTTTGGGACAGACTGTGAACAACTTCAGTCATACCCAAAGCAGGATGTTCATGCAGCCCGAAGCTTTGTGTTAGACACTTGGGAGCCCAAATATGATGGCTAAGGAGCCATGCTGTGTTCTTAAGAATTCAAAGTAGTTGCATATTCAGGGAAAGAACAGAGACACTGTTGGCTGTTCTGCAGGAAGGTGAAGGTTTGCACCACTTAAATATGTTTTTTCCAGAAAGTTGCCTGCTATAACTAGGGTAAATGTGCAAATTAGGAAGCCGCTGTTAGGTTTATTGAAAAGCTTCTCTGCACAGGCTTGCTGAAATCTATTTGTGGTTTCAGTGTAATTAAGGAATATGATCACTGCAGACTATGACTCACAATAGATATTCCTTGCAGTGTGGGTATAGGAATTGTTCAGCTAATATACATTTCACCTATTGTCTTGTTTCCAACAGAAGACATCAGCAGATGATTTGGAGGAAGGTGTAGAAGACTCATAGGTAATGAATAATCTGCTGTACGTATTAGATCTCAACCTGAGATCTAACTTCAACCTTAAATGTGTTTTGAATGTTAAAAACCTGAAGCATGGCATCTTCATATACTTCCCACAATTTTTTACTCAAAGGAATCACTACTTTCGAGTATTACTGGTAACAACGTAACCACTGAATCTCTTTCTGAATCTTGTGAAATTGTTGGTCTTGATTATTTCCCTGAAGTTTTGTAGTATAATTACATGCTTATATTATTTTATTATTGTTATTTTTGCATTTCACAACAAATGTCCTCATTTTCCTGTTACAGTACAGCAAGAACTGAAATACAAAATCTACCTTTTCTGTAATATTCATATTTTTATGGGGTTTTTTAACATAGGCCTTTCAGGCCTGATTCATTTTAACCAAACATCTTTCCATTTGCCTTTTCCCTGGCCCAGGTGACTCTTCTCATCTTACTTTTTATTTCCTCTCTAGCTCTGCAATATCCTTTATTGAGATCTTTGCAGGCTGTATCATGACACTTTCTTCCAGATGAATATATCAATATTGATTTCTCTAACATTTTTCATCTGATTCATTATTACTTTTCTTATGCATCCCAAGATTTTGTTTAGTTGTTTTGACCACAGCTAAGGATGACCTCAGTCTGTTTCTAAGCTGATACACTTTTTTAGAATGCTGTGAATCACATAAATAACTCTTCTTCTTCCCTTCCACAGCAGAATACTTTGTAGTTATCAAAACTGTCTGCCCATGTGATGTTGTCTAATAGGATCTTTTGAAGTTCTTTCTAGTCCTCTCTAACCTTAATATAAATAACCTGTCATCTACAGATTTTGCTGCTCCCTTTTCAGTTCTTGGCTTTCTTTCCAGTTCAGTAATAAACATATTAAATCACAGAGAACTATGATTTTACTTAGTAAAATTGTTAATGTAATTCAAATATGAAAAAGCTCTAGTTTGACAGTTGTTGTGTCTCTGAGAAAATTAGCCCATTTCCTACCTGTGTTTTAAGCTCTTATTGCCATTACCCATTTTAGAATGCCAAGTAATTAAAATATGGTGACTTAATGCTCATTTATACTGTCTCCCTTTTTCATAGATGAAAAGCTATCTTTAATAATAAGAAACTTATAGAAAATATCTGTATTATGGACCACACCGCCAACATAACTGGATTGTTTTTTTTTTCACCTTAGTACAATTTATGTTCTTAGGATGCCTGTGTTATGGGAGTTTTGGCCCACGTAATTATTTTTTAAAAGGAGAAGGATGCCTTATTAAAAAAACTGTAATTTCAAACTTTTGAAACTTGAGCTTTACATGTATTAAAAAATTGTTGCTTTGGACAAATCTCTAGTATCTTAAGGGTGGCATATTTAAAAAATGTTCGTTATTAACAGAATCCCCACTGAAACTACTGAATTTCCCATTACCTTCAACAGGTAAAGAGACGGGCCACCACTGATGGCATTCAAAAGCACTGCCCCTGCGTATAATCATCAAAACAAGTGATGTTCATATTTTTTTTTCAGAACGATTATGTTTATGTGACAGCATTATGAGAGGAGTTTAAAACAAGGTAGTAACCATTTTGCAACTCCCTGGTAAGGACAGGGTGAAGTCCGGAGGACCGCACACGGGTGCCGATTACTCAGTGCAGTATTGCCATCTGTTGGTAACTGCTTAGCAAAGCTGCAGAAGAACAGCTGCAAAGCCTTGGACGATGAGCTGCCACTCTGACTTGTTGTAGCTTATTAATTACTATTTTCTGCTTCCGAGAGGCTGCGTTTCCTTGGCAGGGCATTTGCCCTGTGCTGCTGCATTGCTGGGGAATGGCTGGACAGGACAGGGGTCTTCTGGCTCCCAGCTCTGGCCCAGATTGTTCAGACCGTCTTCCACATCTGAAGCTACTACCCAGGGCAAAGTCTGTGAAGACCAGGCAGGTCTATAGCAGGAATATTTAAGAATCCCCCCCACCCCTCCGAGGGGGAAAGAGAAGGGAGTGGAATCTGCAAAATTTCTCTGCGTGAGTTGTAAAACCTGTGACAGATAAAAAGCATGTTAAAAACATGGTTCTACTTTCTAGCCAAGATGTGTTTGCATATCATGAATCTAATCAATGGCAATACTTTTTAGTACAAAAGATATAGCTCAAGATGTGGAATCAGGAGTGTGGGGTTCCAGTTCCAGCAACTCATTAGGAAACCCTCAGAGAACCATGTAGAGGTTCACTTTTTCAGCACTGCCAAGCTGAGATGCAGCAAATTTCAGGAGTGCCAAGCATCTCTACGGTAAATTCAAGATCTGATACCTCTGCGCAAGATCCATCAATATCCATATTTCCTAAACATGCACATTGCAAAATTATCTAATGAACCAAAAGTCCTTATGAGAACTATATGAACCATACAATTACTATAACCAAACAACTACTACATACAAAAATTAATTCCAATAGACAAGTGATAAAACATAGAAAGGATTAGCAATGGGAGCCTTAAACAAAGTAATCACCACCTGTGATTGCTGTCCTGACCATCAAGAAAGACTTTTAAAGTGTTCTGAAAAGACAAGCCCAGGAGCAAAAATGACAGGGCAGAAAAAACATAGGTATAATGGAGACAATGATTTTACAACACATTGACATTTCCACACACGTACTACGTCATGGCCCAAAGGAAATGGGTAACTGTTGTTCTCCGTTCTGTATAAGACCTGCGTTACTTCTCCCCTTGCAAGTTTTGTCCCCTGTTGCAGATGCCAGGTACCATTTTTTCCCTCAAATTGTTTAACTGATTTACCTAGCAAAGTTAAATTCAGAGCAATTTCTTTCTGCCTATACTTAGCATGAAGTTTGCTCGCTCTGTGCCAGATGTGAAGAAGAGTTTACGTTTCACTATCGCAATCTGAGTAAAAAGATTATCTCTCCTTGCAAGCCGTCCCTTTCTTAAAAATGTCGGGCACTTAAATTTATTAGAAATACTTTCAAATGTAGGTATAGACGATCAGCTCAAATATTTCACAATTAGTACACTGACATAGTCAGTCCTGACCTCAGATTGCTGTGTGCTTTTTTCCTGAAGCCTGCTCCAATCTCAGTTTCTTTGCTGATCTGAGGGAGCCCTATTCCACCCAATTCATTGCAGTGAGCATGCGATCGGGTTAGTCCCACTGCTAAAACCAAAAGCTGATGGCTGTGAAGCGCTCTGCAAATCTGGCTCCTTGTCTTTGAAACCTGGGAAAATCTGGTCCCTTTTCTTATTATCAGTCCCCAGAAGAATCCATTCTACTACTTTCTCAAGTGGCCACTCAAGTATTTTGTTTCATCAGTGGAAAACGAAAGCAGGATTCAAGACTGTAGTTTTGTTTGCTTTCATATAATAAAATAAGTTAGTACAATGGATTTAAATGGAAGTGGAATTACATATGAAAGTTTTTTATCATGCCAGAAAATTTCAATTACGGGAAATTAGCCACTTGGTTCTTTCTGATAAATTAATCATAGAGATTATCTATTAAATGTACCACTTAACCTTTCTGGCATAAGTGCCTGAGGCAGTAGTATTTAGGCTCTACACATTCATTTGGAAATATTAATTTCTATGCAGCTGTCTTCCAAAATGGAATTTTCACTTGTGTTTTTTATAAGTAGGTCATTGTGCAGCTGTTGTTAATAGAAGCTGGCATTTGTAAAATGGTAAATCCACCATTGTACCCTATAGGTCACAGAATTGATCTCCATCAATTATAGAAAATCTTTTATTACAATGCCCTTTCTCAGACCTAAAGAGTACCATCCCTTGCTATGATAGCCTTTGGCCTTTTTGGAATGGGAATTTGTTTCAGACGGTTATTTTGCAAGAGCTGAAGCGTCACTATGTTCACACTATCTGTCTTCCATTAGTTTAAGGTTTTGCCTTGACTCTACATTATTGCTTCCATCTACATTAGAACTGCCTTAAAATTCATCTTGAGGGAAATTGGTATGACAGCTATCAGCTGTCAAAGAAACAGCTGTCTCAACTGCTGAACCTCTCAGGTCCAAATCCTCCTCCTACCCACTACAATGAAATCAATTGGTCTTTTTAATGTAGACAAGGCCTTGCTGTCCTTGTGGTGGTCAGCTGTTACACAGCTTATGGAGAGACAAGCAACCTCTGGAACAGCTCCAAACCTTATCCTGTAAAGATTAGAAGTAGGACCTTGGCCTGGATATCTTTCTCATGTGTCACAAAATTTGCATAGTCTGTTGCAGGAATAGTTTGTACAGAAAGTAAATGGAATTTACATTATGTGAGCAGCAAGAACATTAGTTACAGATAATAAAATCAGCATTTCAGAAAGCAGAATTGGTAGCAAGACAGTGATGTTACAATCACAGTTTGTCCAACTGTGAACTAGAATTAATACATTATTGATTTCATTATTGATTACCTGAGCTTATACATTCTTGCACAGATACTATTAAGTATGAGAAAAATGCTTGTAGATTTGGGATGTGAAGCCAACAAAACCCTGCTGACTGGGCTGGATAAACTTGAAGATCTTCAAAGTTTAAGATCTTGAGGATTTGTAGACAATTCAAGTAGTGCAAGGACCATGATAAAAAAAAGACAGAGAAGGGGAGATTGAAGAGAGCTGTGTTGAAACTTGGACTGAGGTACAGTTGGGCAGTTGTACTGCATAAGGACATGGGATTAAAATTTCATATGAAAAGGAAAAGAACAATTACAAGATTCACAATCGCTACGTGATCAGAGCAGTAAGAAGCTACAGAGCTATATGGCGGTTAGGTAGTTTGGAAAGTAAGTGGAAAAGTGAGGTGGCCAGAAAAGAAAACTATAGTAGTGAAGGAGGATTTAAGAAAGGAATCGTCACAAGACATTTTAGCAGGTCAAGTAACGAGAGGCAGTGAAATCCTGAACTGAGAGAGAATCCTGACGAGAGTAACACTTCAGATACTGCCTGAGTTTTACAGTGAAAGGCAGGACAGGGGAATTGGCAATTTTGAAATAATAAAAGCAGAAAAGTAGAAGCAAAATTAAGACATCATCACCGTTTAAGAAAACAACAGGATAGCTGGGAGGACCTGCAAGAGAAGTGAATGTAAATTTGTATATGTGGCAGGCCTTCAGCTTGAGGCTAATCAGTAGAAAGAGGTGAAAGTGCTCTGAGAACAACTGCTGTTGATAGCAGGAGAGAAACTTGGGAAAAACTTATGTGAGGGACCCCTGGATCCCTCGTAGGGATGAGTAAGACCACTTTAATAAAATCCCATTTGCCCTGATTTGAGAAAAAAAAAGACAGGTGAGTCAGGAGCATTTCATGGCTGATTATCAAATGCTATCGGTAAGGCTAACATTTTAAAAAGGGTAATTGTTGTCTCCCTGTGACTAATAGGAGATATTTATTAGGCCAAAGAACTTTACATCCTGGGTTACAGCGTGACTGAACAGGAGTCTAGGATTACTGAGGGGTTTATCCTAAAGGCCTTGAAAAGGAAGAAAAATGTGTAAAGTTTACATGGCAGTGTGCGTGATGACCTAAGTGGCTTCTTAAAGACCTACAGAGCACTTGTGTGCTTCTTTATGAAATCAACTCCATAGTCCAATTGTTACTTGTCGTTTTGTTTTCCTTCCTTACACGAAGTTATGCAGGGAACCACACGCACTGATGGACGGTCAGGTAAATTAAGGCAGCATGAGAGAAACAGCTTTTCCCTGGAAAAATTGTCCAAAGCTAAGATTGGCAGGGATGAGAGTGGCCTCCAAAAACATTTAAAAAAAAGAAAATGTATGAAGTTATTAGGATTTATTTTGCTGAAGAAAAAGGCTTTGGCTAATTAAACAGTTACTTAAGTCTGAAAAAGCAAACCTTAGAAACAAGCAAGTTTAATGTAAGGAAGGACATTTTTTAGACAGTAGATTATCACTATACGAGAGGTACACATTGTTAAGACAATTAAGGATCAATTAAGAATGTTTTTTATTTTGCAGCAAGGAAAAAATGCTGATTCTGCTGCTTAAGACTTGGGCTGTGATTTCAGTGATCTGAGTCAAGTTCACGCTATGTAATTCTGATTTAGGCCTAGATCCATACAGGGGCTTAGGTGCTTAAAATATGACTTCACTGGGATTTATTCACCTAAGCCGCAGAGTGTGATCTCTGGAATTTGACATACTCCTTAACACACCTACAAAGCTTCTCTCATTCTTTATGCCCAGAACAGCCTTGTTTCCCCCCGAAGAATGGCACATCTGCACGCCTGCCTGCCTTGGCCTGCCTTCAGAGCGACTGTGCCACTGCCCGGCCATGGGCCTGGCAGCGCAGGCGTCCAGCCGCCACCACTGCAGCTCAGGCATGTAAGCTCCTTATGTAATGGACAGGAGGGGGAAGCCAAGGTTCTCAGAGCAGAAGCCGCAGCAGCCGACATATTGTGTAGCAGCTGTCTGAAGTAGTGGGTAGATGATGCTGGCAAAAATGGTGGGCACTCCTTTGCAGGGTTTAGATGTCTCGCACAGGTTTCAGGGTGGCGTTGATGCCAGGCTGGGGTTCAGAGCCGCATCCCTACCCTGAGGCCTGGTGCTGGGACCACAGGGCAAGCAGTTCTTCCCTCACCCTTTGCACCCCTCAGCTGGGCTCTGCCATGCACGACCTGGCCGTGGGGTCGACTCAGGATAAAAATAACCCCTAGAAGAGACATTATTTTTAACCTGGTCGACTCCCTATGCACCTACATGAGCAGCAGCAGCCCTCACACAACTGCGGCAGCTGCCCGCAAGCAAGCAGGGTGGGCAGCGAGGCAGGGTCCGCCGAACCTCTCTTTCCACTGCCTCGCACAGGTGCCCCGTGATGGGGAAACCGCTCTTCCCTCAACACGGGCTTTACAACGGCGACGCGCAGCACAGCCCCTTGGGCCCGCGAACGCCTCCACGATGGCGACTACCGCTGCCCACCCCGCGCGGCGCCCAGCCATGGCGAACGCTGCCCCAACGATCTCCTCCTCAGAGGGACCGGCGGAGGGGCTGAGCGCTCGTCCCTCCCCGCTGGCACGGCGCTGAGGGACTCCCAGCGCCCGCCGGGGCGGCCCGCACGGGGAGGGGGGGGCCGGGGCGGGGCCGGCGGCAGGAGGCCGAGCTCGCTGCTATAAAAGCGGAGGGGGCAGCAGTAGCTTTGCTCGCCGCGCTCGCTCCCGTGTGCCGGCCAGTGTCCGCCTCAGCACCCCCTGGCCGCTAACATGGCGCTCTCTGGCGACCCCCATTTCAAGAAGCTGGTGGAGTGGCACAAGGCGAACTCCTCCAAGCTCGTCCTGCGGCAGCTGTTCGAGGCCGACAAGGATCGCTTCCAGAAGTTCAGGTGAGGCTGGGCGGCCCCCTCCCGCGTTCCCCCGTGGCTGTGCCCGGCAGCAGCCAGCCCTGCCCTCCCCGGCGACCGCCGCGGCCTGCTGGGCCCGCAAGCTGCCGGCACGCCGGGCACTTCCGCGTGCGAGGCCCGGGGCTGTGTGGGGCTGGCTCCCTTCCTCAGGTGGGCGCTGCGGGAGCGACGGGGGCCCGGCCGCGGGCGGGAGGGATGCGCGCTCTCGGCGTAGCCCCGCGGGCGCTGGGAAGGGAGCGGGGCCCGGTGAGGGGGAACACCGCGCGCGCACGCGGCTGCTCGGCTACCTGCCCCTCCCGCCGGCGTGCGGGGGATTGGGGCAGGGCGGCTGCCGCTGGCTGGAGCCGCGCCGGTCGGAGGCCCATCGCAGGCCGGGCACACAGGCTGGGGCGGGGCGGGGGGGGAGCGCTCCTCGGCAGCCCCTGAGCAGGGCGGCCGGGCGTGCATGCCCTTGACTCATCCTTGCAGCAGGGTACGTGCCGGGAAGCACAGCGCCGGGCTGCGGCTCGCACAGCGGCATTCTGGGTCCTTCGTTTCTCAGTCTCTTGCGCCCGTGTGCTTAGTCATGATAAGCTCCGAGATAAGATCACGAGGAGCCATCCCTCGTGTGCCCCTACCTGTCAGTAGTGCGGCGGTACTCCCGCTGCCCTGCTACAGGGAGCGGG
>VZSC01047435.1:1337846-1406889 GCA_013398225.1 Steatornis caripensis
GGGGGGGGGGGGGGGGGGGGGGGGGGGGGGGGGGGGGGAGGGTGCTTAGCAGGTTTAGCCTGCCCTTGCCTCATGCTGTCCACGTTATAGAAATTGCATTGCAACGTAATTTTTGCTAGAGGAGGAAGATGTGGAAGCAGTATGATAACGCTCAGTGGTTTCATCCTGTGAAGCGGGAGTGATGTTTTCTGTACACTGGAGACTGTGCTGAGAAGTCGTGTGTGGTTGTGTTGTTGGACCGGCAATCTGAAAAGTCCAGTAGTATGTAGATGCATCCCTAACTTGAGTTTTAAACTGAGCGTAGGTAACATAGATACAGTGAGCTTCTGTTCTCGAGTGTTGAGATAAGACTTGTTGCATGTAATCGAGCTTTTCATTAGCATCCTAGGTAAAATGACTTTTCTCTCCTCTTGAGCTCATTAGATACTTCTTAAATTGTAATTAAACATTGCTTATGAAGTCCTGCATATCAGTACACAAGCGCTAAAATGTCATTTAAGGTATGCCAAATTTCTGGAGTATTGACTTCATCTGGCCCTTCTAACAGGACTTTTTATACTGTTAAATAACTTGATATTGTGTTATATGTTATACAGATCTACTAGCTTTTCTCTCATAGAGGTAGTTCTGGTTGCAAGTTTTCCTTATTTCTAGTATTATCCCAAGAGGCTGAATTTGGTAACATCCTTGGAACAAAGAAAAGCTGAAGCAAACAAGCTAAATAAAACAAAAGGTATAATAAAGAAGTTTCTTATCGCTCCTGAATGGCTTAAGCAAGTACTCTTATTAGGGATGGTACTGCGTAGCAATCTCATTTGCTGTCACTTTAATATTATCCAAGCTAATTTAACCATAAAATATACCCTCAATCTCAGATAGTCTGTATCTAATGGCTCTTGTGAATGTGTAATATACTTAGACTTTTTTGACTGTTACACTGTCACTGTGGACAGTTAACAAAGGAGAAGGTATTTGACAACTGTTGTTTTAGGCACACATGCTCATCTTTAACATGTATTCTCCATGCTGAAAGCAGTCAGTGTGTCTCCTATAATGTGTTTATCAGATTGTTTTGTGAAACGTTCTTTACCAAGATTATCCATTTCAAATAACTGCCCAGCTTAATGTCCTTTTGTGCTGCCCACAAGGCTAGGGAACAGTTGAAGTGTTTTAAGTTTACTTGATCTATCTTAATGCTTTCTTTTCATGATTTCAGTCCTGTTTGCTCACAAACCTACACATTCTGGACTGCCAGGAGAACCTTCTTATAGCAGAATACAATTGCAGAACTGACAGCCTGGGTTAGTTTGACAGATCTGCTTGTATAATTCTTGCTGATTGCCACTTTGAGCCAGATCAGCAGGATGGTGGTAGTTAACATCTGTTGAAAGCCTAAGCAGTCTGGAGGCTTGGCCATAAGGTCTTCTCTGTAGTTTGCACCTCTCTCCTCATCTGAAATTAATGTTCATGACTACATTTCAGTTAGTTCTGCTAGGTATTATAAAGTCATTGACTATCTCTTTTCCTTTAGAAGGAAAAGAGAAACTTGTACTCATGCGAAAGTACTTCCTGATAGCGGTCCTGCAGAAATTTCAGGCTGATGTGAATAATTTTAAATCTGAATGTTTTATATCTAAGCATGTGTTTAATGTTACTATAAGAACCTTATACTCACTGTGTCCTACAGAATATAGATAAAAGATACTTCTTCATTTTGTCTTTTTTGTCTTCCTCAGAAATTGTATTTTCCTGATTGGGAGTGTAGTTAAACCTGTAGGGTACGTCCTTGGCTTTCTTTGCCACCCAAATGTAAGGTCTGGTAGGAATAGTGGGTCTTAACAACATGACCTGTTCACTAGAGAAACTATACTAATCCTGAAGGGTTTAGAACTGGTATGATGCAGCCATTGTAAGTCTCAGCAGATAATAAATACCTGGATGCTGATTAAGGTACTCGATGCAAATAGCTAGTGCAAGATACAAAGCACTAGCTTTGTAGTATTACATCCCTGCTAGTTGACTTGTGCGTTATGAAGGATCAGAAAGAGTGTTCAGTCTAAGTGGAAAACATACCACCAGGGAATCCATGTGTAATACATGTAGGGGTTGCATACAACTTCTTTAGCTTGTGTTTAGATGGGAGATAAAATCATTCTGAGATGCTGCAGGTGACCTTCCCGTTAAGGGCTGCACCACTTAAATGTGGATGTGGTTTAAGTGACAAGTCTCTTAATCCACCTGAGTGGTGCTCCCATTAGCTGCTGCATTGCATAATGGGTAGTGTAGCAGAATGCAACTGAGGTGCAGGGTTTTGGGCTTCTGTTCAAATAAAGTGTGGATCTCTTGGTGTAAGGGTTTAAGATGAGATTACATTGTATGCCTTGTGTGTGTGAAGTTAGGTATGGTAGCTATTGCTTGATTTTCTGCATGAAGTGTCTTGGGATGTCATCTTTCTGTGGTTTCAAGTGAGTTTTCAGATGAGTAGTGATTTGAATCCAGCCAGAATTTCATGGGATATTTTGTCTTCCAGGTCTAGTGAGGTTGATATTTATTCATATAATTAAAGTAACAATAAATTGTAGAAGTAAGGCATATGTCAGGTAAACGTGAAGAAAAGATTGCTGTCGTGTTCATTGAGTAGAATGCTGGGAAAGACTATCTTTCTATGTTGAACTGTAGTATGAGAATTTTAAGAGTTCTCTAAACTGAAGAAGTATTAGTATACTAATAGCCTTGCTGTATCATTAGTAAAATGTGTTCAAATCTGACACTTGTCTGTAAATAAATTACATCAGATCTCAAACAGAAAGACTTGCAGGATTTGGCCTTATTTTGCTTCTGTACTGTATCAATAAATAGCAAATTTGGCAGCTAAAAGGTAACAGTCCTTTCCTTAGATAGCAATATTCCAGGAATCCTTGTGCTGGATGGTTAGGACTTCAGGATTACCATTTGCAGCCCACTGAAGAGGATGATTAACAGTATTGATACTGTTTTTCCTTACTTGCCTTGTGTTCTCACCTGTAAATGAAACACTCTAAGACTCTCTGTGAAGACATGTTCCTTTACTTATTTAGAGTCTCTTGTATTTTAAGACCAGGAAACGTACATGTTGCTGTGCTTTTCCTCAAGTTCATGAAATCACCCAAATGTCTAGGCCTTGCTGATTATTACTGTTACTGCAAGTTCAACTTCATTCTTCCTTTGCAGAATCTTGCCTGCTTTGTCATATCATATCCGTTTGGAATAGCAATTATGCCATGACTTGTCCCTGTGAAGTCTCTGGCATTGTGGTCACTAAAATAACAGTGCATATTTCTGTGCCCAGGGATTGGGCAAGAAAAAGCAGAGGGGGATAATGAACAACATGGAAACACTGAGAATTTAGATGCACGCAATTTCCTGTGGTTTGCGCTTGTGGAGCAAAAGTGAGAGGAAGATACAAAAAGCCGCCTGTGCTCTTACAGAAGGCCTAATGAATTGCTTTCAGGACTTTGATTCTTCAGTTTAGAGTAAATGTGTGTATTTGGTTGTAAATTAGTGCAAAGAGAACTGGATAGAAAATGGTGCTGTAAAGGACTAGAGGGACTGTAGAACTCATGTGGCTGTAAGGCTAGTAAACACAAACAGGCTCACTTGATTTCTATTGAACTACCATTTCTGTGTTTCATCTCAGATATAAACCTAAAAGTGCTTGTATTTTAATGTGTTAGGCTATAACCTTCAGGTGAGGATTAGTTAAATAATTTTGAGATGTCCACTGAGTCAGTGAGGACAGTGAGACTACACCATGCACGAATGGGGTTTAATTCTGCATAGTTGTTGACAGAATGTCTCTGTGTATGAATTTGTACAGACTTTAAAATCAGACTTGTTCAAGTCTCCGTATAAAAGAATGACTATTTGTTGAAAGGACCTGTAGGAAGACAGTTTAATTTGATAGCAGCAAAAGAATGTGGTAAGCTTTTTACCTATAACATATCAGGAAAAAGCTAATTATTGCTAGAGAATGCTAGTGACTTGATGAAAACAGAATGTGATTGTCCAACTGTGCATTAAATATACTTCATTGTATTTGGACTTTCACAAGTAGAAAGCGGATGCTATAATTTAACTTGGTGAAAACCATGGTCTTCAATTAAAACAACACACTAATAAGTCATTTTATGAAACTTGTGCGGCAAATTGGTCCCTCAGGTCATCTTTACTAACTTCGTGTAATTAGGATTCCAATTATTTTGTAATCTGTAGAGGAGTTATCCTTGTCTTGCTTAAAGCAGTCACTCTTCAGGAATGTGCACTTAAACAACCTGTTTGTTTTGACAGCTTGACTCTGAATACTGAGCATGGGGATATCTTACTGGATTATTCAAAGAATCTTGTTACAGAAGAAGTGATGAAAATGCTGATGGAACTGGTAACTAATTAAAATGTTGAATTGAAAAACCAGATAGGGTTCTTAAAAATTAACTTTTACTTGCAACTAATTATTCTAGCATTGCTTATGTAGATCTAGCTCTGAATTTGAGGGACCATGAAAGCTAAAAGGTGTCTGTTTACAGATCTTGGCACTGTTCAAGGTCTTGCATTGTCCTTTAGGCCAAGATACAAGGCTATATTTCAATGTGCAGATCTGTTTCTTGTGCTCACTGAAAAGAGGTGCTCACTGAAAAAAGGTCTGTGTAACAGACCAGCTGGCATATGGCACTGCTGTTGAGGTCTGCAGTAAAATAAGAGATTCATGTAAGTTGTAAGATAAGGTGATGTCTTTATACTTGCAGTTGGAACAATACTTTGTGTCATGCGGTCTTTATTTTTGAGACTGATTTGCAGTAGGATGTATTTTGAGAAGTTTGTGTTATTGACTTAAATTTAGCATAATGTACATGTTTACAACCCTTTCTTAACTATTGGTTCAGCCAAAAGCTTAGGCCACATAGGACACAGATTTTTAAGACAGAGAAGAACTAGCAAAAATAGCCATAGCAGAGTTACTCTTCAGTTTAAAAAACAGAAGAATCTCAGCTGGTACAGAGAATCATTAATGAATCCTGTAGCAGTATGAGAAGCTGAAACTGAGGAATTAAGATGGATTCATTGTGTCTTGGTCATTCAGCACATGTTGCTGTGTAATCTCTTAAGGAAATAAACAGCCTGCATAAAAGTACTTGCTTTAAAGTAAAATAATACATTTTTAAGCTAGAATCTATTAAGTCTTTTAATCTAGTATCATGTTTTTTGTTTCAGTGTCTTGTGGTAAATGTTCACACTCTTTAATGTAGCTGGATCTTTGTAGTGCATGTTGACCTCTTACTATTTTTAAGAGGACTCTATTTTTACATTTCTCAGGCAAAGTCAAGGGGTGTAGAAAGTGCCAGAGAGCGCATGTTCAGTGGAGAGAAGATCAACTTCACTGAGGTAAGGCTATTTCTGTCCCTGGTTCTTCCCCTCAGTTATGCCTATGTGTTGTGGATGTTTATGCAGCTGTGTAAGAGAAGTCTTGAAAAAAACTTCCTCCAATTGCTACTCTGAAATGTTGAATGGTTGTAATGTTTGCTTCACTATTTAAATGAGGAATTTTTACAGCTTTGACAAAAAGAAGAAAGTGTGTGTGAATAAAACTATTCAAGCATCCCTTCAACACACATCTTAATTTTTTTAGAGATTTTCATGGTATTTTTTTCTTGTCTTCTCTTCCCTCTTTTGTAGAGAGGAAGATGAGTTAGATCTTGCAAAGGGCATGGAGCAGAGTGTTGCATTCCAGGTATCCCTTACATGCTTTTGCCTAATGTCAGTGTTCACAAAGCTTAGTAAACTGCCTACAGAGTTTAGTGAGGCTTGTGTAAGACTTTCTGCTTTGCGTTGTTGTTGCTACTTATCTTTGGGTACATTTAACAGTAGAGACTATAAACAATCTTGGGAAATTAGCCACCCCTCTCTTTGTAGC
Source organism: Steatornis caripensis (assembly GCA_013398225.1). Lineage (NCBI taxonomy): Eukaryota > Metazoa > Chordata > Aves > Caprimulgiformes > Steatornithidae > Steatornis > Steatornis caripensis. Next base: position 1,343,794 of record VZSC01047435.1, read on the forward strand.
TCTGAGGGTTGTAATTATGGTTAAATCTTCACTAAAACATTCTGAAAACCAACTGTACTTGTTTCTGAACTTAAAACCAGAATGAGAACTGGACACTCAACAGTACAGCGTGATTTATTAGTCTGCCTTAAAGGCTATTTAGTATGTTTGAGGTAAATTCACAGAAATCGGTATTTCCTTTGGTTTTGTTATTGATTAATTTAGCTGTTGCACAAGCTGTTTGCTTAAAGTAACTCAGCAGTTCTGTTGTTTGTGAATACTACATGTTTGTAAAAATGCATGGACAGGAACAGATGAAGCTTCACTGGAGAAATCCTTCTTCCTTGCATTAATGCCTTCAATTCACAGATGTAATTCCAGCTAGTGAAAAAAGGAAGTGGGAAAAGAGGGTGATAAGTCTTAAACCTGCCTGGAGGATTGTTTTCTCAGATATTGCCTCTCTAGCCTCGTGTAACACAAATTATTACAGGGTTAGCCTATCTCTGACCGTACATTATGGAGTTACTCGTCATTGTGTACATGAGAGCAAATGTAGCAGCTGAAGTCTTCTCAGAAGAATGCAATTTTCACAGAAAGCAGTTAAACACAATACTAAACTGTGTGTTTGGCTTCTGCTGCTAGTTCCCTATTTTGCTACTGTCTTGATCTGGCAACTTTATGTGGCAATTGCCTGCGTGACAAGTCTAGAAAGATCTTTTTTGTTATCAAGCTGTTTACTCATTTACAGTCAGAACTTGAATTGGAATTAGATTTGGTTTGTTTAATTTTTTGTTTCTATAGAATATCAAATCAAGTTGGTTTGGCTCTGGAATGTGAGCATGTGGACAATGTGAAATGGTCATGAGACCTTAAAACCAGGATGCTGTCAAACAGGATGACTGAATAAACCTAAAGCAATAAGACAGAAGGGAGCTGCTTCATGGCAAGAACTGACTTGTCCACTACTCTTGTTCTGATTGAGAATATTTTCAGCTATTTGTCCTAAGTAAGACTTGTCTGTATTTGCTGCAGGCACTGGCTGCATGGTGTGTGCTTATGTGGAAATTCTTTGTAGTGTATGCAAACATGCCATTGCAAGGTGTTTGTCCCAGATGAGTTAAAACTTGCAGCTTGATATGGCACAAAGACAGTGCATTACAAGGTAACTCGTATCTGACCACTATGACAGTCTTCATAGCCCACATGACATTTAGGAAACACTTATTTAACAGTAGACCTCAGGTCAAATATGACTGCTTCTCTTGATCAAGACAAAGCTTCCTTCAAGCCTGATAGTGAGTGGTATTTACCAAATAATACTGTTCCATGGTTGAGTGAAGAAAAAAATGGCCCTGTTCACCCCAAATTTAAGTTGGTACACTTTGATAATTAGCAACTGAAAGCTTTCTCGTATTCCAAGTCAGTAACCATGAACTCAATGATTTTTGAATGAGCATTTGGTATTTAAACCATAACTTGGCAGTTCATATTGTCTGTGTTGTCTTTGTCTCACAGCGCTTCTCATTGTAGCGAGGAACAATGAGGTACAGCAGACTGATTTTTTTTTTTAATTTGTTCATTAGTATTGACTAGCTCCTTCATTTTAGATTAAAGCTGTTAAGTTCCTGAATAGGTGAATCATAGGCCAGATTGCAGTGCTTTGACTTGTGTATAACTGTGGAGATAATATGGTGCATGCTAACAGATTTTTTTTTTCTCAGAACTACTGCCTACGTATCTGATCTGCAAGTATTCAGGGAACATTTAATTGCAGGCAGTGTCTAGAATAACGTGGCTGTTGTATTCTTCTTTTGTCAAATGTTTAAATATGCATTTGTTTCTTCCTATATGAAATGGACTACTCGGGATAATTGAGAAAATGCCAAAGAAAATAACTTTGGCTGCTTGTTATAATTGATTTTCTGTATCATCATTAATGGGAAACAACTTCATCCTTGTGTAGCTGAAGCATTCCAAAATAAAGATCACTGAGTATTGCTGAATTCTGAACCTCAATTATTAAATGTTTTTCAAGCAATTTTGAGCTTTCTTTTCAAAGTAAACAAATAAGCTATTTGTTTGCTTTGCACATTATATGCCTTTGTAAGCCCTCTGCACTGATTCTGTAAAGTGAGAGGGTTATTTAGATAGCTGGTGATGAGTGTGTGCATATACACATAGAAATACAAGCTACTATTCTACTAATTCCAGTTATCTAAAGGATTTTTAAATCGAAGATTGTACTAGGTTCTGGATGAGGCACCCAAGGCCCCTGGGTATGACTTTGAAATAGCTTCATCAGTTTTTTCCCTTCTTGTTTCAGAACCGAGCTGTGCTTCATATTGCTCTGAGAAATCGTTCCAATGTGTCAATACTCGTAGATGGGAAGGATGTTGTTCCAGAAGTAAACAAAGTGTTGGACAAAATGAAACACTTCTGCCAGGTATGAAGTACCACGATAGCTTATTTTTCATACATTTGTTCTAGACCCAGTCGGGTTCTTGCATGTGTATTGTGAAGCATTGATTCTAGGCTGGTTCACATGAGTTATTGTGTGTTTGAGGCTTATTACAGTTCTGGCTGAAGCACCGGGTTGAAGCTGTTTTTAGTATGATTCTCTCTTCTCTCTCTGCTCCCAGCTGAGTTTCTCTTTAATGGGCTCTCTAGATTCTGCTCTTTTAGCAATAATCTTGCATTTACTTCAGAAGTCTTGTAAACCATTAAGTACAATTCAAATATTGCCTTATTTCTTCTTGCTAGTTTTTTAACTACTTGGTTCTATCAAGTAGAAACTGCCTCTTAAAATTTGTATAAAATTGGGAGGGGGTAGAAGCTTCCAGCTCACTTGCAATTTGATTATGCTCTGCTTAAATAGTTTCTTAAACATCTTCTGATTTTGGGTCAGATTCCTTTATGATTTTATTCTGTTTGCAGCTTTAGCAGCATGAAAGTATTTTTTGTTCCCTAGTTAAATACAGCAGTTGACAATTATCTTCAAATATTGTTAATTGTTCTTTGATTCTGTACATCTTTAAAATGTAGGCTTCTGTCAGATCAGTTGAGGAAATGCTCTAAAGAATTTAATAGAGCACTCTAAAAGTCAAATTTTTGTGATAAAACTAGTCAGTAAATGCTCACCAAATAGTTTTTGTGCATTTTAAACATGACTGAGGAACTGAACCTGCTTGATTGCCATTGTCTTATCCAGGTGGTAGTGGCCAGTATCACTGCTGACTCAATTGGTAACCTATACAAAATGAGCCTGGATTGTGTCTAGTTCCTAATGGATAAACACCAAACCAACAATAACTGACACTAATAGGTCTGAATTTGGTAGTTTCTTCAGATAATGTAGGAATTGAATGGCCACAGAAATTCAATGGTCTGTTTGCCACTGTAGAGTTCTTAGCTGATTAAGATTTTGGTAGTGCAAAACCAGAGTTTTCACTGCTGCCATCCTCTTTATTGCTAGATGGTTTCAGTCATCAGAGCCTCTGAGTATCACTTCCCACGCAGATGTATCTTCTCTGCAAAATAATAATGTTAAGCAGTTCCTTTGGAAAGATTAACAAAGATGTTTGCTTCAGTCAACTCAATTAGGCAGATGGGATTTAAAAACTATGGCAACAGCTACAGGCTACAGGAATGGTGTATACTGAAAATGGATTTTCTGTTTGGAAAAACAAAGAGCTTTAACTTAAACATCTGTAGGGAAAGAGAGCAACTATCAACACAACCAGGTGATTTGTTGTAGAAAAATTGATTTAGAATTGGGGAATGTATGTAGAAGTGTACGTATTAGAAAGATTCTTTTTGTGTTTGGAAAAAATTTAATGCTTAGGTGGTACATGATGGACAAAATTCAATGCAGTGTTTTTTTATTACTTACTGATTGTAATTTTGTTCATCAGAACTCTCGTAACTACTAAAACATCAAGAATAGAGCAGAAACCTGCATTATGCACTGTTAAGGTGAAGCCCAGAAATAAATCTGAATGCAAAACATACATGCAATAGAAAAGTTTTTTGAATGTTTGGTTTGCCAATACATCTCTCTGTCCATGGCTTTATTCAGATTTTAATATCCTCCAGTTTAGTTAGCAAACTTGCTTCTAATTAAAGACACTTAAAGAACCCATTCAGGTTCAAGTATTCGTTGCATATAGTTTAGTGACCAAGATTTTTTCATTTTTTAGCTTGATTTCTCTTGCCTTTGCCAACAGTCTGTTGTAAATGCTGTAACAGTCCACATGGAGAGTTTGATCTTGCAGTATGTTTTTAAATACGTGCATTAGACTTCTAGCACTTACTGAAGCGTTACCTTAGACACAACCAAATGCCTAGCTAAGAAGGTAGCTTTGAGTGTAGGCTTTGAAGTGTAGGAGCTTGAAAGTTGTCTTCAGAGACTTTCTATGACAATGCCTGAGAACACAGCCTATTTCCAGTGTTAGAATCACTAACTTTAGTTTAAGTCTAAAATAGTAATTGCAATATTGTTCTGCCACAGAGAGTTCGTAGCGGTGACTGGAAAGGCTACACTGGAAAGGCAATCACTGATGTGGTCAATATTGGGATTGGTGGCTCTGACTTGGTAAGCTTCTGACCTGTCTTCCACATGGTTTTGTGTGTGCACATGCTTGCAATGAATATAAAACCTAATTGTTGCTTCTATCTAGGGCCCTCTGATGGTGACTGAAGCCCTGAAACCATATTCCAAGGGAGGCCCTCGTGTTTGGTTTGTATCCAACATCGATGGTACTCATATAGCCAAAACTCTGGCTGAGCTTAAACCAGACACTACACTCTTCATCATTGCATCAAAGGTAGATCTTAATACAATACATGGGGTGTGGCTTTTTCTAACTGTGGAGGATTCAGTCAGAGTAGAGATCGGTCCACAGGAAGATCTAGATCAGGGACTTCTAGTGTAGAAAATTTCTAAACAGGTCTGTTGTGATTCATCCTAAACTTGCAGTATGAGCTGGTGTTGCTACTGAAATACTTAGGGATACAGAAGTCTAGTGCTGAAAATGTCTTAACCTAAAGAAGAAAGACACGAGTGGTTTCACTGTCTAGGGTTTATTTCTCTGTCAACACAAGTTTAAGCTTTAGTCACAAGTTTGTTTTGCTATACTTCTCTGTGGGTTGAATATAGGAGCCTATGTAGTTATTTCTTCAAAATTCAAGATCTTGTCTCATTTCTTACTTTTATTTAAGGTTACTTTTGATCCTAAGTACAGTGTTAGTTGTTAACAGTGTTCGGTGTTTTGCATTAATGAATTGCATGTAGTTTGAGAATCTTCATTGTGTTTTACGGTAATAACAAAATATATTCACCTAAACTTAAATGCTGAGTTCCTTGAGTACTGTAAATACTAAGCTGCCTTACTTACAAAGAGGTAAAGATAGTCTGCTGGTAGTTTATAAGATGACACTTATTTCTGAATACAGACTTGATGTCTTTTTTAACTCTTGCCTTGCTAAGAACTTACTCTGTAAACAGCTCGTATCTTCCTTTGAGGAATGCTTCTGTCTTAGAGGAAACTGATGAAGACAAATTTCATACATAACTTGGGTGCCTTCATTTTTAAAGCACAGTAGAACCTTTTTGCTGTTGAAGACAGAATTTGCAACAAATGAACATGTGTATAATGCTGGCCATGCTCTATGATGGTGCTCATTATCTTACCTTGGCAATACTGCAGCCAAGCAACAGCTTATGGGATAATAAGGAGACTTTTCCCAAAGTAATACTAATGGCCACTTTGAATAATTGAGTTCAAGGATCACGGTTCAAAGGCTTAGAAGACTGCCAAATTGAAAGAGTAACACTTCCAATTTCTGTTTGCCAGACTGTAGTTAGATAATCAAATATATTTGGAAGCAGACGAATGGCTTTTTTTTGTTTTCCATTACACAGGCTTGTGTTTCATAATGAAATATTTCTGGAGATGGATGAGAGTAGGCTGAATCTAGTGTTCACCCTTAAAGCCAAATTTTGATGGTTGAATAAATCAGAATGGTTGTAGATATTTGGAAAACTGCATGACTGAACTTCTGTGTACACTTCATGAAGCAGGAAAATGTTTTCCTCTAATCAGCAAAACAAAGTTATGGCAAGAGTCTTAGCAGAAATGAGTGTTCCTTCATGAAAAATTAGGAATTGAAGAACAAGAGGACAGTCTAGCTAGGTTATCCTGTTTTGATGCTTAATTAAGTCCTTTTTAGTTGAATGGTGAAACTTTTTATTTAGTGAAAGACTAAATTAGAAAATTCTAGTCTCAAGGTTCTGTGTAACAATTTGGGGAAGGTAAGGTAGGAAATGGGGAATAATTATTCCAATTCCAGATATATGCTACTTTAAAACTAGATAGGTAAATCTAGCAACACTATGCTTTACTGAATTGATGATTTTAGTTTTTTGCTGAAATCTGACAGTAGCTGTGTTATGAACATCTAGAACCACTATGCTTTGATTATTTGTAACATATGTTTTAGCAACCTGAACTTGTTTCAATTTTAAGTACAACGCTTTACATACTTCCTTATTTTCTGATGTACAGACTTTTACCACCCAAGAAACTATCACCAATGCAGAAACGGCTAAAGAGTGGTTCTTACATGCTGCTAAGGATGTAAGTCTAATATGTTTAGGTTACATAACAGAATGCAACAGTTTTTATTGTGCAGTTTTTTCCCTGGTCGTTTTGTGTGCTTTGGAGCAGAGCCACTAGCTGCCCAAACATAATCTGTATAGCTCAGCAAATGCTGTACATATAACATTTCAATCTTTCATGGTTAGTGACAGGCTGTTATGTCCAAAGTGGAAAAAACCACCAGTTTTTCATTATAAATGGTTATCATGCATTTTCCCCCCAAATCCTGCCTGTTAAGTAAAAAAGTTTAGCATTTGCCTTAGAGCTGGCTAATAATTTGGTGGAACCACTACTCAGGAAATCCAAGATTATGGTGTCTGTGACATTACCTTCCAATTCTTAGCAAATCTCTAAAAACTAGAAGTGAAGCTGTGGTTGGAGTGGAAACACAGACATTGTGGCAGATGGCTGCGCTATGAATAGAAATTTTGTATTTGGCTTGTGCTTTCCTATTTCTAACCTTTAAAAGATAAAAGCAGATACTACCTGCTTAGGTAATTAAGATGGACTTTAACCTGTTCCAGTCAGGGTAACTGTACTTAGTTTTGAAGCTGGGATTTGAAGTTCTTTGTTACACTGCTGTTTGTTGCAGACACTTATCTTTGTTCACCAGAACACTTACTGAAAGACCAAAGTCTAAATCTGGAGCTTGAGATTTATCAGTAATTCCAGTTGTCTTGATCTTTTGACCCTAGGCAGAAGAGGAGTGTTTGTACAGCAAACTCCAACTGCTCCAAAGTGGTGATCGTTATCACTTTGGAATGTCACTTACTTGTAAGGAAATAGTGCGTTGCTCTACGTGGTGACTGTTTCCAGAGGGCTTCATCAGAATATTATCAGAATGTTATCTTCAGGCAGGCATGCTGCCAAATACCACACTGGACATGCATAAGATTATTTCAAGTTGATAATGCAAAAATAACTTGTGATAGTCAACAATATTTTGTTTAAATGTAGATGGTAGCGGATCAGCTTTATGATCGTAAATCAAAAAAATTAGTGTTCTAGATCTAACAATCTGTTTATTTTTATTAAGCCTTCAACTGTGGCCAAGCATTTTGTTGCCTTGTCTACCAATGGTGTAAGTATAACAAATCTATTTTTTTCTAAGTACCTTTAAGATGACCTCATTTTAAAGTGCTATAAGGAAGACTATCTTTTAAGACACTGTTACTTCAATACTAATAGTTAGCCATCCTCTTGAAAGGAAGCATTTTTTTCTACTGAAAATAACTGAAACGCTTCTAGAGCAATGAACTGTGGCAAGGTTGTACTTTCATTATGGATATGTGCTTTTTCTCCTAGAGCTTTAAATCTGAAATAAAGATCTCTTATACTTGAAATGACTGTTCTGTTACTAATGGATGTTACCTGTAATTGCTTAAGTGTGTGTGAATGCAATTATGTACACAAATACTACTCTCCTAGACTGCTCAAATAAGTACTGAAGTGGTGCAGGTAGTTTGTGTGAATAATCCGTAGCATATGATGAGCATAATGTACCCTGATGTGGTGTTTCATGCAGAAGTAGAAGTAAAAAGACCAATAGCAATTAGAAAAAGACTCTGCAATAATTGAGATGGTCAGGTACTATATGAAGTTCTTTCTTCCCTTCTGTTTCTGTTAAATATAAACTGAATGTCAGTCTGACTCCTAAATATATTGTCGCTTTGATCAGAAACTGTGTAGTCATGATTTTATTTGAGGCTACTGAATAGTGACAGTTATCTCTGGAAATGAAGGTGTACTTTTTTCTGATGGATGCTATGTATTTTTAAAACAGAGGGTGTAATTGGGGAGTTGTGTAATTAAGAGGTGTCTAGCTTGTATTTTGTATTTTTTTAAAGGTTTTTTGAGGGTGTTGGTTTTACTTATGGTGTTCTTAACATGCTTTTTTATTCTAGCCTAAAGTTAAAGACTTTGGAATTGACACGGAGAACATGTTTGAGTTTTGGGATGTAAGTAAATGTCTAATGCTGTGTGGTAGATGTTAATAGTTAGCATTTTCTGAAGCAAGTTAGATTATTCTAATTAGATGTCGGGAAGCTACCAAAACACCTAAATTATAGTAGTTGTATTCTCTGTACTGAAAGATCTGAAAACTTGTAACTAAAAACAAATTGAGGACATATCAGGCAAGCGAAATAGTCTTCTCTTGGCTGTTCCATTAAAATCCTGCAGTCAAAGGTCTGAAGAGGAGCCTTCTATGTTCTTGGCTGTCTAATCAGCTGTTGGGTAATGGGAGATATAAGTCTTAGCTTATTCCTCTGTGTAAGTGGTTATTATAAGCTGTGACATTTGACTGTTGGGGTCTACTGTATGTAATCTAGGTCTGTAAAGGTCAAACAGAAATGGGAGTCTAATTTGATATTTTGCAGTGGGTGTATATTTTAAGTATACTGCCCTTAGTCTTGGCCCTTATAGTTAATCAGAAACAGGTTGTTTCGTCTCATTGACTATGTGCCTGACAAACTAGATTTTGAAGCTGCTGTTTAGAAATGATCTAGAGCATTACCTTTCCTGAGATAGTGCCATAATCTTGCTGAAGCAGGCTTTACCTATAGAGGAGTGATACTAGGAAAGCAGTTAAAGCAAGCTGCAGATTTAGTATTTGGAAGTGATCTGGAATCATCAAGGGATCTGCTTCAACAAATATTATATAAACTTGACAAGTTCAATAACTTCAAAGTCTCAAAAATGCATATTGAAGGATTCATTAGGGGACTACTGTAAGGTGCAGGTTCCCTTGACCATGCCGTATAACGTGTAGTGAATTTTCACCAGAAACGATACTGAGTTTGCTGAAAATAGTCTGAACGCATGCTGCTGTTTCCTAATAGTTCAAATAAGCTTGAATTTAAACGCCTTGCACTTCTCCTGTGTAAACCAATCTGTTGTTTTCAGTGGGTTGGTGGCCGCTACTCTCTGTGGTCTGCCATTGGTCTCTCTATTGCCCTGCATATTGGTAAGTATTCTTATGATGTAACAATGCCAAGAGTTAGTATGTTTGCCTCAGGAACAGTAGATTGTGGATCAGGTTTGGGGCAAATGTTTTACCCAGCCTGCTCTGAGTGATTGGATGTTTGTGCTAAAAAACAATCTGTAATGCAATGGAAATGTTGATATTTTAGTATTGTAAATGCAGTTTTGGAAATTACCCATACTTAAGCATAAATAGTCAAATTGCATCTCCTTAGTCACTTGCATAGCTAAAAGTACCTGACTTATGTAAAGCCATGTCCATGTTGAAAAAATGACCTTGCAACTGACATTCCTAAACTATTTAAGAGTAGCATATTCAGTTTCTATGAGTATATATACACTAAACATCAAAATCCTATGTCTCCAGTTTCTGCATATGAGCTCTGTTTAGCATTAACTATCTCCTCCCATTACTTCCTTTTGTCCCCAGTACTAGTTCATCTGGGCTATCGGGCTTGATGTTACAGGAATAGTGTTTCTATCTACAGTTGACTATGGAACAAGCATAGACCCTTGAAACTGATCCCCACCTACTTGTGTTGTTACCAGGTAGCATTGGCATTTCTGATGCAGATCTCCAATGCAGGTGGGGAGTACATAGTGAATGTGAAAGAGCTTTAAGAACTGCTGTTTCCTGGTGAGCAGCCTGTTCAGCAGCCTTGCATTTGTTTCTCTCATCACTTCTTTAAGATATTTAAAGTCTGAAACAATGGTTTCTTTTTTATTTTTCTAAATAAAAACTAGAATTACCTTAGATTAGAAGAAAAACGGTGGTTTTGAAATTATATGAATAGGAGTTTTCATGTAGAAAAACCTATGTGAACAGCAGAATAAACTTTGGTCAGGCACTTAGTGTTTTGCCTGCAATAAACTGTTTGTCTCTGCTGCCAGACAGATGTGATGCTGACCGCTGACATGCCAGTCTATCTGCTGTTCTTGCTCTTACATCCTTCATCTCCCACAGCTGGCTTCTGACCATAGGTAGAGCTGCTGCCTTGATCACCAGACATTTGATCTCTATTTTTCCGTAGAAGAATCAGGATTTCTGGCTTTGCAGGAAAAAATTTAATTAGTTGAACTACTCAGTGAAAATTAATGGTGATTTAAATTATAAAGCAAAGAAAAATCAGGTGAATTGTTAAGAGAAGAGGGAAGGGGTGGGGGTGGAACCTCATTCTTTGAGAATACCTTACTACAGTTGTTTCTCCTCAGACCAACACAGAAATCCCTGCTGTACTAGCCTTGTCCTGTTTTTTGGATGTCCTCCCACTGTGGCTGTGAATTGACTTAAGTGTTCCAACTTGCTGAAAGCTCTGTAGCCTTTAATACAGAGCCCAGTTTTAATGCCTCTGTTTTTCTTCCAGTTGCTCATTCTGCCTGAATGAAGATTTTAGGCAAAGGTTTTTGAAGTATGTTTCATGAAGTTGGACTTGCTCTGAAGTCCAGGCATTAATCATAACTAAATATATCTGGCTTAAGGGATGCAAATTTCAGGAGAAATTAAAGTTCCACTTTAAACTCAATTAGGAGTTGGGAGCCTTGCTGCATACGAGGGGTCTCAACTGTTTTACAATTGTCTCTACAACAAAAATCAAGTTTGAGTTGTAATAATAAATACAAACTGACTTTTTCCATTGCTAGGTTTTGACAACTTTGAGAGCCTGCTTGCAGGAGCCCACTGGATGGTGAGTGTGGGATGTCTGGTTCAGATGTGCTCCTCTTAACGAAGTTGTTAGTAAGATAACTAAAGACAGGTTGATTTCTAAAGTTCAGCTCCCCATGTCCTCTCAATTGCTTCTGAAATGACTGTGCTTGGGAAGCCCTCTCTGGATCAAAACAAGAAAAAACAATTTGAGAGTTGGGTGGGATGACAGTTGCTTATCAAAAGTGCAATTCTTTTCCTTTGTCACATAGGATAATCACTTCCACACCGCCCCGCTGGAGAAGAACATGCCTGCTCTGTTGGCCATGCTAGGGGTCTGGTATATAAACTGCTATGGCTGTGAAACCCATGCCCTTCTGCCCTATGACCAATACATGCACCGCTTTGCTGCCTACTTCCAGCAGGTAATGCTCAGACAGAGCAAAGGTTTCAAGAGGCAGATATGTAGATGTGCTTCTGTTCTGGCTCTAGAACCTGAATGCATCTTTCTAGGCTAAAATTGTAATCACTTAAATTAATGTAATCAAGGGCCTAAAGAGACTGATGCCAAGATTAATATCAGCTTATGTGTGCAGTTAATTTAGACTTTTTCCTCAGACCTCCATTATCTTGGTGTCCATAAATTAAGCAGCTATATCCCTGATACTTACGAAATTTCCATAAACAAGTAGCACTCATAGTGGAAGTATGTGTGGAAACTTGTACTGATACTGTGTGGTTCTGCAAGAAAGGTGATACTGCCCTTCCCTTCTTTTAGGGTGATATGGAATCTAATGGCAAATACATTACCAAGAAAGGCTGTCGTGTGGACTACAGTACTGGCCCTATTGTGTGGGGAGAGCCTGGCACCAATGGGCAGCATGCTTTTTACCAGCTCATTCATCAAGGTAAACTGAAACTATTCAATGCCTTGTTTTGGAATAAAATTCTGAATGGCTACAAAGCTGGAAGACTCTGCAGAATTTACACTGCTCTAGAGGTTGGGCTCTTACTCAACCTAGTGTCACATTGCTGCGGTGCTCTTAATTAGTGATTTTTAGAAGGCTGCAAGATGCAGGTTTTAACTCCTACCAGTAAGGAGGGTCAACTAAAGCTGGAACTGCTAAGCTGTATTGTCACTTCCCCCTGCTGTTACTAAAAAAATAAAAGCGTTTTTCAAAAGCTTTTTGAAGTAGCTAAGTCTTCCAGTAACTGACAATGGGGTGAGAATTGAAGATTTTTCTAAGACTTTCCTGTTGCAGGGTTATTAACATGGCTTTTCTGATAGGAACTCGCATGATTCCCTGTGACTTTCTGATCCCAGTCCAGACCCAGCATCCAGTCAGAAATGGCTTGCATCACAAGGTAACAAGTTCTTTGTGAGGGCATCTGTATTTTCTTGTGGCTAAAGGCATTGAAGCTTATTCAGTGTTGCAGTGTGCAAGATTTCTAAATGTTTCTTTGAAACTATTCACATAGGCTCTGTGAACATTCACTATAGAGTTGAAAATATCTGAATTACAATTACATATTATATGTAATAAGGTGGTATTTTTGTTCTTGAAGAAATTGTAGCCACAGTTCTTGAGGCAGATCAGTAGTGTGGCCTGTTGGCCTACCAAGGCTGGAAAGAATTCAGCAATCAAGTACTTGGAGAGAAAACTCCTTGTAGGAATTGTAAGGCGTGTAATTCTTGCAGAGTACGAAGAAGCTGATAGAAATTCTCAGAGCTGATAAACTTGTTCAGAGATGCTGTTGCAAGTCTTAAACTCTAGGACAAAATTTAGAGTATACTAGCGTGGCTAGGGTCATAGCCTTCTATACACAGGTATTTTTAACCAGTCCAATTTTTTTAGTTTAGTGTGTCAACCAACTAAGGATTTCAGTGAACTGTGTCTAACAATTTTAAGTTCCATAGGTGGAGTCATGTCCAGGTCTACTACTTATTGTGTATTTCTGGAAAAGCATGTTTCCTCACTAAATTTCAGTCTTGTTATGATTTCAGATTATGAGTACTAATTTAAATTGTATAATAGTAATTTTTTTTGTTAAGTAACACCAAGTATGGGTGACAGTTTTAGAAGATGACTTTGCGAAAGGAGGGGGGAAAAGGTTTCATTCAGCTGTAGATATATTAGAGTTTATTTTCTGGTAGGACGAAACCATATGTGAATTTGCAAGCTAACATTAGGCAGGGAATAGGAAACTAAAACCTCTACTGTATTGGTAGGAACTATTATATGGTATGCTGTGGGGATTTTCTTTCATACACGGTAAGCATATCTTTGTTACCTTTGACTAATCTTAGCACCTGGCTTTCATGTATGTGGTGTAGCATGGGATAAAAGTATAGACTATACTGGGTGAAAGGAGTGTGTGAAATCCTGGCTCCTTTGTTGTCACTGGGAGGCTTGTGTCAGTTTCTGCAAGGGCAGGATTCTGCAGAACAGTCCTGGATGTCTTTGGATAGATGCACTATTCAAATAGTAGTCAAGTCTCCTGGCACTCTGAAGTAAAAAGCAATAGTCGGCATTATACACTTTAAAACTACTGCACATTGTACTGCCACAGTGTTAAAAACAAGAGTTGTAACTCTAGACTGGGTCTTGGTCTAGATTCAAGCACTAGGTATCACTGTTCCAGCTAAGGAAACAGTAGCTGGAGTTGATGTTTTTATTTCTACTTGCTAGATCCTTTTGGCCAACTTCCTTGCTCAGACTGAGGCCTTGATGAAGGGAAAGACTGCTGATGAAGCTCGCAAGGAGCTTCAAGCGGCCGGACTGAGTGGAGATGCTCTGGAGAAGCTTCTTCCCCATAAGGTAACCGGGCTTTGACACTTGACAGCTTGCTTCTAGTTAGATGGTGTGGTGGTGAGGGTGTTGTGGTGGTCTGCTTGGTGAAGTTTGCTAATGGGGCAGTGCCCTCCGGTGGCTGTCAGCTGCCACTGTCTTGGCAGCCGTGAAGGTAGTGTTACAGGTACTGCCTTGTCAGGTCTAGTAGAGCGGTCTGTGAGTGGAACTCTTGCTAAAAGTGTGCTGCTCTGGAAGCCTTTTGAGGCATTTCAGAACAGGTGAGCTATCTCATCACTGCCTCTGGGACACTGACTCATATTTTACTTGTTCCTGTAGCCCATAGTAGCCAGTAATGGTGCTTTGGAAGTAACATTTTGCTCTTGTGTTTTGTTACACACACAAACATGATACGATTTTGTGGTTGAAGTTGTTAGCCTTCAAGGCTTTCAGAATTTTGTATTTGCTGCTAAGGCAAATAATCCAGTGTGGGCTGTAAGGAAAACATAAACTGCAGGTTTCTGATGTGAGTTTCACAACATACTAGATAACAATGTAACTCTTGTTTCTAAAGGTCTTTGAGGGAAATCGACCAACCAATTCCATTGTGTTTACAAAACTCAACCCATTCACTTTGGGAGCAATCATTGGTAAGTAAATAGATCTCATGATGTCTCATCTGTGAATGCTTATTAATATTTTCTGATAAAGTTTATTGGTAAATCTCTTGTTCTGCTTATAGCCATGTATGAGCACAAGATATTTGTTCAAGGAATTGTCTGGGATATTAACAGTTACGACCAGTGGGGGTAAGTCTCCCTGATCTATTTCTTGTATACAGTTGACTGTGGTATTCCTTAATCTGTTGTGACTTAGAGAAAAGACAATGGGAAAAAAATGTTAGAGCAAATGATAGTTATAAATGAAAACAGATTTTCTGTGGATAAGTCGCCATGTATCCCTGTTTAGTCATGCATAATGACTTTGTAGATACAACTAGCTAACTCTTGCTTCATTTGATTTTAAAATGAGTGCAGAAAAAAGGCAGTAATAATGAGTAAAAAGCAGGCTGAACATATGCTCTGAGAATTAAAAAGGGAAAAGAATTTCCCTTATAGAAGGGAGAAAATAATTATTTTGCCTCTAAAAACATTTAGTAGGCAGTTTGAATGGCATCTGTTATGCAAAAGACTGACCACCTCTTAATTTTCCTATACTGGAGATACAAGAATATTCTTGGCAGATGCCTTCATATATAGGAGCCCTAGGTCTAATGTCAGGCTGTGCCTGTGACCAAGGTTCATGATAGCTCCATGTGGAAAACAGTAGCTTTGTGAGGAGTTTGTCACTTTCAACAATGGAAGACTTAATCAGGAGCTAATCAGATTATTTTTAATCTGTACTAATATTAACTGTACAACATACTGTATGAAGACTTACGCAGGAGAAAGATTGGGAAATGAGTAACACTTCTAAGGTGAAACCTGCCTATGCTGTGAGGAGTTATTTGGAAGATAAAGTTTGCTCTACAGGCCTAGAACAGCAGTTTACACGAAGCTCTCTTAAAGGATGAAAGCTAGGTCTGTCTTGCTCTGTGTTTTCTTAGAGCTATGCTACCCCAGCAAGTTCTTTAACTAAAATACTGTAGTAGAAACTGAAAATGGAAGACTGTCTAATGAAAGCTTGTCTGCTATAAACTCTGAAATCACGAGTGGGATAGGAGTAAGTACAGCTTTTACTGTAACACATCAAAATTAAGAATGGCATCCAGAAATTAACTATGGAATGTGTGGATGCTGTAGAACCAGCTTAGTTTCTTGCATCCTAGGTTCTTACCCTGTCTGTGGCTGTAACTCCGGGATAGCATGCTATAGTGTTGGGGAAGGCTTCCAGGCCTGCAACTCAGCTGTTTTGGTGCTACAAATCAGTGTTCTGAGTGGTGTCATGTTCAGCAGTGAACAGTAGCAAGCTGAATGCATTCTGCGTTGGGGCAGGCTGCATAACACAAATGAGTACTGAAGGGGAAAAGACTCAACTTCTAAACCAAAACTTTCTCTCTTTAGACATCCTGTAATTTGAGAGCTGTCTGTTCAGCTAAGCAGCTGTGAGAACTCTAATTGTTCATGAATGGCATGGAGTTAAACACTACTAACTTCCATCAGTAATTTGTGAAAGGAAAAAATTTATCATATTGTTCACTGTCAAGTTAATTTTTACTGGCACCTATTTTTAATGTCAGTAGCTTACAATATTTACTGTAAGTTGCTTACACTAATGTTGTTCTTCTGCTTTTATAAATGCAGAGTTGAGCTTGGAAAACAACTTGCCAAGAAAATTGAGCCTGAACTGGAGTCAGATGCTCCAGTGACATCTCATGATAGCTCAACAAATGGGCTCATCAATTTCATCAAAAAACACAGAGCCTGAAACGAAAGATTTGGAGGACATCGACAATCTAACCACCGAACACCCAGATCTGTTGTAGTTGTGCTTTTTTTTAGCCACCTCTAACAAAAATAGCACTTCACAGATGTAGCTTCTTCACTTGTTGCAGTTAATGTTGTTGTGTCAAACGTTACAAATGGAAACTGGTTTTGTGAAACGCAGAGATTGTATAGTTGCTTTCTATTTTTGTGGCTGTTAATCTGTAAAGTGCAGCTGGTATGTTCCTCAGTTCTTACTACTCACTTCCTTAAAGATGATCATGTACTGATACTAGAAAATAAAATGTATGATGGATGAGTAAAACTTCACTATCTTTAAAGTGCAGACTTCGTAGCGTTTGCCTCACTGACTGTAAGTCCTCTGAAGCCAAGTGAACAAACTTCTGTCTGTTTGGACTGGTTCTACTGTAAGCTAGAAACCAGAATGTGTTTGAAGAATCAAATCTACAGCTGTAGATGGTTCTGATGGCATGGTTTGCATTTAAGCAAGACAGATTTTTTTTCAATGCTACTGTGAAAAGGAGAGTTTACTAATGTTTGGTAAAAGATCTCTGATTTCTCCATAAGCTATGGAAACCTTATGTGAACAGCTATCCAAAAAGGAAGAAGGTTCCTGGAGTGACAGTGCTATCTTAATTTTCCGAACAGTTTTCAAGTGTTTGTGAAGCATAAGCTTGGGGTCACTTGTAGAAGAAATGTATTTTTGGTGTCCTCCAGAGGCAGTTTTCTCTCACTCTTAGATTGTTCCAACACAAAAAAAAATGAATAGAGAAAAACTATTTGTAAAAGAATTGCTTATCTGCTTTCATTCTCTACTGCTGTTAACCCTCTCTGCTAGCACACTAGCATGCTGTGGCTATTGTTCTGTAACACCTTTAATAAAGGTAAGACAAGCATTGAAAGGAAAAATAAGATGTTAACTGTAGTTCTCATACTCTGAACTCTTAATGACAAGTGCTACACCTCTGAGCTTGTAACTCTTAATGCACATTTGCTGCACAGATTCATTGGCAGAATCAAAAGCTGGATCTCAGGGATGTGGCACACTAACAGCTCCATAGTGCTTGACGTGCTGGCTGCATGGATTAAGTCAAACTGATTATATAAAGTGCTTAGATGCATTAGTTTTGATCAGCTTTATAAAGCAATTTTTCCATGTAAAACATGGTCACAAAAAGAGAACCCACTAGAGGGAGGCATATTTTCATAGGAGGCTTTAAACATTTCATCCAGCTGTATAAAAGCATGTGCTAACGCACGGCCTTGTTCTCTTTCTGTTGAGGTAGGTGTGAAGTGAGATCTCTTGGGTAGATGCCTGTTGTGATTTGAATGGTAACTAGCCTTAGGATTTGGAAAAGCCCATTGTTTTGTCTCAGTGCTATTGTTTCACCTTTTCGTTTGTTCATATCTTGTAAATTAGACCCCAACAACTTTTCTTGGAGAAGGAAGGAAAGAAGCAATATGTATTCTCTAACTCTTTGGAGACAATACCAAGCTTGGAGAATAACCAAAACCTTTTTTTTTCCTTGCAGAGGGTTTACTGATGTGAAATATAACACACCTGATCATAACACCGATTATCTTGCTATGTGCCTTTAACTGGACAGGAACACAGAAAGCTCAAGACGCTGTTTCTGTGTAACGAAACAGGACTCCTGCAGTGGTGTTTTCAGACCAAGGCCTCAAGGCCTAAAAAAAAAAGTTCATTGTGGAAGCACTGCACCACTTCTATGAAGAGAAAAGCAGCACAGGCTCTGGCTGGCCGTTTGGTCGCTAGGGTACTGATGGGTTGGGTCGCTAATTTTCAGGAACATTCCCCCTCGAACCTGCGGAAACGGCCGCTTTCCCCGCGGCATGGTGTGGCGCTGCATGGGAGGGAGCCGCGGGCGGGTGGAGCCTGGTGTACCCGGGCAAGGGCTTCTGTCAGGTGGGGGCCTGCTGCGGGCGGGCCTCAGCTGCCTCTGAGGTGGCCTCGGGGCTCCATTTTTACACATCCTCCCTCGAGTAAGAGCTCTCAGGATTGCCCCTTAGGTGCGGGTGTTACTTGTTAACTGATGGTGATATTAGTGGGATAAATGAAGCACCACTTGGCGGCAACTTGCAGGTTCATCAGAGGTCAGAATGACTGCTCTGTGGGGTGAGGCTAGTGGATGTAGTCAAACACGGGATAAAAATGGTAAAGAAGCTTTAAAAGGAGATATTTTTTTTCCCCTGCAGCAGTGGAAGAGGGCATGATGGCAGAGGTCACAACATGCAAGGGAGCAGACTGTGGTTACATTTTGAAGATGAGATGGCATAAAACCCACGTGGTTCTGGAAGTCCCTTTCAGTGACAAAAGAGTTGGAGACTAAGAGCCAAGAAAATTTTGTGTCTGCCCTGGGTGCGTCCTTACAGCCGCTGCTGGCGGTAGGTAGTGACCTGGCTAAGTCCTTGGGCTGGCCCTGTACTGCTGTTCCTGCCTTCGGCTGTGACATGCGTCCTGTTGAATAAAAAACCACAGGAAGTTTTTTTTTTTTACTCAGTTTCTGGTACTTGAGCTCCAGTGAACTGGTTTAAATCCTTCTGTATAATATACAGCCATCCCTGTCCTGCAAGAACAAAACACAGATCTCATCATAAATAGTGCTGTGGTAACAAGAAGGTCCAGCCTAGTCAATTCTAATTGGGAAAGTGTAATGGGCATGGCTGAGCTCCCTGATGAAACTCTATTGTCATTATCTATATTACAAGAGAGAATGAAAGGTAGCGATGTGCCTAAAGTAAGCAGAAACTTGTCAGACCCATAAGCTGGAATGAGGTCTCTGAACATCAGCCTGGGATGTTAGCCCCAGCACATGTGTTCCTCTTGAAGGCCTCTGTAGAAATACAGCATAGTGATGCTTCAGTCATGGTAAGTAGTTAAGTTGATGAGATGTATATAAAATACCAGCTTTTCTTTTACAGTGCTATTTTGATTATATAATCATAATTTTTCAAAGTCAAAATTCATCTATGAATATATTTTAAGAGTTCTTGAGAAGGGAATTACTGTATTGAAGGGAAAATTCCAATTTTTAAAAATAAAATTATGTGAAATTAATGTAATATGTCCCCCTGGACGTGCACTTTAAATATAGACTATGTGGGTATGAGATTGAAGGAGGAATATATTTGCATTATAATTGATCTAAAAAAGATTGTCTCTGAGAGCTATAATTGTGGTGAAGCTGATTTCTGCTTCTTTTGTTCAAAGATAATTTGGCAGGAATAATCAATAAATGATGCCCTTTGGCCCAATTCACAGTGATCTGATCTGCTGGGGTGCTTCTAATTTCCAAACTGTCTAGCACTACATACGGAGTTCCTGTAAACTCAATGATCCTAATGGTTTGAGCTTAGACTGCTTGAAGGAGGGTGAGTAGAATTTCCCAAGCCGCACCAAGAGCTTCAGTTGAACGTGTTGCTGTTTTGAAGAAGCAAAAAAAGCACAGATCTGCAGCATCAGACCATGAGCCTGTATAGATCAGTCAAGCAAACAGAAGATAGTTTTACTTCATTCATTTGTTTTTATCTTTACATTCTTCCAGGCAAAGTGCTTATATTTAGATGTTCTTAAAAATACTCTGCTTTAGCAATTCCTGCTGTTGCTTTTTGTTAAAAAGAAATGAATTTTTGAGAATTAGGTAGGCATGTACAGTGTACAACAGGCTTGTGATGTGTAGAGCATTAAAGTTTTACGTAAATCTGATTTTGTGAAGTTTTGGTAGGTTATTGACAAGGTGTGCATCTTGTCAACTCGTACATGGATAAAAGTCAGCTGGCTTGCAGGCTATGCTAATCATGGTATTTTAGGGACTGTTACAGAGTGTGACAAATAGCAGTTTGGCTTCCAGATTTAAGTGTTAAGCAACTTGGATTATTAATGAAAATTCAGCAGAGAAGAGCGCATTTTTTAGTTGCTATCTCAGTCAGATATGAGTGTTAGTAACTCTATTGCTCTACCCTCTCTGAGAGAGGCTTTTAAAGTTTTTGTTAGTTTTGTGGCCCCTGGGGATTGTCAGGTAAAAAGTAATCCCAGAGCTAAACATTTCCAGAGGGCTGGTGGTGTCCTTTATTGTGCCCTCATTTTTTCCTTTCTCTGTTCTTTCTCATGTGAGTTTTCTGACAGAATAAAAATAGACAATTCTGAGGTTTTTGTAAAACAAAACAAAAGAACAGTTCCCAAACCTGCTGAATGTACTAGGAATTTCAAAAAGCATACTCTCAAAAGTATTTGTAGTCAGGTTGTCAGTCATGGTATCTGGATTTTACTTGGTTTTGCAAGTAGACACATTTGTCTGAACCGTCTTTTTTGAGATTTATGTAATGTTTCCTCTAAGGAAATATTTTGAGCCCAGACTTGTGGACCCGTGAGTCCTGTGTGGAGAAGACACCCAGTATCTTCTGGCTGTCCATTCAGTCCCTCCTGAATGGGGCTGTCCCTGGCTGTGAGGAATGAGAGAAGCTGGGGAATGGATAATCCTTGCAGAGTCAGGAAGCAGGCTGCACGGTGGATTCAGCTAAGGTAAGAGCTACACGTCTGCGAAGAGGCTGGCCTCGGACCATCCATCTGGAGCATTCTCAAGTATGTAGCAGTTCCTAGAAAGGCTGAGCTCTGCCTTTCATCATTAACAACAGCCACAAGGGACAATATCTAGTAGAAAGATTCCTCTCACTTGCACAGGGTTAAAGCATAGTGTATTGTTTGTTCTTGGATAGATTTTGAGTGCTAGTGAACTGTAAAAAAAAAAAAAAAGTAACAGTTCCAATAGGGTTTTTTGTTGAATATTCCTGTGTGGCTTTGGACTAATTAAACCCACCATTTTTGTCTTTATAAGTCAGTAAAGTGGGTAACCAATGTCTAAGCAGTTAATGAGTTTGACAAGTTCAACCTTGAGTATGACTTTTCATAAACATTTCAATTTACAGTTGGTCTAATTTTTTCTTATATTTTATGCAAGGACTTCTGTATTAACTAATGTGCTTTGCTGTGCCAGAAGGGCTGCTCATTTTACAGCTGTCTCCCTAGGCTTTTCAAGAAATGCATTTATAGCCATACCATTTTTTTAACTATACAAATCTCTGTGCAGTTTTGCTTTTTTGCTCTTGATATATTATCTAATAGGTCTTTTTAACATTTGCTTTATTCTCCCAAATCCGTTATAGATGTTAACAAAGACTACAAAAAGGCTCTTTGCATAGCTCTGTGGCTGGATAGTCTGTGTTCTAGGAGCAGTGTTTCCTGAACTGCTTAAGAAAACCAGTATTACAAGAGACTGGAGTTCGCCATAAGTAGTTATATCAGTGTTGATCTTCAGTAGGTTTCTAACATAAATTACACCATTTTGAGATGGAAGAGTTATGATGATCTATTGCTTAAATCATGTATAATTCTCAAGATACGTACCCGCTACCTGTAATCATAGTAGATTTCAGGATGACGAAGTTAAAAAAGAATGAGTATGGGGACTTCATCCATTCTAATCTTGGAAGTATGGAGTATGGTATAAGGACTACTGGCCACGGGACAAGTGTATCAACTTGGGTCAAATCCTGCCTAGCTATATTTCCATGGGATTAGGATTTTACTGAGAAGACTGCTTGTCTCACAATTCATAACCAGGATTTCATGGACCAGTGAAAATGTCTCATTGACTTAAGTACACAGTGGTCTGGGCCTTGGATTATTAACTTCAATTATGAGGGGATTTGGGTGACCTGGATTATTTGGCAAAGATATTTTGGACTGCTTCAGCCTGGCTACTGATCTACTTCTCCATATAGGGATAGTTAAAACAAGTTTCTGCGCTAAGAGGCAGACGCCCATGCAAGGAACTTAAGAGTGTAGCCTATAGAGTCTTTCTAATCTGGCTTCATAACTGTCTTCAGAGGTTAGCAGTATCCAACAATAAAAAGTACCAATCTTATTTGGAACATGTGTACATTTGGGGCTAAATTTAAGTTATAGGAGAGGAATGATGCTAGCTATTTGACGTGGTAGAAGATGTCCTAGAGCAGTGCTCTCCCTTCCTAAAAACATTTTGCTGTTGAATAAATCTAAGCTGGAATAAAATTAATATGGTGATGTCCTTAAATTTGATGGTACCTTTAATAAGCAAAAAACATACGCATATATAGATACATATTTAAAATATACATACAGGTTTTACATATATGAAAATACAACAAACTTGTTTTCCCTCTTTAAAATCTTAGAGATCTTCCTCCTGGGAGATACTGACATTGCCTTCATATTGGGTGGATTTACCACAAGGAAAGCTAGAGGAAACTTAAAAGTGTCCGGTTTTATTTAAAACCTTGGTGGTCTTTAACGGCTGCCCCACAGTTCCAGCCTGGTACAAACTTAAACAGAGCTCTTTGTTGCTCTTGAATGTGACATAATCCTTTCATCTGGCATGCTGAATGAAGTATGCACATGGCATTTTTGCTACCCCTGCTGGGCTGCCTTGTTACACCTTCAGAGCAAACCATCCCCCAGTAAAAAAGCTTGGACTCTGTCATCCACCCTAATGCCAACAAACAACAGATAACTATGGCATCTTTTGGCTTTAAAACGCTGCCCCTCGTTAAACTTGTGTGTTGAGGAAGGAAACGGCTTCCCACAGCATTGTTTCTTGCAGATAGAGATACAGAGTACATTTTTTTGGTGTTTGCATGTTTGCTAATTTGAAGCTCTTTGAAGAATCCTACAGGGAGATCAAAGACAAAAGATTAGAACGTTTTTAATAAAGTGAAGAAGGATCAGGTTAGATCAAAGGGACAAGCTGACAGGAAATAAGTAGGTGCCGTTGTTGGCTGACACTTGCATGCTGTAGGGTGATTTCTGTGTTAATGTGAGGTCAGAAGGAGGATTGCTTTACATCTTATTGTCTCCAGACTTTGCTGACTGGGTGTGTCTTTGTACTTCGCGTTAATCTCAAAAATTAAAACCCATAAAGTCACAGTTTGGCTCAGCCACATGATTTTTCTAGTTGTTTAGCTTTGATTTTGAAATAAAAATTAAATTTGGAACGCACCAGCAGGGTATGGAGGTAATTGGCCTGCAAGGGGATTCAGCTACAGGAATATTCATTATCAGTGGCACTGGGCCTCAGTCACCCCCACTATCATTTTGCTGACTTTAAGTGAATTAAATCTTACCCCACTATCTCAAGAGGAAATATCTTTTCTTTATATATACTGAAGCCTTGTGTGCTCAGGTTGTACCACTGTAATTAAACCAGTACAATGAAATTAATACATCCCCTTCAGTTTGGATGCAGTTTTATTGGTACAGAGCTGATAATTGGATAGAGTTTATTTTCCTGAGAGATCAGAGTGACAACACTAACTGGAATAGGCTCACTGGCCTTCTTGCGATCTTTGGCATGTAGGTTGTGGTGGATGCATGGTAGTCTTTGGCATCCTGGCATACGTTTATCAGAAGTAAGGTGCTTTACAAAATACTACTAATAAGAAATCACCCTTCTGCATGATGTAGCTAGAAGCTAATTTGAGGGCAGTCACAGGAAAACAAGCCGATGTCTTTACTATATGGGAGGTGATTTTGTAGTTGCACAGAGCTTGATCTCCCCATGTATCTTCACAGGTGAAGAAAACAAGCAAATGCTCAAGAGGTTTGTGTGACTTTGTCTCCATTAGCAGGAAACCTCCTCTGCCTGAAAGGATGTTTTCAGGCAAAGGTGCAGGATTGGGCCCAAAGAAACAATGCTGCTTTTGTTCCACAAACAAAAGGGCTAGTAGCATTAGCTTTCTTGCTCTACACAAGTAATCATGCAGTTCCTCCTTCAGCACTCAAGCATTCTACTGCCCTAATGCAGAATGGCACTCTGGTGGCTGGATAGGTTAGTTGACATGGTGCAAGCAATAACTGTCTTTTTTTATTAAGTTATGTTAAATCAGAAGAGCAGGTTTTGTTATGGCCTTAACAGAAAGAGCTCTGCTCAGCCCCTTGCTTATTACTGCCATAGAGGTAATAATCATACTTCATTAGAGAAATGTATTTTTATTGTATTTTATTATTTTTGCCTTGCAGTCAGTCATGTAAATGAGCGATAACTCTACAAAACCAAAGGAAAGTATTCAGTAAAATAAAGTTACCTAAACTTATTGGGGCAAAGTAAAACAAATAGGGAGAGAAGGTTATTTTGCATTTACAAAACTGAGGAACGTTTGTGAGCCTTGAAGGCACGTTAGAAACACCACTGGGTCTGACTAACATGCACCAGTGGGGAAAAAGCTTTCCTTTTCACTGCCTGTGCTGTGGCTGTGCAGAGCTGCTCTCTCCTGGTGCACATGGCTCTCAGCCAAAATTTCACATACTGCACTCTTGTTTGCTGCTAGTACACATGCCTTATCTAGGGTTCCTGATTAAAAGCTGCATGGCAGATTGTATGAAGGGCTGCTGTTCTGGATGCAGTCAGGATCGCTTCACACTGCAATTCAGTTCAGTTTCAGGAGAGGTGACCCTGGGGGTACAGTGATATTAAGCCAACAGCTGAGAATGGCATACAGGAAGAAAAAAACTTGGTTTTGTTTTGAACATTGTCTTATTTTCTGAATTTGGTCACATTCCACGGAGCCTCCTGGGCTGCCAGTCTGTCACTTGTCATGATTGGTAGGCTCTAATTAAAATTACTTCTAGGTCAGAAAATTCAGACAGATAAAAGACTGTAGGCTCCTCAAATACTCCAAGTGCTTCTGTGTGGCCATTGTAACAGCACATCTAGAGACATCTACCTCTGTAACCACTTAGTTCCTGCTGACTCCCTTGCTAGACTTGGCTTCAGTTGGGAAATATGCTCTGATATGCTTCTCCAGTGTTTCAGATTTAGAGGTGACAAGTCAATCTTTTTGAGATTTATCTGTCTAGTTAAAACACTGGATTTTTGCCTAAATTTTAGATGTTGCATGGAGCTGTCCTACAATAAAATAGAGTCATTGGAGAAAGGCAGATGCTGATTGGAAAAATGAGTAGCGATTGAGTAGCAGAAAAATAGAAATTTGGGTATCTAATAGTGGACAGAAATGTCTAAATACTGCTGAAGTTGTGAGGATACTAATGAGTCTAGTTGGACAGAGGTTCCTGGATTATAGATGTGCAGGAAAAAATAGGCCACATCCAAAATAGGAAAATTTGGAATTGTAAATTGATTTAGTTAAAGTTGTGTAATCTTTTAACATATACAACACCATAAACCTACAGGCAGGAGTAGGATAGGGCTGGAATGTAACAGAAATTCAAGGTGCTCAAAGCAGTCAAACAGTATGAAAGGAAATGGAAGAAAAAGAGAGTCCTTTAATGGACTTTGCAGAATGAAGATTAACAATTCAGGGAGAGGTGCAAAGTGGGGAATGAGGATGTTGACAAAGTGTTATGGTAACAGAAAATTCAGTGATGAAACGCAGAATCCCCTGAGGGAATCATAAATCAGCTTTAGTCTACAAGGTATGTTGGTTCCTAAATCAGCAGGAGTCTGGTACCTAAATAGCTTTGCAGTCTAGTCCCAGATGCTTTACTTTGGACTTTTCGCTTCCTTTTAGGTTTCATGTGGTTTTAAATTTAACAGGGCACTTGTTTCCTTTTGAACCAAAGCATGTTCGTAATGTCCTTAATATATTTATGAAATTAAGGGTCTTGAAGGATAGCTTGGGATTTTTCAGAGTTCTGACATGCCAAGTGTTTTAATATAAAGTAGAAAGCATTAGGAAAAGGTTGAAAAATGACAGGGAGCATCAAGCTGAGACTGTATAATTTTGAGAGGTTTGATTTATCCTGTGCTTGAAGCTTTAATGGGTCTTTTTGTGGCTCATTAGATGAGGGACTTCAGCGGTAGCATACGAAGAAAAAATAATTATAATCCAAACACAAGATGCAGCAGTTTGCTTGTTGATTGTTACATCAGAAAAGGGAAACATTAAGTTATTGCATGTGGATGGAGATGAGGGGAGCAGAGTGGCGCGGCACTGGGGACGGAGCCGCCCGTGTCTGCTAGGTGGTAATGCTGGTTGTGAAACCCCAGCCACGCAGCACCCGGCTCCCTCCCACTCGCTGGGGCCTTCCTTGCTCCCTGCTGCTGGAAGGAAATTTTGAACGCTAATTAATGAGAAACTTTGGATCTGAGAATCTACAGGGTTTTCAAGGAAAACAGGACTTAGTGAAGCTTCAGGTTTGACACATAGCTTGTGGCAGTGCACCAAAGCCTGGTATAGGTGTGTCTCAGCCAGTGGTACATGTCCGTAATGTCTCTATGTAAGTTTTGGGATGACTTCTGAAATTGAGCATTCACTCCACAATAACCCCATTCAGCACCTGCTATCTCTAGTTATTCAAAAAATTTTCATCATAGTAAATGATAATCTTACAAAAAATTATAATCTTACAAAACTGAAGAACTGACTGGATGATAAAGTGTTGTTATTGGCTTCAGTCTGAAGCTGAATTTGTCACCAAAGCTGGTTCATGAGAAAAAAATCCAAAATTTTCAGAATTTAAAAAAAATCTGAAAAACATGTTTGGGAATATCAACCTGAAAAATAATTCTGATTTTTAACTTGGTATTATTTAAAAATGCAAAAGAAGATTTATCTAAACTCACAAATATTAAATTTCAGTGTTGTATTCTGGGTCATCTGGTACATATTTAGCTCAGGGAGCTCAGGATTGTTCTTCATGTTAATCTGTAGTATTCATTTGAGATGGACAGAGGATGAGAAAGAAGAGACACGAGTATCTTATTTCCAAATATTGGCAACCTTTACTGTGGTAGTGGGCAGGCAACTTCCACCCCCAGCACTGGGAAAGTATTGATAAGCATGGCAGGCACTGGACACCTCTGCCTTACAGCAGGAGCCCTGGTGTTCGAGCTTTGGGAGTACGCAGGGCTGCTGGAGAAGGGAGTGCAGCTGTGCCATGTCCTGTCTGCAGGTGCCATGTGGCCACTGTGGGAGAAGCGGCGGGGAGGCCATGCTCTTGAATTGCAGACCTGGTGATGGTTCAGCCGTAAAGCAGCCAAATAGCCTTATTTCATACCAAAATTAAGGTTATGATAAGCCTATAGAGGTTGACACAATTCCAGGTAATGAGCAAAATTGCAAGCCAGAGGTGAGTGAGACCCACTGTGTCAATACATTTCAGGGGGCTGTATTTTATTTTTTCCCCTGCAGTTTGATCTCAGTCTGGAGGCATGCTGTGCAATTGCTGCTTTCAACATCTTGCCTTTTCTCTCTCAATCGGATGTTTATCTTTCTTCAAGTGTCGATATAAGTACATTTAAGGCCCAGTATTAACTCTAGACTCAAAACAGTGTAGTAATGTCGCTAGTATAAATGAAGGCTTTACAAGGACAATAGATATTACTGTTTTAATACTGGCAATGGAGATGACTCGTATTCCTTGTTTTGAAGCAGATTTTATATTTCTACAGAAACAAACTATTAAATGCATGCAACTTCTGTCCTTCCCAATTATTTTTCTTGTCAAGCTGTGCTATGTAGCTTGATCTGATTTCACTAAGCCTGTCACTGTAGCAAGAACACCAACATTAACAACGTTGAAACTTGGTTTTCATGTTCTTCATCCTGCAATCTCACCCGTAAAGATGGGATTTTGGGTTGGTGTAGAGCCCACTAGTTTAAATGCATTTCTTTGTGTGTGTAATGGTTTGATTGGGCAAATCAGTGCCATGGTCAAGGACTGTATTTGCTAGGATTCACTTGAACTAGGAAATACATCTGTCAGAATCTGTCAGATCTATAGCATACCTTGCCTTGCCCACTAGCCAACCGACTGCATTTTGGATCTTAAGAAAAATACAGTTCATCTCTCCACGGGAACATCTTTTTAAAAAAAAAAAAAAATCACTTAAAATTCTTTTCCTTATCTGTATTTACTTAATTTGCTTATTAGCTGTATTTGTTGTAATTGTCATTTGCTAATTTAAACTTTCTCTAGTACCTCATCTTTGTGTGACTAGGGGAAAAAAAAAAACCAATTCCCTTAGCAAATCAGAGTTATATTTTGGCATCCTTACACCTTTCGCTCAAAAGTAAAACATTAACGTTAGGTGAAATGAGGCACGTTGCCTATTATGTTAATTATGGAGACAGATAACCATTAACATTATTAAAGCTCTTGCGAATGAATCAGGATTATAGAAAACAAATTATTTTCCCTTTTTGGCATATATTTCTATATTTTAAAAATACATAAGTGCCTTGTGGATGGGATTTGAAAAATAGATGCAACACTCTCAATTTTGTAAAGGTGCATACAGCTCTGACAAAATACAGGATTTCACTCTTTAGGATAATCTTCCTGAAATATTTGAACAGTTTTCTCCAGAAAATTTTAAATCTATTTTCAATTTGAAAAAAGATCTGGGGGGGCAAAATGGAGTTTTTATAGTTTTTAAAAAAAAAAAGTGGGACAATTCTTACCTAACCTATATTTTTAAGACTTTGAATCTAGTATCTGTTGCTTGTACCAGAAAAGACATAGAAGAATATTTGAAACACAATAAAATCCCCCAAAGTTATAGTGGAGGTGTTTTCTCAGGGAGATTAGAAATATTGGTGTAAGTAGCACATATCCTACAAACGAGTAGGACGTTTCTCTTCATTGTACACCTGGTATTAGCATTAAATGCATTCGGACCAGCAGGACTGCCACAAAGCCTCTGAGGAGATGCGAGGGGTACAAAGCTGAGCAGCTCTGAATTTGGCCTCTGCCATTTGGGAAACCCTCCCCTCCCTGACCTGTGTCAAGGCATGAAGATTTGGTGGGGCATGTGAGGATTTGGCAGTGTCCATAAGGTCCTGCTGACTTGGTGTCACATAGCTGCTGTCCCAGGCTGGCCATGGTCCTACATAGGAGTCATTTTCCATGGGATGGTGAGACCAGAAAAGCACAAGTTTGGAGAAATTTTTGGGTTTTATTAGGCATTTCTTCAGCACACCCCTCTTTTTGCTTTTCCTAAGTTTTGGCTCTTACTGATCAGAGATACTGTAGTCGACAAGAAGCAGGAACTTCAAAACCACCAGCAACCTGTGACAGGTCTCACCTTGAGGAAAGGGAGCAATTCCAAAGGACGATATCTTAACTAGTAGTTGCTTACAAGCTCCACTTTTTTTTTTGGGGGGGGAGGGTGGTGTGGACAAGAGGGAACTTGTTTACAGCCTAGCTACAGGCTTAGCTTTCTCTTCCTAAAGCTCATGGAAGACTCACAAATATTCTTGGTTTAGAGCTTTCCTTTGACTTTGCATTGAAGGAAATGAAGCAATTTTGGGAAGGCACCAAAGGGTTTTGGGTAACAAAATCAAACAAAGCGACAGAAGCCCAGAGCTCTCCAGCTTCTGCCAGCACACTAATACTTGTGTCTGCCTTTGCCCACAGCCTGCTATTTCAGAGGAAATCTGATTTTTGCAGGGATAGCTGCTAATCTTCTCAGGCCTAACATTATTATATAGAAGATGCTCATATACATTCCTCTAGTGTTGTGCCTTCCTCTTCTGCTTTGCTTTCAGGAATTCAGGCATTTGTGGTGAACACATGGTGTTTGGTTTAAGGAGTACTTAGCAAAGTCAAATCACGCCTTTCAAAGCTGAAAAACCAAAGCTAGACTCCCAAATCCATGTTTAGGCTGCTGCTTATGTTGGCTGGTTTTCAAGAGTATGGAGAAGCCTTTGGCTTCAGTGGTGGCTGCTGAACGCAAAACACTGTAAGAAGTCAGGCGTCTCCTTTCAGAAATGTGGATGCTTGTTTCAGACAATTTTGGCAGAATGAATGTGACAATGACGCTTCTGTATAGACTTAAAACAGAATCAAAGTTTTCCTTAAATCAGAATAGGGAAAGTATCAGAAAATTATATGCAAATGTAATATAGAAAATAACATATTAAAGTGAAGCCTAAGCTGTAGGTTTTGCATAACTGGAATTTGGAGTATCATGCTGAAATATTGGAAAAATCTTGTATTTGTCCCTTCAACGTGCTTGTCTTCATACATGGAATTTAGTATGTTTTCCTGTGTCTGAAGACTGCATTGTGTGATTACCTCAGGTTTCCAAGGGAAAACCTGTGCTTCTTGCTGGAAAGTCCTGTATCTTGTTTGTGCATTTTGAAAGGATAAAATAATACCAACATTTACATTTTTTACAAGGAAAAGTATAGCTGTCTCTGTGTGTACTGTGGAACAAAGGATTTATTGTGCCTTTTTTTCCCTAATAAGTTGACAGATAAATCACATATTCTCTTGTACTCTGTTTCCTGTCTTCCTGTAAAATGTTGGTTTTGTAGGCACATGTAATGTTTGTTTAGTGTGCAGAAGGCAGGTGAGAGAGGAGAAAACTGACAAGACATTGAATGTTTTAGACAGTTGTTCTGTATAGCTATGTTACTACAAAAGGGGAGATTATCTTGACGTGCTGGTTTGATTTTAAATAGTAGTAGGTGTTTCGTAAAAGGCAGTGGGCATATAATGTTTAAATGGAACTGGACTAAAGCAAACACAGGCTTTCTCCTTTGACAAGCTTAGTCTCATTAGCGTAAATTACCTAGTACTGAACTCCCTGTTTCTATGATTAGACTGCTATTGGGATCCAACCTAATTAGTTTAAAGCTGGCTGGGGTATCTCTACACAGCACTGTTATTTCTGTGCTGCTGTGGAGGCATAGTCTACAGTCTTCATTTGAAATCTATTAAAGTCAAAGCAGCTCTTTCTGTTGGTTGAATTAGCTTTGCATCAGGCTGAAAACATGTCGAGTACTGTACAGAAAACAGAGAGAGCCCAGCAATGTGGTGCAGGCCTAGCATGTCTACTGGGATATAGTGCTGCAGAGAGGGTGCCGAGAATGCAGGCACAGGGTGGCATGGGGACAGCTTGCTGAGGGCCCCGGCTACGCAGCTGGTGGTCTTGCTTATAATGGAAACATACAGCGAGGAGAGGGGGAGAAATCAGAGCATCAGAGAGATGAGAGAAGACTTCTAAGGAGTTTTTGCCAGTGGTGGGAGACACTTGGCTTTCGTATGGAGGAGGGCAGAAGGGCAGTCTGGCACAGCTGAAGCAGCACCCGGTGGAGAAGTGTTCAGACAGTGTTTCTGGGAGAGGCAGGCAAGCAAAGGCAGGGCTGACAGCATGCCATAAACGGCACTACAGAGAACAGTCAAAGGCGGTAGAAGCTTGGTGGGGGAGTAGACAGCACAACCAATCTGGTGGTAAATATAAAGCTCGCTCTTTTCCCAGCGCATGAAATGATTTGCTGCAACCAACATACTCTTTAAAGAAATACAACTTGACAAGAGTGGGGGAGCAGCAGGTGAGCCCCAGGGGCTGGAACAGACAGTTGCTTTTCAGACTGGTGGAGACATGAACATGCTAAGGGGTGATACACTTCTAAAAAAAAAATCTGAAAAAGCATAGCAAGCATATTTTAGGGCAGGATGGAATGTTTGCTCAATTAACTAGTCAAAACAGGATTTCTTTGTGTTTCTCACAGCGCTGCGAAGGGAACTCCCTTTATGAGAATCAAATTCTTTGCTTGTATCTTCAGTACCCAACATAGACCATCTTCAGGAGCTTTACTAGTGTTAGCTGATCCTCTTCTCTGTTGTGGAGTAAAGGAGCTTTGCTTTCTCCTGCCCTGACTGGATGCAGAAACAATAGGGGTGAAATTAAGACAAGTTGCTCAAAACCTCCGGAGGACTTGCTGTCACAGGAACCATCACAATTCTGTTCTGCTCATGTACGTAGGACCATCGATTAGAAGGAATCACCTTTTCATCAAGGCTTGCCTGCTGCCACCCTGTCGTAGTTATGTCTGGGAAGTCCAGAATGGTCTTCACAACGCTGACTCCACGTGCTTCTACAAACCACAGGTTGCAAAACACACCCTATAACAAACTTAAAACTATTACTCTTATGTAATAAGATCAAAAGCTGCGAACTGCCCTGTCCCACTGGAAGAGATCTGGAGTAAGAGCGTTATTCTGCTCTTAGATCCTCACATTAACATGGAACTTGTTAAGTGACATTCCCAGATTATCCGGAAAGCAAACTACGAACTACAGTACATAGGAAGACAAAACATTTTTTGTCATGTTCCTTAAGAATCTGATCTGAATTAAAAGCTTCCCTGATTTTGCCTAATCCTTTGCATCAAAGATGTTTAATACCATAAAGAGCATGAATACCCTGGCTACACCTAATGTTTGCTACTTCAGGGAAAAGACATCAGTTTTCCCTCTTCCACTACGAGTCCTAAAAAGTCAAGTTATATGTAAAAGGGAGAAATACAGTTTCCTAGCCTACTTTGAACAACAGAAGTACAGCACAAACACGGTGCAACAAGCACAATCTCCTTAAGATTAAAACAGCACATTCAAATCAGACAAGAACAAACTAAGCAAACCAACCTCCCTCAGCCTGTCACTTGGTCTCTTGTATTGATACTTGACATTGTCTCAAAACTCTTTTCTGAATCCTCTCTCTTTTTTATTTTCTTCTCGAATTAAGGATATCAGAACCATGGTATTTTTTTCAGGGTTTACACCAACAGAATATGCAGCAAGAATGTACCATCTCTGCTTTTACTTGGTGTTCCCGCTTAGCAGCCTGGGGATTGGGTTAGTCCTTTTGGCCGTAGTGTTTCATGTGGTTGATTCCTGCTTCTCCTGCGCACCACCCCATCGTGGAGGGAGTTATGGCCTGCAGTTCTCAGGCCAAATATAGACTTACATCTTGTGCATACATATTGTACATACAGTGCACACAGCCACTTGACCAAGCAATTGCTTTGTGTCAGAGCCCTGCTGTTATTTCCATTTACCTTTCTCAAATAGATGTATCATCTGTGGATTTAATATCCAAACAGTTTATATTTTTTCCAGTTTACAGGTAAAGATACTAAACAACTCGGTGTCAAGAACCAACCCTGTGCGACACCATTAAAAATACAGTCAATTAACAATGAGTCTCCATTTACAATTGTATTGGTGTATCCATCAGTTAAGTGGCTAGAAGGACTGAACTCCAGTCAGGTTAGTGGCAGTGGCTGTTACTGCTACAGCTGCACCATTGCTGGAAGTCAGTTTAGCTGTTTGCTTCTCACCTTTGTGAAGATCTTCCTCCTTGTTACCAGCTGCATTACGAAATCTGTTGCTTCTTGCGGTAAGGAACAAGTAGGATGAGAGCGAAGACCTACTCTCTGTGAGGCTGACCCATCTTCGTGGCCTCTCAAAAGGGGTAAGGTCAAAAGAACCAGTCTAGTGCAAGTGCTGTGCCTGCCTTGGCTTGGCGAGGCACAACCACTTCTGCTTGGTGCCTGGGATAGCCTGAATCAGCTGTTTCACTCCTGATTGCTGAGCACTGGTAATGGACTACTGTGTTCCTTTGGCTCAGGCTGTTTGCAGGGTCCTTAACAGGCAGGTGAAGTGTTTTTCCCCAGCCAGGTCACCTAGCCTGTCTGTCAATGTATAATTAGCACACTGCTGAAGATGTGAATCTCCTCAGTGCCCAGGGAAGAGCTGTGGACTGATGAATGCAAAACAATACTGTGCTTTACGTCCATTTGCGTATCACCTTCAATGCACAAGAGACCTCAAGAGAATAAATACTGGTTTCCTCCAGAGGGGCCCATGCCACATAATGCAGATCTAGGCTGTGTAACTGAGGCGACTTGTTCTGGACTATTCATTGACTTGCTGTAGAGAAGAGCAGCTTGTATGTCAGGTGCAGGGTCAAGGCCAGGAAGCCCTAGAAACCCGAGCCTTTAGGGACTGTGGTGTGACCAAATTGGGTTACTGCTCTCCTGCAGCCTGTAATAAGCCATTTAATCCCCTTATACCTTGCTTTACCCTTGTGTTTCCCTATGCTTATAGAGCTGACAGTAGACAGAAAAAAGGATGGGATGATACAATACTGTGGTATGTTTTAAAAGCTGAAAGTAGATGGAAAAAATGATGAGATGATGCAATACCACTGCAATGAGGACAATACCTAAAAACAGATGTTACCTTCTTTGTTAACCATCTATTGAAGCCTGTACTCTGGAACTGAGGTTTTCGCCTTATTCCTGCTGTACCACAATGAACAGGATACTTGGGAAACAGGAGACTGAGCTAGAGTGGATCCTGAAACTGAGGGCTGACCTGTACAGTTACATACTCATTATAGTCCTCAGATCTGAGGCCTGTAACCGTATTTATATATGGTTATAATTTATATGTAGTCCTGCCACATTTCTAAAACAACTGAAGCTACTGCTGACTAGAACCAAGTCCAGATTGTTATCGATGCCATCTGAAACTGTGAGGCTGAGTGGTGGCTGCTGACTGACAAGGTGATAGCATTGTTGCTCTAGTGATTGCACATTAGTAAAGAAACAGAAACATTTTTGGTGTAATTTTTGTCTGCAGAAAGTCCAGACATTACAGCATAGTTCGATGACTGGCCTGGGATGTGCAGAACCCCTTGCTTGTCTTGTTTTTTGTTGGGTTTTTTGGATTTTTTTTCTCAGCAATGGGGCTTTTGACTTTACATTAGAATCATAGAATGGTAGAGGTTGGAAGGGACCTCTAGAGATCATCTAGTCCAACCCCCAAATGAAATTAATGAAAACATGGGTGTGTTTGCCAAGAGAAGCGAACAAAATGGAGTATGAGAACAAAGAGCCTGCAGCAGGCTGGCAGGGTAGGTGTTTTCCTTTGCTTACATAGCAGCAAACAAAAACACGTGTGCCTATGGCCAGAGTCTGATTTTGAGTGCTTGCAGAGGGCACATAGGGAATGGTGATGGGGCAGTCAGCCTACAAGTACTTTGTGAATCCCATTTTTTTCCATTTAGTTTAATTCTGTCCTTGTATCCTTAGGACTGTAGCAGCCACAGCTGTTTGATATGTGTGCAATCATAGGCCTTGTTAATGCTGGTGAGTAAGGTAAATGCTTTCTTTCATAGCAAGCAGAAAAATAAATGAAAAGCCTTTTCTAGAGTCATAGCAGAAAGCAATAGGGAGCTGTAGTCAAGCTAGGGGGTTGCTGGAGACTTTCGCTGGGAGTGGTGGAAAGCCTACAGGGGTCAGGGACTGCCAAGCTGCAGCTGTGTGGGTGGGTGTGCACAGCAGGGGAAGCAAAGGCAGGAGGTAACGGAAGAGGTTCCGGGCAGAGAGACAGGATTTCCTGAGACACAGGCCTAACTAAAAAGGTGTACTTGGGATTTGTAAGGTAAGCAACTGTTTGTTGTTATGAGCACCAAGTGTGTATATCAGAGGAGTATGTTCCCTTTAAATAAGGAGAGTTGCAGCGAAGAAACACCCTATCTCCATTTTCAGCTTGTTACTGGCACAGCCCAGTACTGAGTGGTTAAAGACAGACCAAAAACATATAGGCAAAATTAACTTTTGTAGATTGAAATTTCTTCAGGCAACACAGACATTTTAGAAAGTAAACAATTAAGCAATTGACTGTTTTGGGGTTGTTTTGGGGCTTTTTTCCAGAGAAAAAGATCATGTAGAACCAGCAATTATTTTGATTTTCTGATCTCACAGATAAGCATGGTTGGTCCTTCTCTCTGCTGCACCTAAACGCACCTCATGTGTGCAGTTACGTAACCTGGCCTAGCCTTAATTCATTAAAAAGTGAGAGTTCCCATTCAATAGTTCCCATTCAAAATTTCCC
The DNA here is from genome assembly GCA_013398225.1 of Steatornis caripensis. NCBI lineage: Eukaryota > Metazoa > Chordata > Aves > Caprimulgiformes > Steatornithidae > Steatornis > Steatornis caripensis. The sequence continues at coordinate 1,379,994 of VZSC01047435.1, forward strand.
AAAGTCCGTTAGCTTTTCTTAATATACTTGTTCTTTAATTTATAAGAACACCATTCTAATAGTGCTGTCTGAAGGCATAAAAAAAACTTATTTATGGTCTTTGTTTTGGCTTCACTTGAGTATTCCAATTTTTAGATATAATTTCACTAAGGGAAATAGTGGCTGCTAGTTGTGGCCACTTGAAAGTTGCTCTGTATGTTGCCCAAGAAATATTACGTTGTTCCTTTGATTGAGTAGAACCCTTTGGACTAACCTGAGTTTGAAAGGTTTTTTCACTGGTTGTAATATGTTTTCATTTCTTTCTGGTTCGCATTCCTTCTGACACTGTCCTGGCTACCTTTATAGGCATCTGAACAGTTACTCTGTTTTCAGATACAAAGAACAATAGCACCTCAAGCGCAGTGAAAATACCAAATATTGATTTGTCCCTTGAATGCCAGAAAAGCTCAGCAGGAGATATACAAAATATTTCTGAAAAACGATAGCTTATCACCTGGAGATTGCTGTCTACTATTACAAAGACTTGCTTGGGGGCTCCAGTGACCTCCAGCCTTCAGCTGTTTGTGTCTCTTCCAAGGCAAAGAGAAAAAAATCTCAACCCTCTCCACATTGTTTGCATTCACCTCACTTCTGTGTCTTTCACCGAAGTTTAGAGTTGCACTGAAATACATCAGCTGCAGCGATGGAACAGCATCAAAATTTCACAGCAGTGGTAGAACCTGATGCATGAGCTGCTTTCTGAGTAAAGATTTGTCTCGCTTGTTTACACCCTTGCAAATATCCCTATAACTTAATCAAGTGGGGTGACTCTTGCTGTATAATGTTACTGGATTCCTGTTTAAAACCGAGCTGCACCTGAATGCTAATTTGCACTGCGTGCTCTCATGTGCTAATTATTTCCCTGTTAAAAACATGCTTGCCTTACCGTGGAGATACCAGAAATGTAAATGCTGCTTTTCCAGTCAAATTTGGTCCCATGGGGACAATGAGGGTTTCTGGTTTTTCTCCCTGGCTTGTAGGGTGGCAGTGGTGATACACCACTGCTGAGAGGGGCACTTGCAGCATCTTGGGCTGCCAGAGCAAGCTCAGGGAGCTGGAAGAGTCACTGTAATCTCCAGAGTCATCCTTTTTGGAGAAATAGAGACTACTGTTTTGGCCTTTGCTGCTGCTTCTGGACAGTTCGTGTGTGGTCCCAGCAGCCCATTTCCCCAGTTCTTGGGGCTCTATCCCCAGTGTTTCCCAGAGCAGGAGTGGATCTGGGCTAATGATCTCTAGTCAGAAAATGAAAAGTATGGTGCTTGGGTGAATGACTAAGGAGCACTTGAACCCTGAGCTTGTGGTAGAAGGTGAAAGAAGAAGTGATCTCTCAATGGTGAATCTGCCATGTAATAAAGTGTGCTTGAGAATGCCCAGACCAGACAGTCCTTTAGGACCATGCTTGCAAGACTCCAATCTTAAGTGCAATGTCCCTGCATGCTTTGGAAACACGTGGTACAGTGCTGAGGTGGCAGTGCCACTCCGTGGCGTCACACAGGTTTTCTGTCATGCCTTCACTTTTTTTCTTTGTTGTGGCCATGAGGTAGTAGTGAGAGACAGTACCTCTCAGTTCCCTGTTTTACCTTCATAATCTGGGTGATAACTGTTATAACAGTTCACCAGACATTAAATTCAGCTGGAATGGCTAAATTTAAGTTTTGTATGGGTACATGGTGGTGCTCGGTCTGTGTTTGTGTGCCTGGTTGGGGAATGGAGTAGGAGCTGTTGCCAAACCTTGGCTGTCCTAGAAGGCTTTTGGATTAAGAAAAAAACATTCTTTATTTTCTCCTGGGAAGAGATATGAGGTAGAAGCTTCTAATCTAACAACTGAAAATTTAAAGTGTGCCTGTTCCTTGTCTCACTCGTAGGAAAGGGGTGATACTCTTGGTCTTCCTTTTTTTCTGGGGAGAAAATCGGTGGAAGGCAGTATTTGGGATGGGGTAGGTGCAGCTCTCCGCTTGGTAGGGAAGCCTACCCGATGAGCAGAGGGAGAAACAAGAGCTGAGCACAGTTGAACTGGGTTCCTTACATGCTTGCAAAACTTTAAACATACTGACACAGAAGGTAGGCTTGAGCAAGCAAAATGGTTAGTCTCCATGTACAGCATAAATGCATACTTTTTAAAAAAAAAAAACTCCCAAGGTTAGACGTGTTATGTATCAATGTATATTGCATTGTAAATCTCTTCCAATCCAGTTGACTTTTTATGCTCTCCTGCTCAGTATGCTGTAGCTACGTTCACATTCAAGGTGACATCTCTATTCTGTTGCCTTTAGTACAGAATTAGGTATCTTGTGGTTCTTTTAAAATGCCACATCAGTTACTATCACAACCGAGGCTTCATCATGTTGTTGTGGTTTGGCTTATTCAGTCCACTTCAATACACTCATTGCTCATACTTGTGTTCTCAGGACTTCACTAATGTTCACTGAAATTGTTAGTCTGAATTAGCCATCTATGTCAAACATGGGGTCATATTCATCCCTACTGTGATCCACAAAAAATGAATGGAAAACCAAAGCTGAGCTTATCTCAGTATGGCTGTAGTCTGCCACTTAGGAAAGGGGTTTTTTTGAATATTGTGGAAAGAGGGTGGTTAAAACAGCTGCTGGAGTGCCTACTGCAATTTTCTAAACTTAAAATTAAAAAGCAAACAAACCAATGCCCAGGGCTTCAAGTCTCTCTCTCTCTTTTTTAAAAAACCCACAAAAATTACATATTCCCTTGTGGTTACTAACTCCTGTGGTAATTTAATTTCACTCTTACTTTTACATTTCTTATAATTTGTTTTCCTCTGCTATACAAAAATGATCAGGCCTTGAGTAAATTGCTCTGAGAATTAAAATATTTTTTTCTTTCTGTTTTACAATAGAGGGAGCTCTAAAGAAACTTATCTTTCCATAGAAAGAGTAAACAGACTGCATCTTCAAAAGTGCTTGAGAAAATAGCAAGATCAACGTGCATGCCCCTTCTTATGGGTATACATGTGCACATTTGTGTTTCAAAGTGAAGTTAGGCCAGTCTTGAGTTCTCTGCCACAAGTGAGTTTTCATTGATTGCTGTGTAGAGGCTAATCAGTAGTTTTGTCTTGCTTGATGGGAGTCACTCTGGACAACTCATTTTACAGTACTTCTCTGAGGATGCCTGAGGGCTCTGCTCCTGGTACCGCTGTACCAGGGAGCTAGGTGGTCTTCCTTAAAGGAGATTTACAGCAGAACATATATATGAGGATGGGTGTTTCTATCTGAGGGAGTGCTGGACCTGCAACTTTAATAGAAAGGTTAGAAATTACGCGCTGTGAGGTTGGTAGTGACAAGTGGACTAGTTACAATAAACTGTAGTGGCAACGATGCTGAGGTGTTCCTGTGTGGAAAAGCAGACCAGTGGAGTGGTTATGTTGCTGCTTGGAATGTGGAGTCTCTGCCCCTGCGGCTTTGAACATCTTGTTTAGCCATCCTCTTCCCTGTGTACCAAATGCATATGAAAGGGCTCTCATACTTTAAATATAGTACCAGCCTGGCTCCTAATGCATTTCTGAGCGTGTAAGTGCTATGTGTAAAGACTGTGTCTGGTTTTATCAAAACCGTGTGTTGACAATATGTACTTGATATCTAGCAGGGACCTATGGATTTTTTTTTTTTAACTGTATTTGTATATGCAGCATCTGGAAGCACAAGACCAAGTTCTTCCAAAAATTATTTTGATTTACACTTTTGGAAGGAAAAAAGCATAACATTTGTTAAATTGGCAGTGCAAATATGCATTTGGGTATGTTATTAATGCTTTTTCCGATTTTTTTTTTTCTTCAAGCACACAAGGAAACAGATTTGAGAAAAATGACAAATGCCATCCAGCCTTGCTACAGCCTTAACTTTTAGAAGCAGCAGGGTGTTGTTTATGGACTCAGTATGCCTTTGTTTTCATAAGATCATCTTTGCTGTATTCCTTGAGCCAAGGCTTTTTATTAGCAATCACATATTCATTATCTTTCAAAGTCCATTGTACTAAAATAAAATTACTCTTTTTTAAAAAAATAAAAAAAAATTTAAAACCCTGTTCCTTCCCCAGCTGACAAGTACTCTTTAAAGTATAACATGGTGCAGCAATCTGTACATCCTGCTGACTTGTTCATACTAGAAATCTTTCTCAGGAGTAAAATGGCAAACAAAGACTATATACTAAATTTTTGTTCTTGTAAGTTTTCATCTTTGGGCCAGCATGATGCTTATTTTCTGTGTTTTTTAAGTCTGCCAGCTCTTGACACAGCAGACATTGATGGTAAATGTTTGTCAGCTGGAAGGTGACTATACATCAACATAAAGAATTTCAGATGTGACCACTTTAGCTTTCTATTTTTGCCCTGTACAATTCTGTAGCATTTTAAAATATGGTCAGCTTTGTATATTGAATCATATGATTAAAGAATGCAAACTTCTATACTATTCAACTGAATTTGAGTTCTCCCCCCACAATGGTCAATGTAGAAGGCTTTTATTCTTTTCAAGTCAGGCTCTATGCAAGCATAGGTCAGACTGCAGACATAATGGTATTAACGTAAACACTGCTGGTAGAGATTGTTTTGCTTGTAAAGGATACAAGGTAGGTTGATTTAAAAACAAACAGTATTTTTTTTACTCAGGATAAACTGCATGTCTTGTCAGACATTTTGTCCGTTGTATCTCTATGTGCAAACTGCAGGAATGGGTCTTGTTTTGCGAAGAGGTATTTAATGAATGCTTGCTTCAAAGTTTCAGGAGTGTGCTGTACTTGCACAGTAGCAGCTCCAGAGCGCTGTTGAACCTGACACCTCACAGGGCGGAAACAGCAGGAAGGCTTTTTCTGTGATCCTTATCTGGCTAGCTATAATTATAAAAGCTTAGTTTGAGATAAAACTTGTACACCGCTGCTTGAAGTCTATTGAAATTGCTTTAGGTAATTCGATTTTGTCCTTAAAATATTGGTAGGCTCTTTAGTTCACACACACAATCAAAAACCCCAAAACTTTTGCTGAAAGACTGGCTATAGTTAAACAACATAAAATATGCATTGCAAGTAGGGCAATGACTGAGGCCTATATGAACAATTTGGAAAAGAGCAAAACCTGGTCCAGGTATGCGCAACCAGGCAGGAGAAGGAGGAAACATGTATCTGAGTGATGGGTTCAAGGGAGAAGGGCGGGCACAGCCTCTCACGCCCACCTCTCATCTTCTGCACCACTTACAGGAAAGCTCTAACTGCAAGATGTAGCGATGGGGGAATTTAAGACTCCCTAGTTTATCCTGAGGAAAGGCTTAGCCAAAAGAGGTTTTTGACTCAGCTAATAAGCTGTTGTGACTGTGACACATGACATCTACTCCATATTTTAAATTCACTGCTCTATTGTGCTCAACTGACTTTCAGTTTAATAACACAGAGCTGTTAAGGAGGGAGCAGTGGTACAAGAACTTCAATGAGAGGATAATTTGAAATAGGTCTACAGACATCTGTCTGACTATGCAAAACTGTTGTCTGTCCTGGAGCAGTGTACTCGTATACAGTTATTTGTATCGTTTATAATAACTATTCAGTTCTTATAGCCACAAGCTTATCAGCAGGCTTTCAGACAATATTTTTAAAAACGCATAATAATGAATCCCAGTTGGCAAGGAATCTTTTCTTTTAACCTTTTAAACTATTTCTTTTCAAGACCACAACAACGTACAGCTTTGCAGAAATGTCAGGTTTGAACAAAGTCCATGTTCTTTGAACAAAAAACCTCCTTCAATACTAGAAAATAAGAGTAGGCAGAAATCTGTTCCAAGTAGCGTGTTTCAAATTTCAATTTGCTGCCAAGGGCAAATGGAGACACCAGGACGGTGCCTGTGCCCTCGTTTTGGCTGGTTTGCATCACCTGAGCATTGTCTAGCTCTCTCGTAGCTGTGCTCTGCCAGTGCCAGGCTGGGGGCTATGCTGGAGCACACATCTTCCTCTGCCTAAGTTAGCCTGACCCAAGAATAAAACCTGGCTTGTTCTCTGTGTTGCTTTTCTTCTAGTAGATGTTTGAGAATATGGTTATGCTTTTCATAAAAGTCAAATGTGTAACCGCAGGCTTTCTCAGATACTGCAGTGTATTTGTGGAACGTAGGCCCTTGTAAATAGCTATTATACAGCAGAATACAATTGCATTTTGCATACATGATCTAGGGTGTTAGGTGCTTTTTTTTAAATCAGGCTGATACTGAGAATATGCCTTTCATATTTAAATATTAATGCTGTCTTTATTTTTTAAATGCGAGTAGCTAATGCTATTTGTATTTGCCGACAATACCCATGAACATCAGTTGGCCTAATTCTTGCTTTCACAAATTTGCTATTAACATGAGCATATAGCTAATTTAAAATACCCGGATAAGAATCCTTCAGTGTAATTGATAAACTCACATTCATACTTGTTGCACACTGCTTTCACAAAATCAGTCGGTATGCAATACAAATGCAAAAAGCTATCCTGCTTAATAAATTTTTATACTGAAAGTATGAAATTTTCATATAGAAAAAGGTTGTTTAAGAATCACAGTTGTTGTGATGATGGGAGGAGGAGAGCAGGATGAGAGGGCTCTGCGACTATGGGCGAGCTCCTCTGCTCTAGGAAGTGGATGTCAGGTGTTGAGTGTGGGAGTAGGGTCTACAATCTAGGGTCTACAAACCCCATCCCACAGCTATGATCAAGGCCAGCTCTGATATGGTGCAGCTGTGTAACCCTGGATCAGGCTGGTGTGAAAAAAAGCTGTGAGAAGGCTTGTCGGGGGCTTTCTCCCTTATTTCAGGAGTCACATTTAAGTTCAGTTCTCTGCCTGAGCTACACTGTATGTGTACCTGTACCTGGCTGTGTGCTTTGCTGACCCTGACCTTGCCTTGGTTTGGCTTCCTGGCTTGACCTTGGACCTGCCTCATCACTGCAGACTTGTCTGGTGAGTGCAGGACTCTGCCTGACCCCAGTTAATGCCACTGGACCTGCTTCGCTTGCTCAGAGACTGTGGGACTGTGTTGCTTGCTTGTGAGGTTGCTGCCTGTCTTGCTTTGCCCCTGGCTCCCAGATCACTTCCATGGGTAGAGGGCTTGTTGCTCCCAGGTATGATTTTTTTTTTTTTAAAATCTCTGTTGAGGTTAAATTGTTGTCCTCTTGGTCTGAATATCTATGAGAATGGACAAGTTTGCTTGGGAGCATGGACTTGTGGAAATATGTGAAGAGGAATTATTCTGATGGGGTATTGATTTGATAATTTAAAAAATTGTACTGATCTGTGTTCGTGGATGGTGCTTTATGTCAAAAAGGTAACTGCTGTGTGTTTTGATGACACTAAAAAACAAAACCAAGGTATGTAATTGATGATTACACTGTAAATTCTTTGGACAAGAATCTGAATCTGTCTTATAATCTAAGAGAAGGAGACTATATTGTATTGTCATTTTTGTTGACTTAGTGGCTTGAAAATTCAGAGGTGAAAAAGGACAAATTGGCACTGATAAATATTTCTATTGCAAATTTCCTAACTAAGAAATTTTGCACTTAATAGGTTGCTTGCCATTATGCATAGAGTACATCATCCTCAGCTATGCAAGTCAATGAGCTAATGTTGCCCCTCCCTATGGGGTGCCTTAACCAGGTTCATGTGTGCAAAGCATCCAATTTTAAAGATTGTGATAAAGTATTAAGACGGTAATGAGAATTTGGTGTAAGATCAAAAATAATCTGTTAAATCTTGAGGAATAACATAGTGCTTACTGTCCCCTAAATACAGCTCATTATTTGATAGCTGGTAACTAATTCTTTCATAAGAAGCAATTCTGAAATAAAAGGATACTTTGATGGTAAAAAAATCGCACGCTCTGGGTCAAAGATCTTCCTCAGCTGTGACTCTGGCTTGTTGCTTGTGGTACCTTCTTTGGCGGAATAGGCTAGAGGAAGAAAAGATTCTTCGTTGCATGCCAAGCTGAAGCCTGGCAGAGCTGCTCTGTGCTCCTCCACACAGTGCTGCTTCTTGAGCTGAGCTTTCCACCCCCCTCTCTCTGGAGGGCTGCCTGTTGGCTAGGGCGGTGGTGGGGGACCTGTGTTGTCTGCTCATCCACAGGGCACGGTGTTTGAGTCAATGGCTAAAGGAGGATGTCAGGACCCAACAGCCACAGTCCTGGATGGAGGGTCCAAACCTCATTTAGCAGTTGAAACAGATGCTGCTCCTGATGCTTGTCATCACCCCTTCCCAGCTGGCCCAGAGCTTCTCTTGCCCATCTGACCTTCCATGCTGGAGACCCTTTCTCCAAGGCTGCCTCAGTGCTTTCTGTTGACTCCTCTGCTCTTTGCCTGGTTGCTCTGGGGTTCTGGGTCTGGGACGAAGCTTCTGCAGGACTTTGAGAGCCTCTTGGGTGCCACTGTGCCGCACTCATGGCTGTGGACATCGGGCCAGCCCAGGTGCTGCCCTTGCCCTGCACTGGGCTGTACCTTGCCTGCAGAAACCCTTTTGTTCTGCAGTTGTAAAGCAACTAGCGTGATGGAGACCATTACAGGACCTAAGGAAGTAACTACAATATGCATAATAATAATAGTAGATTCACTGTATTGGAGGCTGCTCTTAATTTTCAGCTTTGACAGTCATTATTAAAGGACCAGACAGGTTTTAGAAAGGGAAAGGGTGAGTGTAAACATTACTTCATATTTTTGCTATGAGTACTTGGTGGAGCTCTGCTCCCCCTTATTTTTATTTTTTCTTTTTACTTAAGAAAAGAGGAGTGTTTTCTCTTTGTGAATAGGTATAAACTACCAGCTTGTGCCAAGATGCCTGGTATTTGGCCTCCTCACATGCTTGCAGGACATGGGTTGCATGTAAAGCAGGAGAAGTGTAGACAGTTGGGACAATGGTTATTGGGGAGTAATTGAAAGATCAAAAAGAAATCTCAGACACTGCAGGGAGACAAAGATTATAATGAAAATAAAGGCCAGGGAAGGTATAAGGGCAACACTTTGTAGGGCAGGAGAAGCATTGATTTTTATTTTTTTTCCCCAGGGACAAACACAGCCATGCAGCATTTCTTTGTTTCTTGGCAAGTACATACTTCTAGTGTAACAGGAGCATTGTGGTGGAGTTGTTTGGTAAGAACTTAGGTAAAAATCTATAGTGGTACTGTACCCTGACTCTTCCTGTCCTCTTCACCCCCTTCTCTTCCCTTTGTTTGATTCTTTGCAGGCAGACTGTTAGAGGAAAAAGAGCTAATGGCACCTAAATGGTTTTTATCCCTCTGTATGAATCTCCTTGTTTAAATTATTATTAGAAATCCAGATAACTGTTTCTTAAATAGCTCGGGCTTGAGCTTGGTTTGAAACTTCACATTAAGCAAGTGAACAAAATCTCCTCTGTTTTGTGGCTTAATTCAATAAATATATGTTCCAGTTTGCCTGTTGCCCTGTGATGTGCTGCATTCCTTGGTCCGACTGAACAACTACTGCCTGGCAAGTTTTCAAGTTAGCTGGAGCTCATGCATTACACTCTCCTGCGACAGAAGTGGGAGGCGGGAGTAGGTCAGTGCCTTCGCTGTGGATCAGAGCAGTTTGAGCCTTGCTCTGGAGTAACTTGAACCTACCTCCCTGGATTCATTTGGTGGAAGGGTGCCTGGTTGCCTAAGGAGTCAGAAGCAACTGGAGCTGATACTAACCCGACTAGTTCTTCATTTATTGCAGAAAATGGTGCGGTTTTAATTGCATCATCACACACAGCCACGTAGACTAACACTGGACCTTTGTCTCTGAAGCAGAACGGCATGATCTGTTCTGTGTTAAATGGCTCTTACGAAGTATGAGAGTAATGTATGGCCCTAACATGGTGTCCTAATGATGCAGAGTGGGGAAGGCTGACTCAGTGGCTTAAAAGCTTTTAAAAATAATTGGAACTTGAAATATAATTGAAGGTGGGGAATTCATCTATGCATGGATCAGGTATTCCACTGATGTTAAGGGACCTTTGTCCATCTCTAACACTACAAATTTACTTTGAAGATGAGATTTAGCTAACTTACTAATTCCTAAATAGAAAAACATCTTCAGAAATCTTAGAATTCTGTAATAATTTCTTAACAGAATTCTGCCACCCACCCACCTGCCCCCCCGCCGCCAAGTGAGCTTATACATTAGCAAAACTTTCCAGGAAAGTAAATAATCTTTTCCTTCAGAAGAATATAACTTTAGAAACCCTAATTATTGTTTGAAATATTTCAATTTTAAAGGTCTGTTTCTTGTTATTGAACATTCCTTTACACCACTTCTTAGGAAGAATGCATAGCAGTATGTCATATCAGATTCTGTCCCAATGCAAAAGATTTCACAACTATTTTAAATAAAAATTAGTGCAAATGCAAACAAATCAAAATGACTCCCAAGTATATCTGAACAAGTGTTAATGTTTACAATTTTTTGCATAGAAATTATTAAATGTCTAAAACCTCAGGAGCATTTCACAGAATAACAATATGCCTAATGTTGGTACCTAAAAAAATTAAACTGCCATAACATAATACATGTTGTGCTGTACCAGTGACAGTTTGTGTTACAAGAAAAACCTAATGCAACACTGAAATCTCAAATTTTCACCCAGAACTTCCCATTCGTAGGAACCTTGAAAATTTTTTTTTGTTTCCTACTGAAAACAACCATCAATATTTTCTTTAAAAAATACAAACTCAAATTTTATGTAGGTTGTATTAATAAGCACAATAAAGATTTTTTAAAAAGAAACACCTGCCTTCTAAGAAAGCTTATAGAAGGCTCCAGGGAGACCTTTTATGACCTTTCAATACTTAAAGGGAGCTTATAAGAAAGATGAGGACTGACTTTTTAGTAGGGCTGTTGCAACAGGACAAAGGGTAATGGTTTTAAACTAAAAGAGAGTAGATTCAGACTAGATTCAAGGAATACATTTTTTACGATGAAGGTGGTGAAACACTGGCACAAGTTGCCCAGAGAGGTGGTAGATGCTCCATCCTTGGAAACATTCGAGATCAGGTTCGACGGGGCTCTGGGCAACCTGGTCTTGCTGAAGATGTCCCTGCTCACTGCAGGGAGGTTGGACTACATGGCCTTTAAAGGCCTTCTAACCAAACCATTCTGTGATTCTAAGAATTACGTTTGGAAAATGGGATGAGTTTTCTAAAAGATCTACAACCCTTATTTTGGACTTGTCTTTCATATGTGAATATGTGGTTGACTAATGAATTGGGCTTTTGGGGATAGAGAATAAGGACCGGCTGGTGTCCAGGTGTCACCAAGATATGTTATTTTTGTTTATTTTTTTCAAATAAGCTGTCACTAATGGGATACAGAACAGGACACACATTCAAGATCATCAAGATTTATTAGATTGCTGCTGTTCCCCACTCATTTCATTAACTCCGCTGGGTACATGCTCTAAGTCACATGAGGCAGAGGCTGAGTCCTTCCTCCCTTTTGGTATTTGGGCAAGATCCACCCCTGCCCAAGAGCAAGGAGGGGAATGAGACATCTTCAGGAAGTGTTTTGCCAGGGTGTTCCAATTCGGAGAGCCGCGTGCATTCTTGCGTGTGCTGACACACTGCCTTTGCCCTAATGGTCCAGGGAGGCTCCCATGTGTGCCAGCCCACTGAGGTTGACATCTGTTGGTGGGAAAGTCCTAGAAATTTTTTTTTTTTCAGAGATGAAATGGACAACTACTCAGAAAAGCCCAGCTTGATTAAGGCAGGCTGACACAGCACCAGGAAGTGGAGGTCATGGCTTGCTCCCTTGATGGAATTCTTTGAAGATACTGCTGTGAAGGAGATAGGAGGCATGAGCTATAAAGATGGCACCTAATGCTTGCGAAAGTGAATCTGAAAATGATGATGTGCTTAATCTGTGTTTCAAGACTGCCTTTTCTAATGCCTTTTTATAAAGCTGTATGTGCTACTCTGCATTTACAAAGTATGGCCAAAGCATCATTGATGAGGTCTTATAAAATGACTTAAATGGTGTGCTGTGAGTGAGTTTTGCCAGATTAATAGTGGCAAATACAGTCAAATATAGTGGCCTGATCATCAGAGTATGAAGATGCAACAGGACATAATCATTTGAAAGCTTCATACAGTAGAACTAATTTAAATTCCTTTTCATGCTTGTATCGACAAAAAGGAAATTCAGAGACAAGAATGAGAGATTAAAATACTACTCAGCAGAATGGTTGGTCCAGATTTTTATGTCTGAGTAAACAGATCAACCTCAGGTTCTTTTCTGAAAGACTTGGAGAAGCCTTAACCTCTGTAACACCATGCCTTCCTTTCCTATGGAGTCCAGCAGCTGCTTTGTGGGGCTTCACGTTCTGCAAATGGAAAGGGGGTCAGATCACAAGGGCAATGTCTGTGTACCGAAACTGACCCGCAGACGTGTATTCTGTCCTTGTTAGTCATGCAGACATGAGTAATGCTAGGTTGAGGTGATTCTTTTTGTATCATATTCCACCATTAATATCACTGAATGCTGAAGGACAGCCCACTGAGTCCAGGAGGAGAATGTAATACTCCTCCTCTACTTCCCAGAAGACTTATTTCTAATTTCTCAGCTTCACACATCTAGAGAATCTGGACTGAGTTTCAGTGCCTGCTGCACAGTAGGTCCTTAGTCATTTACAAGGGAAAGAGATGTGACCCTCAGTAGTGATGTGTGCTAATTCTGGCATCTTTGTGAATATGGTATTTACTGTTAAGGTTCTGCTGTTTTTCTTAACTGTTTATTTACTGTTAAAATAGTAAGATGACAAATTTGGGGAATACAAGCACATAGAACAAATTGTAGCCATAAGATGTCATTGTGTCTGTGATGGCATGAGATATGAAAAGCTCCCTGAGGGAGTGCTCAATGGGGACTGCTTGGCAGCTGGACTGACCAAAATGTGTGTTTTCTCCAGAGAAAATGTGGAAGATTCTAGGATATGATAAGGGGCAGGGTGGGGAGCAAAGAGTTAGATTAATACAACTGCCTCATCAGCATATCTCAGAAGAGAGAAGAAATGGTGGGGAAAATGAGGACAGGAATCTGTATTTCAGGTTTTCACCTACCACCAGGAACATGCAGCAGAGCTCTTCATTCAAATGCCTATTTGAATGCAGGATCCACGTGAAATGTGGAGTAATATCAAAGCTCTGGGGTTGTGTATGGTACTCATTTCAGTTGCTGGCAAGCTGTACAAGGGTGACAAAATGTGTAGTTCAACCTTTGCATTTAGGAAGTAATATAAAGGCTGTGTGAAAGCTGAGAGCTGAAACCGTCGATAGAAAGCACAGAATTCAGTCTGGACTGACTCCCTGTGCTTACACATTCTTTTTTGCATAAAACCTGCCAGTTCAGTATATGCAAACTAGACACATCTTTTACAACTATGGGTTTGATAAGGTCTAGCACAGGTGTTTGGGATGGGGTGGGTTGTTTGTTTTTTTGGATTTCCAAGGCATTATTTAGTCTTTTCCTACAGGAATCATGCCAGAATCAGGGTTTATGCCATTGTTATGTCAGTCCCCATATAACTTCTGAATTTTGGGTGAACTTCTAACCAAATTTGGTTGTTCTTAAATTGATGTGAAAATAGTTGGGGAGAAAGTGGAAAGGAACTTTGACTTTTTCTGAGGGAAAAGCTGTATTCATTAGAGAATCCTCTAAGGACTTCAATCTTGAGACGTAAAATCTATGAGAAATAATATTTTCTTTTGCTGCTCAAAGAACTATTTGTCTTAACAAGATCTTTAAAAAGTTACATTTAAAGAGAATTGTCTCTATGATTTTGAGGCTATTAGTCCCTTGTGCTATAAATGTTTATGTGCAAGACTAGTCTTGGCAGATCATTAGGCTCATTAATTTCTTCAAAGCTATTCCCTGTTAAGCCTGTGCATAAATGCTTGCAATACCAGGCCTTTGCTGAAACTACATAAATGCTGGAAAGAGCATTTTACTGCGGCTGGAATGAAATGTCTTCAGTGATGGTGTATCATGTCCTCCAGGATTTATGTTTTTTTATATGAAAAAGGAAAAATCGTAACGTTCAGCTTGCTCATGATACAGAGAACTGAGTGGATATCCTTTGTAAGTAGATTTACTGGCCCTCTGCTCCAGCATAGTACAGCTGGGAAAAACAAACTGGACAAATTAGATAAAGAAATTTTATTTTATGAATTATGGTAGTAGGGAAGTGCCTGCAAAGTGCAATTCTATTTGCGTAGTGGGTTTTTTTTTAAAAGATAAATGTTCTAAGGCTATTTACACAAGGGAACAGGAGCTGAATCAAATGTTTAAACAAAAAAAGGCAAAGCAGTTGCTCTTGATTATTTAAAAAATATGAAAAAATACCCCACTCTGATGTCAGACTGGCACTGTTTTTTAAGATTTAAAATTAGCATTGAACAGTCTGTTCTGGGAGCCCATGGTTTTATTACAACATTTTTTTTTCCACCGCAGTCAGCACTGGATTGACTAGCACTGTGCTCCTTGCTTCAAGTACTGCAGCTTTTCAGTCTGGAATGTAAAAGTAAAATGAACAACAGCAAGGAGGAATTATTAGGATTGTTTACAAATTTAGATTTGTGTGAGGGAGAAGAGATGTTGACAGTTACACTTTAAGAATCGGGCTACCGCAGCTGGATAAACATTTATCAGATATCTCAAGGCCTCTCTCTCGCTCTACCCCCGTGGCAGAGAATGAACCAAATGCAAGTCCACGCTAATCTGAAAAATAATAGAACAGCTTTCAACAAACCCTATTTATCTGTGAGGTCAAAAAGCCTCAGCCTAGTTACACTCCTAGATAGGCTCATCTTGACAACATAGTCATACTATCTAGGAGGCCAGGAGCTGTAGTGTTACAGACCACCCAGAATTATTGCTCCCACAAGGCAATGTTAATGGTGGTATGATTTCACTGCCTACAGACTTGAACTAACCTTTTATTAGCTCGAGTAGCCATGGGAAACGTACTGCATTGTTGTGTTTTATGGATCACTTTTGCTGCATGCTTTTTAGACACCAATAAAGCCATGTTGATCGATTAAAAAAGTAAAGAAAAACTCTAAGAAAAGAAATGAAGAAACAAGTTGGTATCAGCGTGCAGAGCTTAACCAAAGCTAGCTGTGACTAATAAATAGATTTTTATCTTCTTGGGCTTTGGTATGTTTGACACACCAGAATTCTGTCAAACTCCTTATAGAAGTAGAATATTTGATGTTTCTTATAGTAAAAGATAACAGTCTGTCCTCTAAAGTGAAAATGTGAATGCATCCCAAATGCAAAGGGCTCTCAGTTTTCTGAATCTGTAGACAAAACTTCGGGGGACTTCGAGCACGTCAGCAATGTAAGTCTGAGTGCAGTCTACAGGAAATAACTGCTTGTGAAAGCTTTACTGACCTTGTGTTGAGAAAAGATTGTAGAAATAACTTCCCATAAATCCATTCCAATTGCTGAATATTCTTCAAGTTGATGGACGGTCCCATATGTAAGTCTGTTAAAAAAAAAATAAAAATAAACAAAACCAAACCCCAAACAACCTTGAGAATGTTTTTGCAGAGGTTAGGTTTCTTTTCTTGCTTCCTCTCAAGTCAAAAGAAATTGTGCTGTAGGTTTGAATGGGAGCAGATTCGGCTTAAGAAATGACCAGCTCTCATGGGGAAAAGTTTGTATGCATGGAGATCCGTTTGTTTAAGTGCTAATTTGCATACTCAAGTATCCATTTGCATAAGGAAGCATATTTGGGCCCAACTGTTCATAAGTACCTCAAGGTGTGTGTAACTCTCCGTTACTGTTTGAAGTAGTCTGCTACCATCCAATTATAGCTGAAAAGTAACATGATTTCTTGTCTTCTCACCCTCCCAAGATCCCCCACGAATCAAACAAGGGAACTAAGAGTTCTGGAAACTATCGTGTTGCTTGCCTGGTAAATCTTTGATATATACAAACAGCTCGCAGATAATGTTATTTTTCTTGTTGTTACAGTCATGCAGACATGAGTAATGTTACCTGGTACGTTGAGATGAATCTTTTTATATCATGTTTGACTGTGGATAATTAATAGCAAATACTTTAATCAATGTGCTTTCTTTTTTGTGGGTTGTTGTGTTCGGATTTTTTTTTAGATGGTTATGGTTGATGGTTTGGGGTTTTCTTCAGTGCATTAGGATGTTGTGACTAACGTCTGTATGTTTGTGGTGTGTTTTGAGTGAGCGTTTTGTTTCATTGGACAGATTTTCAGTTCTGAACACTGAAGTCATATCTAGTACCAAATGGGAATGGTGCCATTATTGTCTTCCCAAGAAACTCCCAAACTTGTGACTGCAGTTCTACTCTTTGAGCTGTAATTTAGCATAAGCATATGTATTAGCAAAAATATCAGATTAAGCTGAATTCCTGTGAGGCTTTAATATGTCCTCCATGGCCACACCTGGTGTTGTGATCCCTAGTGTATGAACACTTGCCTTAAAATCTGCTTTCCAGTGATGATTAGCTCTGCTGTCTGGAAAATCACGTGTGGAGGAGGCAGGTAGTGCTCTGATGTTTCCCTCCCAGCTCCTTTGAGTGACACTGATGCCAAGAACTCTCAGATTTAAAACTCTTCATCACCTTCAGTAGTTATAAAGATGAATCATCGAATGGTTTGGGTTGGAAGGGACCTTTAAGATCACCCAGTTCCAACCGCTCTGCCATGCGCA
Source organism: Steatornis caripensis (assembly GCA_013398225.1). Lineage (NCBI taxonomy): Eukaryota > Metazoa > Chordata > Aves > Caprimulgiformes > Steatornithidae > Steatornis > Steatornis caripensis. The sequence continues at coordinate 1,396,749 of VZSC01047435.1, forward strand.
GGGACATCTTATGCTAGGCTGCGTTGCTCAAAGCTCCACTCAAGCTGGCCTTGAACGCTTCCAGGGAGGCCTCGTCCATGACTTCTCCGGGCAACCTGTTCTAGTGTTTCATCACCCTCACAGTAAAGAATTTCTTCCTAATATCTAATCTAAATCTACCTTTTTTTCAGTTTAAAACTGTTACCACTTGTCGTATCACTGCATGCCCGTGAAAAAGTCCCTCTCCGGATAACAGATATTGTACGCTTTTTGGTTTGAACCAACCTCTTGGAAATATAGATAGAGATAAATGTTAGCAATAATGCTTCTATATGGCTAGAAATGGGTTTCATTTATATTGGGATACTGTAAACTAAAGCTATCTTTCCACAGTCAGTGTTATCCACTTTGAACGCAGCAGCTCTTCTTGTTTACCATCTTGCTATATGTAAACCTTGTCATGGAAACAGAGATGTTTGTGTGATTTTTCTTTTTTCACTATATCGTGTTAGTCATAAATTTCTTTGGGAGTTTTTTTTTCTGTTTGTTTTGTAAACCACGGAGAAATGTCCCACTCCTTTTGTTTTTGTTGTTAATTCTATGTGCAGCGTGACAGGAGAATGAGGTGTCACAGAAACATCTCTTTCCATCTGAGTAGAAACATTTCACAGCCAGAAGAGCATGGGGTGTGGTGTGCCATTCTCAGCAACCTGAGTCATGTCGCCCAGGAGCAGGGCTCCTCTCCTCCCTTGATTTGGCAACGTGGTCCTTATCACGTCTATAAAAATTGGAATAAACTTGTGGTGCTTCTCCACAGATGGGGATGGTTTGGGCTGTGATGCAGTTCCTGGTCTGATGTTTAGAGAGAACTGTGAAGTCTTCCAATTTCATTTTCTGGATGAAGAGGGTCTTTTGCTGAAGAAAGTCCCACTTACTTGGACTGATTTGATAACTGGCCCAAGTGCTTACCTTTGAGTCAGGGCAGGCTGTGATGCTATGCCATCTACGTCTGCAGTGATGTGATCCCCCAGTATCATACAGAGCATTGTCTCTGGTTTCTTTTCTTTTTTGCCTGCCTCATCTCATCCAAGTTCTGGGTGCAGTGTCCTGCTTTGCTCACCTTGGCACAGCCACTGGCTGGAGGCACCTGAAACATCACGTATTTCCTATGAAGTCTTAGACCTAACCTCACTGCCCTTCGCAATACAGCTGAATCTTCCTGTGCAATTTGGGAATATCCAGTACAGCTGAATCCAGCAACCAACCTGTGAATTACTCCTCTATGTCTTATATTATCTATTTTGACGTCTCACCTGGAAAGCCATAAGAAGTATGTATGTTTTCCAGCTACCAGTGGTATTGTTCCGGATGTGGGTATTCTCTTCCAAAGGGAGAGTCTGATGTGCTCAGTCCCCAAAACACCAGGAAAATGTCACAGTGTGAGGTCTCCTAGTAATTTGAGTGCAGTTCTTGCATAGAGAGTGCAGTGGTGACATTGCATGTCCTGAGGTCTGAAACAAAACCCTTTAAGGTCTGTAATAGAAAGGCTAGTAAAAATACTCTAAGAGGTGAGAGGAATAAAATAATTACTGGGGTGTTTTTTCCCCCTTTTTGTTTTCTCTGAATCAGCCTAGTTTTTATCACTTTTTTCCTAATTTTCAAATAGGGCATAACTAGTAGAAAAGACGGTCATTCCAAAGGAAGTCACATATTTGAACTTGCAAAAAGATGTTTATTTATGATCCTAGGAAAGTCTTTGATAAATTCAGTGATTTTTTTTTTTTTTAAAGATAACTGTATTCTCATTACACTGACTGAGGAATATATTTCATGTTTTGAGGACTTACTAATGCTTTGCTGAAAGCTCTAAGTCTGTTTTTTACTTTGGAGTTACTCAGGTGGATTTTTGTGGTTAAAGCCCACGACTGGGAGGACAATCCTGTGTTGTGCGCTGAATGTAAGCAAGGAAGTAGCTGCTGCTTTCCCCCCTTGCACATGTTCGTTCCCACCCCTGGAAGAGCAGCTTATTTATCTCATGTCTTGAGGTTATACAAACGTGGTGTGTTTAACTGGGTTTTGCGTTGGTTGGTTGGTTTGTTTCTAATGGGGATGATAGAGCCCTTTGTTACAATTACCTGCTGCTGCTCTTGGTTTCTAATTTATCAAAGCAGTACGTGTCCAGAGATGAATCTCACCTCTGAGAGGTCTGAGTTTCTAAGAGGCAGTGCGTTTCTCTGTGCAATCGTCCCAAATAATGCAATGCCAGGCAAGAAGCACACCGATGTACAAGTGTACGTGATACTGCGGTATAAACATGTTGTGTTCTCTTCTTTTTGTGAAGCACCAATATGTCCTCAAGGAAGGGAATGTGCTGCACTGCTTCAGGTATTCAAGGATAATAAAGTCCTCACCTTAGGTTCTTAGAAATTAAATTGGGCAGTGTCCACCAGACACTTAAACATAGAGAGTGGGTTTTTTAATGTTCTACAAGTTAAATTTTTGTTTAAGTGAGATCTTGGACATTAAATTAAACCACTGTGCAACTGTAACTATATGAAGGAGTTACTTCTTGAAAAGAAAAAGATGCATCTACTCGTGTGAACTATTTTAGCTCTTTTCCCTCTGAAAACCAGGTTTGCCTTGGAAAGGAGAACTATTTTTATCTTCAGAAATCTGCTATTTATCTTGTAACCGTAAGAGATGCAAGCACTGATGAAAGCATCCAAAATATTTGCAATGAAATGTTCTGCTAGGAAACAGCTTTCAAAATTTCATCTAATGATGGAAAACAATGTCTTGCCAAAACTTTCCCTACATGTTTAACAGTATATTAGTTTAAAAAGTCTTTTTCCTACTTAATAGCAGAACAGCTGCATTTTGAATGCAAGGTGATTTCACGTTTTGCTGTTTTGAAAACTTGTATTCCAACACTCCTGCAGTAAATGTAACCATTTGTTATGTTTCTCTGTTTGCCAAATATAATATTATTTCATTACTAGTATTTGTATTTCGGTGATTTCAGTGTTTTGACTCAGTCATATCAGTACCTGAGAAATGGCCACGTAAATGTGAAATTTGCACAAAAGACTTTTAAAGTGTCACCTAGTTTTGATGCAAGATAATAACATAGTCTTAATAACTATATTTTAGGAAAATATGCAGAGGGTGTGTTAACCAGTTTTTAAAACACAATATACTTTTTTTCTATGAAGAAAAGTATTAATCGTACTAAATGCATGGTGGATCTGCTAGACAGTCCCTTGTGCATGGAATACGTTCAGTGCACTGATCCAAAGGTTACCGCTAGTTCATTTCAAGATCCATGGAAAAAGGCTCTTCCTAACCTTAAAACTAATTTTTTTGCCCCAGTTTTGCTTGTGTATATGAATTTTATCTAGTGATTCTCCATGTTCAGCAACACACAAATTTTCTAGTCTCCTAAGTGTTATAAATATTCTGCTCTGTGCTTTTTTATCCAAGACAATAACTTTTCACACAGGACAATTCAAAGAGATGTGACCACAGGGAGTAAGGAGAGAAGATAAATGCAAAGATTACAGATTGCCAGACTATTTTTGGCTGAATGAAATATAATTGAAATGTATCCCATTATGGGAACATCTCTGGGACAAGTGAGACAGGGGAGGAAGCCCTGGGAGAAGAAAGATTGCTAACACTTGGGACATGAGAAAACAAGTAACCACTCTGTGTGAGACAAAGCAGAGTTTTTTCACTCCTGGTCACTAGGGTCCGGCAAGATGAGTCTTGAATGTGGGGATCCCACATCTTTATGAAGTCCCAATCATGTACTTTTTTGTGTGTTTTGATGGCCATTCCTGTTTGTTGAGAGGAATTGTGCCAAAATATCCATGCTTTGTAGGGCTTCTGTTCCTTGCGCTGTGTGGGATTGAGTCAAACTACTCATTAGATCTGGAGCTGGTTATGTTCTTTGGGCATAATCTCTGTGGGAGTTAACAGTGCTCAGCTGCTCTTGGGGAGCTTCTGGTTGGAGTCATCTTGGTCATCCCTTTCTCTGTGTAAGTGTGTTTCTCTCCTGCTAGCCTTGTGTTCCTTCCAGTCTCCACCATTGGAAATGTCAAGGAAGAGACTTTGTTCTGCTTTGATGTCATTTTGGGGAAATAAGTGAGATAGATTGGGATTACTGAGCAGACTTGTTTCCAAAAGAGTGAAGCTATGAAAGGGGCAAGAATTAATGCAAGGAAAACAGTAAGGAAAATAGATGTGAAATAATAGCAACAAGTTTTGTAGAAAACTTTGTCTCAACTATGCCTTGCAAGACTTTGTCAGCTGTCCTTAATTGAGGTAAATAATGGTGTGAGATGATAACAAGAATGTACTAATAAAAACTCTCCCAGATAAGCAGCTCAGAAGTGCTTGCCCCAGGCACTCTTTTATTATTTGCTTATTTTTGGTTCACCGAGATGAATGACTTGTGATGCTTTTAAATTGTACCTACCTTGGAAGTTAGAGTAAATGCATGTTACCCAGCCAGTTTTCAAGTTTGATTAGGGTTTTAACTGAGGCAACAGTATTTTTTTGCTGCTGCTGAAGAACCAGTTTGCAAGTTATTGTGGTGTCATTTAACTTCAGCAAGGCACCACTCTCTGAATCCTAACATTTAGGAATGGGGCAGCAGGAATATGCTGGTGTCTAAGGCCAGCAGTCCTGTGGAAACCCAGCTCAAGGCTTTGTCACATACAGAAAGTTCTTGTGAGTGTCACTTCTAACATTTGCTGATAATATTCTAACTTTATTGATTTATACCAGAAATCCTCACACATGGTATGTGAGGGTCTTTTCTAATGGGAAGAAGATCTTAACCTTGGTTAATCTTCACACAAAATTTGCTTGCTGAAGTACAATCCTTATGTCAACTTGACTAGCTCTCTTTTAACCTCATCTATGTTCTTAGAAGGGAAGAAATGTCCAGTGCAAAATATCCTCTCGGTTCTCTCACAAACATTGCTGGGGATACTATCATGCAAAGTATAGTCCTTGTGTTTGAATTCTGTAAGGAAAAATCACTCAGACCTTGTGTTTAGTTCAATTCATTCAGCAACCATCCTTTAGTTATGTTTACTAAGTAGAAATTCTCTGTTAGACAGAGTTGGATTTATATAAGTACTAAATATTATATGTTTACACATTCACAGGTTTTTTCTTCCTCTCCACAGACATCTGTTTCTAAATCTTTCTCTGGTGTCCATCACCACAGAGTCAAAACAGCTTACAGACGTCAACAAATTATTTCTTGTGATACCACTGGGGGGTTAGATACTGCTATTTCAGCTCTGTGGATGGGTTACTGAGGATTAAGCAAATTGCTCAAAGACAGACAGTGAGAGAAGGCAGGAGCGGAGGTGTTAAGTATTGTCCTTGCACCCACTCTTCAGGCAGCACTGCACAAATGAGCTATCCATTCAGCTGACAGGAACCACTCTTGTGTATGACGCTGTCTCCCTTCAAAACTTTAAACTGTGTCAGAAGGCCAGACATCCGTGGTATCCACAAAAAGACTTGGAAGCAAATGTCTCTTTGCATTTTGAGCCTTACTCATTTTGGAAATCTCAACTTTGGAAACTTGTTCTGCACAGAATTAGAGAGGCTCAAGTTTCAAAATGCGGTTCTCATCTTTCTGTCATTTTGTTGACTCTTCAGCTCTGAGGTTTGGTGTCGGCTTGTACGTAGCCATAATAAGATTGCAGAGAAGTCTTTTCAGTATGCGTGCAGGCCTTGGCAAAATGTCCTGCAACATTATGTGAGGTTTTTCCCTAAGACCTGTTACTGCTGTTTGTATAATACTTAGCTTCATACCTAAGAATTGCTATTACTTCGTCAGTTTAATTTCTTTCAGAATATCAATTTTACATGCTTACGTGTAGAGCTGCAGAGCTTTTTGGGTACTGTGTATAAACACTGTTCATACATTCTCTTCCCCAGTTTAACTGTGTGATCGTGCTCATAGGCTGTTTGCCTGTTCAGCTTTTTATGATGAATGCTAGTGCAATTACAAATGATGCTGTATCTGACAGAGTCAGTTCTCTGCTGATGACAGCACTAAGTTACCCGTGTTTTGCTTTGTTTGTGAGAGGTACGCGTTTAATGTTACCTGGATAAGTCTACAGACACAACAGCTTTATTGCTGCCTGGATTCAAGCAAGTCTTTGTTTTTACTCTGGGAAATATAAAGGCTTAGCTTCTGCAAGCAGCTATTCACGTAATTGAAATTGGCAGCTATGCTTCTACTCAAAAATTATTTACTTGCTTTCAGATACTTGCGAAGTGATGCTTTGACACCTGAACAGGACTTTGTTACTTCTCCTAGACTCTTCACTTTTACAGTCTTCTTTTTTTTTTTTTTTTTTTTTTNGCAGCTATGCTTCTACTCAAAAATTATTTACTTGCTTTCAGATACTTGCGAAGTGATGCTTTGACACCTGAACAGGACTTTGTTACTTCTCCTAGACTCTTCACTTTTACAGTCTTTTTTTTTTTTTTTTTTTTTACTTAATAAAAACCTCGGCGCTAGTTTCAATTTCTAGAGAGAGACTTCAGAAGGTCAAGCATGCAGAAACAAATAAAAAACAATTGGGGGGGGGGGTGTATTTGTAAATTACTGACTGTGCATTTCCATTTTGTCTCCAGGCTTTTCCACTCAGTCATGGTGTATTGAGTTATCTAGTAGTAGGGGCACACCAACAATTACTGCACAGTGAACCACGATGTGCACGTAGTCAGTACCCACACCACTAGAGACAACCAGATGGGAGACGTGGGAGGCTTTTTTCCAGGATGTAACCAGAGTGTTCTGCTGGATTACCAGAAATGTCCCATTTCCAAAATGTCCCAGTAGAGAATGTAAGCTTTTGCTGTTTTGGCTGTATTATATTGCTGTCCTACAAGCAAAGCAGGAAAACAGTAAATACGTAGTTCAAGGCAGCAAATGTTTACATATGGGTGGAGGGGCTCTCCTGGATGGAAACAACATTCATCATTACTGACCTTGCTGGTTTGTCCAGCTGTGGTGCTCACTGGTTACCTACAGGAGGGATGATGTGCAAATATCTGGAGGGAAGAGAAGGACTGGGATTGGGGGGATCCCTGTAAATGAGCAGATGATGACAATTGTCAGCAGGGAACTTCAGGAAAAGTCAGGTGTGCAAGCGGCAGTGGTGTCAGCTGTTTTGGCACTGGTGTGGCATGTTACTGCCACAGGCATGGTCAAAGGGCTGAGCTGTGCCTGAGGACAGTCAAATGTGCTAGGAGAGGTGCAAGCAAGCTTCCTTCTCATCAGGCATCCATCATGGGTCATCTTGGTCCATCTCTCTTGCAGAAATCTATCTATGGCTAGTGCAAGGCTGTTTGATTTGGCTCAAGTGCGTGTGGCAAAGTGGTAATGAACAAAATACCTAGAAAATAAAGTAGACAGGAACCTGAGCACAAATTCTTGAAGCTCTTAAAACCTCTGGAGTCTAACTTAGCAACTGAAATATTTTCACGTGCAACTGGCTTCTTGAGCATGCACTCAGTAGTCTCATGAGTTACATTTTCGAGTATTTAGGCTGTAGCAATATAGATGTCTATGTATACATTCAAATTCCTTTTCCCTCCCTTGTATCAATTCAGCGCTTGAGGCTACAGTAAAAAATGAATGTAGAGAGGGGAGTATTTCTTTGACTTTATTTATTTACTACCTTGTAAGCCCTATGAAATATTCACAACCATGAAGAAACTTTGCCAATAATTGGGGGGGGGGGAGCATGGGAAAACAGGCCTTCAGATCTATTTTAGTCCTTCACGATGGCAAAAAATACTCTCAAAACTGACAAAGTACTCTGGAGGTAGGAGGTTTACTATTCCCCCCTTGCATGCCACTACTACTGCTTTGGAGACTTTTAAAAGCCCTGAGCACCATGAAAGGTAGATGTGATATTGTGCAGGAAGTCACGGATGGTAGACTCTCACAGGCCCACGAAAGTAAACTTTCTTGGGGCAGCTGTTCTGTGTCACTACTGTCACATTGTTGTTTAACTGGAAGCAGCACTAATGGGAGGGAGGTGGTGCTCCACAGAACTGCTCACTGCCGGTTGTACAGGGAGCTTCACCCTTGTTTGGTGAATAAGGAGAGTTTGACAAATGCAAAGGGAATAGTGATCAAAGTATTCATGCATTAATTCAGGACTCTGCTTGTTTTGCATTAGTGTACTCTGCTGTGGGACTGTCTTTTAGATACAACGAGTTATAAATGGCAAACTCCAAGCCTCCTGACTGCCTGCTGTTCCTGAACGCCAGAGCCTTTCCAACTTCTCTGCTGCTCAGAGGATGATAGTCAGTCTTTGGTGCTTGGAAATGGTGGTTGTTCTGGTTGCTTACGGCATTATTTGTAGGCTTAAGGTTAAGCTGATACTTTAGGACTCTACCTGATACTCTTTTTTGGAGAAAGAAGGTTTGAGGGGAACCCAAAATACCGTGCTGCATCTGGTTCACTGTCATTGTCTTTCAGCAATAAGGTGCTATTTAAGACATCTCTGATAACACATTTCTCTGTTTTGTGGGTATTATACACAAGCAAAGAACAAGAAAATATATAGGTATTCTTATTAGTAAATTTAGCTGAAGTTTAGCAGGTTGGTTGGAAAAGCTTTTCTTCTTCAGAGCATAAAAATGGGGTTGCTGCTGTGCTACACTCATGCCAAAGGGCTTTGTTGGCATTACGTGTGTGAACAAAGATTTGGGATGAATTTTACTCTTTGGGCTAGCATTGCTGTTTCTTATTTTTCAGTACATTGTGTAGACTAAATCATGAAACAGAATAAATAACAGACTGTCTGACTCTTTATTTACGAGTGAAGAGCAGAGTTGTAGGAACTTTTTTGGGTTTGGCCTAAAGGAACATTTGTCTTTAATGCTCAGAATTAAAAATGACACTTCAGTGAATCCTTTCATTTTTGCTGGTTTGAGAAACAAGACAAACTGGAAAAAAAACATCCCAAGCAAGTCAAGTGGCAAAAAATACGTTGACCATGAGTTAAATTCATATTTCCATATCACTAATACAAAACTGATGCTTTACATGGACTAACCTTCCAAAAGCCATTTTTAAAATGTCTTTCTTACTCAAGGCAGAGCTGGATTGCTTGTGGTGATACTTTGTTATGTAACCTTATCTAGGAAACTGAGATCTGGAAGTTTTCCCACTGAAATAACTGTTCAAAATACATTAGGAAAAAGATGCAGGTGCCCGGCGAGAGTACTTGTGGGTGTCTCTCCCTGCTGACCACCTGGAGCGAGAGCACCAGTGCTGGCAATTTCCTTGAAACACCATAACATTTAATATTTCTCTGATGTCCTTCTGATCCTTTCACTTGAGGAACTGAATGAAGTGAAACTGTTACTGTAAACACAGAATACATTCAGTGGTGTTCCAAAGTGCACATTTTTGGCATCAGTAAGCTTTCCCCAGATAGCTTGCTGGGAATTTACAAATTGGTAGCATCTGAATCCATTTTGTGAACCTTACTTGATTCTGCACCTGCCTCCCAGAGACAGACGGAAAGAGAGAGGCTATAGGTATGTTATCCATTTGCTGATGCTTCATTAGATCTGAAAGGAAACAGCCGCATTTTAATGGTCTGATTACAACATCTTGGGTGGCAAAACATCCCGTTGCTTGTTGGAAGGGAGCACTCAATGAGTCAGTTGTGCTTTTTGTTGTGGTTTTTTCCCCCCTGGACTACAGGGTTGTTTTTTTTTTTCTGAATGAAGCGTAACTTTCTCCAGGTTATTTTTGCTGAGAAGAGAGCACAAATACTCAAGTAATGGAGACTGAGTCACTGAGTGGGAGAAAGATTCCTGGCACTGCTGTGTTTATCATACACTGGAGCCCATACTGGAATAAAGAGGGCAGCAGCGAGTCACAATCGTGCAGGATCAGGCAGGATAAAACTGGGTGTGCAGGTAACACAGCAGAAACTTCTTTGAAAAGACTTAGAATCATAGAATCATAGAATGGTAGGGGTTGGAAGGGATCTCTAGAGATCATCTAGTCCAACCCCCCTGCTAAAGCAGGTTAGCCTAGAGCAGGGTGCACAGGAATGCATCCAGGCGGGTTTTGAGTATCTCCAGAGAAGGAGACTCCACA